>NIVC01000991.1:320000-391303 GCA_002269645.1 Macrostomum lignano
ACTGCTAAGCTACTCATCACACTTTGACACGAGAATCGGACGCAGTGACTGCTAAGCCACTCATCACACTTTGACACGAGAATCGGACGCAGTGACTGCTAAGCTACTCATCACACTTTGACACGAGAATCGGACGCAGTGACTGCTAAGCCACTCATCACACTTTGACACGAGAATCGGACGCAGTGACTGCTAAGCTACTCATCACACTTTGACACGAGAATCGGACGCAGTGACTGCTAAGCCACTCATCACACTTTGACACGAGAATCGGACGCAGTGACTGCTAAGCCACTCATCACACTTTGACACGAGAATCGGACGCAGTGACCGCTAAGCCACTCATCACACTTTGACACGAGAATCGGACGCAGTGACTGCTAAGCCACTCATCACACTTTGACACGAGAATCGGACGCAGTGACCGCTAAGCCACTCATCACACTTTGACACGAGAATCGGACGCAGTGACTGCTAAGCTACTCATCACACTTTGACACGAGAATCGGACGCAGTGACTGCTAAGCCACTCATCACACTTTGACACGAGAATCGGACGCAGTGACCCCTAAGCTACGCCGCCCCTGCGAACCTGCGAAGCAGGGCGAATAATAGACGATTTTGTCAGCTCCGCACACCGGGTTGTACATGAACTTGTTCTCCTGACAGCTGCAGTTCTTATTGCAATCGACTGTCAGTTTGTAGAGACGCTGCTGGTCGGCCGACATCGGATAATGCTGATTGATGCCCGCAAATCTCTGGCCCCGACATTTGAGCAGGAGGCCCAGCGCGAACAGCGAGCTGATGGCGGCGGAGGCCACGCAGAACCAGAGCAGGCGGCCCAGCGGCAGGTTGGAGAAGCGGATCAGCAGGCCGCCAGCCAGCATGCCTATGACGCCGGCAAAAACTGTGACCAGCCCCATCACCAGGGTGGCCCTGCTAGTTGAGAACTCAAACAGTGTGCGCAGAATCTTCGGCCCGAAGGTGGACAGGCTGGCCAGAAGGAGCAGCTGAACTGCCCCAGCAAACGATAGGAACAGCATTGTTGGGTTCTTCAATAGCACCATCAGCGACTGGAAGAAGCCCATCGAGCTGCCGTTGATTGCCGAAGGCGCGTCCTTCACCAGATCGTCGAGTCTGTGCGCCTCCGGAACTCGTTTCCTCTTCAGCCGAATTCTGGCGGATCCCTGAAAGCTCTTCGGGAAGCCGAACATCGGCCCGGCGATTGCAACTGAGGCCAGGGCGGACAACAAGAACCCGATCCACCAGGCGCCAACCCACAGGCTGCTATTGTTGGGGCCGATATCCGACGGCGTCGCGCTTGGCTCCACGTACACGTTGAGAAGCCTGGCATTTAGCAGGAAACCAACGGCGGGTCCGATGATGCTCATAGCGTAGTAAATCCCCAAGAAGGTGCCAGAATCTTCCATGCTGAGATTGTCGTCCAGATAGGCGACGCCAAGAGTGTACAGCGGCGAGGCGCCGACGCCATGCAGGAACTGGCCTGTCCAGAACACGTACTTGTAACTGTTCAAATTTTGACTGTTGCAAAACTTCGGGTAGACCTTGTTGGGCTCCGGGTAGCACACTGACGGAACCGGGCTCTGGTAGATGTACTTGTCCGTGATCAGGTGGGGAAGGAAAAATACGAACGAACCTAAGCCCATCACTAGCAGGCCGATGGAGATGAGGCGGCTGCGCCGGTGCCCGTGGCCGAAGTAGCTGACTGGCACCACGCACACGAGGCATCCGATGTCGTACATGGAGACAATGAAGCCGCTCTCCTTCGAGGTCAGCTCGTACCTCAGCTCGATTGGTGTTACCACGGACTTGACAAAGCCGGAAATCACCATGCCCTGGGTAAAGCTGCACAGGCAGAGCCACAGCAGCAGGCAGGACGGTCGGGCGAAGCACTGGCAGCACTCAGGCTGGCACTGCTGGTGCCAACCGCAGGCCACATCTGTCGGCTTCTCTTTGATCTCATCCAAGTTCGCTGCCGCAATGTCTAGCTGACTACTGCCGCATGAAGGCCTTCGAGCCTCCACAGCTGGCGTTGCAGTTGATTCGATATGTTCCGGCTGATCGGATGTCGTGTCTTGAATTTGTTTAACTTCATTAGTTCCGGTGTTTTCGTCGAATTTTACGATCACCATTCTGCCTATTGGTTTACACGAGCGTATAGCGTGGACTTTATATATTCTTAAATTATGGACCTAAAACAAATTTCCTTACTCATTTCATCTTTGGCGTCTATGTTATAAAAGGACTATAAAATTAGAAAGCTAAATTCTAATTTTATTTTAACGGAAAAATAGTAAAAAAAACGGAGCCGAGAATGTTGTCCGCTGTGTGTTTTGCCCGCTGGATGCTTTGCCTGTCGGGTGTCCTGCCCGCTGGAAGCTTTGCCTGTCGGGTGTCCTGCCCGCTGGATGCTTTGCCTGTCGGGTGTCCTGCCCGCTGGATGCTTTGCCTGTCGGGTGTCCTGCCCGCTGGATGCTTTGCCTGTCGGGTGTCCTGCCCGCTGGATGCTTTGCCTGTCGGGTGTCCTGCCCGCTGGATGCTTTGCCTGTCGGGTGTCCTGCCCGCTGGATGCTTTGCCTGTCGGGTGTCCTGCCCGCTGGATGCTTTGCCTGTCGGGTGTCCTGCCCGCTGGATGCTTTGCCTGTCGGGTGTCCTGCCCGCTGGATGCTTTGCCTGTCGGGTGTCCTGCCCGCTGGATGCTTTGCCTGTCGGGTGTCCTGCCCGCTGGATGCTTTGCCTGTCGGGTGTCCTGCCCGTCGGATGTTCTGCCCACAGATACTATAAACACAGATATTTATAGTATCTGTGGTTTTTCCCATCGCTACGAGCGTACGTGTACTTAGATCAATTTTAGCGCAATATTCTGCCTTTCTTCCCTAATATTTCTCTTTTGAAGACCTGCTTTATAGTAGCTCCTATATATATAGTAAATGTATCAATGCGAGCTGTGCTTACATCAAATTTCATAATTTTACATTCAGACCTGTGAATTTTTTGCATCATGTTCACAGGCCTATACATTGATGGCTGGCTGGGATGACAGGTTGAAATAGCTAGGGCGAAATCTGCAAAACTTAATGAATCTTTCTGACACACTTGGCGCAAATTATCAAGTACTATTGAAACAATTTCAATTTAATAATAAAGAGAGAGAATCTCTATCCTGTTATTTCCTGTTCAATGACCGCCATGGTCTATGCTTTTGTTCGTTTAACTGTCAGTAAGGATTAAAGAAGAGTATAAATCGCATGAATGCTAACTCGGGTGCCAACTAATGTGTCTGAATAACAAAGACAAAGCGATGAATTCAAATTGATTAAAAGTTTATTGTAACATCAGTTTTAGCTTGTCGCTAAACACAAAATTTCCTGACACATACAGTAAAATGGGCAAATAAAATGACAGTTCTCGAGCAAGCTTAACTGGTCAAGAACAGCAATGCACACTTTGAAATTTCGGTACACAATGTACTAGGATGAGTGCCTGCAAACAACAAGAGAGTACATTTAAGTACCGCTGTTCCATTAAACAGCTCAATATAGAATATAATCAGAACCTGAAAATAGAATCAATTTAGCTTTGGTACGCGTGTACTCTAAAGTGCAATGCAAAGTACATATGTACTTTTGATGCACTTTCTCTAAAAGTATATACAACAGGCATTAGTTTCAGCTTTTAGCTTTTAGCTTTACGCGACAGAGAACAGAATAAACTATGAAGCGAGCGAACTTCAGTCATACTATCAGTAGAGAGTGAAGCAAATTTGCATCAATGTTAAAGACAAGCAAAGGCAAGGAGGACAAAGACCTTTAATAATTTGGTAAATTCTTCATAAAATACAACAATTTGTTTATCATTGTTTATTGACAGAAAGCTCCAAAACTGCTTTAATAAAAAATTGCTACTATGATTTATTACAGGGCAAGCTGCTGTCTTCACTTCAGCCGATATGTATCGAAAAAATCATTTATGCCCATGGTTTTTGTACATCTAAAATTTTTAACTATCAGTGCATTTTTAAAACAAATTAAAAGAAAACAATTTTTGAAACGATTTCCACCCCCTGACAGATTAGCAAGGACCCACGAATTCGATTTTGGCGTGCCCGCTGTCGCCCAGCATGTTCTTGATGTTGTCTTCAAACATGGCTATGACAAACATTATGCCAACTCCGGTCATAATGCCAGCATTCTGTAGGACGAAATGTGCGATTCTCGATTCGCCGTGTTTCACGTTCACCAGATTCAGTTCGGGCAGCTGCGGATCAAATAGAAACAAAAAGTTTTAGCCGATATGTTTTGAAATAAATTTTATCACGAAGTAAGTAGTATAAGAGCCTTTTTTGTCTTTTAACTCGAATATGCAAAAAAATCAAATTTAAGACTGTAACAAGTAGTAGTTTAGGCATTTTAGCAGATTTTCCTGTACTCAATTCTTTAATTTTCAACTCACCATATCCACCAACGAGATGTAGATGAAAATCCCGCCCGTGATGGCAAATATCCAGTAACTGGCGCTGGTCACATTGCCCAGAAAGATGCCAATCACCATGCCAACTGCGGCTAATATTGATGACAGCACGTTGTAAAACAGAGCTTGCTTGACGCGCATCCCAGTTTTGAGCAGTACAGCGAAGTCGCCTTGAGGTGGGTGCGCAGGGTGCAGTGGATATGCAATTGAAGGCTGGTGCTGTGTCAG
Source organism: Macrostomum lignano (assembly GCA_002269645.1). NCBI lineage: Eukaryota > Metazoa > Platyhelminthes > Macrostomidae > Macrostomum > Macrostomum lignano. The sequence goes on from NIVC01000991.1 coordinate 324,720, forward strand.
AAGCAGGAGATGGTGAAGTCAGGGGTGATGGGGAAGTGAGTGGGGATGTGGAAGTGAGGTGATGGGGATGATGGGGAAGAGAGGGGTGATGGGGAAGAGAGGGAGATGGGGAAGAGAAGAGAGATGGGGAAGAGAAGGAAGATGGAGAAGTGAGCTGTGAAATGGGGAAGTGAGGGGGAGATGGGGAAGTGAGCTGGGAAATGGGGAAGTGAGGGAGATGGGGAAGAGAGAGGAGATGGGGAAGTGAGGGGAGATGGGGAAGAGAAGAGAGATGGGGAAGAGAAGGGAGATGGAGAAGTGAGCTGGAAAATGGGGAAGTGAGGGGAGATGGGGAAGTGCGCGGGGAAATAGGGAAGTGAGAGGTGATGAAGAAGAGAAGGGAGATGGAGAAGTGAGGGGAGATGGGGAAGTGAGGGGAGATAGGGAAGTGAGGGGAGATGGGGAAGTGAGGGGAGATGGGGAAGTGAGGGGAGATGGGGAAGTGAGGGGAGATGGGGAAGTGAGGGGAGATGGGGAAGTGAGGGTAGATAGGGAAGTGAGAGGTGAAAGGGAAGTGAGGGGAGATAGGGAAGTGAGGGGAGATGGGGAAGTGAGGGGAGATGGGGAAGTGAGGGAAGATGGGGAAGTGAGGGGAGATAGGGAAGTGAGAGGTGAAAGGGAAGTGAGGGGAAATGGGGAAGTGAGGGGAGATAGGGAAGTGAGGGGAGATAGGGAAGTGAGGGGAGATAGGGAAGTGAGAGGAGATGGGGAAGTGAGAATTGATGGGGAAGTGAGAAGTGATGGGGAAGTGAGAATTGATGGGGAAGTGAGAAGTGATGGGGAAGTGAGAAGTGATGGGGAAGTGAGAAGTGATGGGGAAGTGAGAGGAGATGGGGAAGTGAGAATTGATGGGGAAGTGAGAAGTGATGGGGAAGAGAGGGGAAATGGGGAAGTGAGGGGAGATAGGGAAGTGAGAGGAGATGGGGAAGTGAGAAGTGATGGGGAAGTGAGAAGTGATGGGGAAGAGAGGGAAGTGCTCACCGAGTTCGTGCGGCAGCTCGTGACAGAAGACGGCAATGCTGGTGGAGATGCCGCCAGTGATGCTCTGAGCGAATGCCGCTCCGATGGCCAGGCCGTCCGTGAAATTGTGCAGCCCGTCGCCGAAAATCACCATCCAGGCCACCGACACCAGTGACTGCGGCATCTGGCCGTGACCATGTGCGTGACCGTGGCCGTGGCCGTGACTGTGCCCGTGACTGCGACGCTTTCTACTAAGCGAGGGCACTGAGGAACCCGGAGCTGACTGCGGCACCACTAAGGTCGCGTCAGGGTTGGCCTCTTCAACCAGGTCCGACGCAGTGACTCCGGCATCGTCTTGGATGCCTTCAGTTGTCGCCGGCATGGAGAACGAGCCCGGGACCTGCAGCAGGTTGGACATCGGCACGGACTCGACTGTGGTGTCCTGATTATCTGGGCAGGTGAGAGGGTGGCACTGCTCCTCGCTGTTGTCCTCGGTATCGCTGTGGCAGTTGTTGTCCGCCGTGGTCTTGTAGGCGTCGATGTTGCGGAGGGCTGCCGGGAACGGAAGGGTGAAGATGTCGTTAAAGTCCCAGTTTGATCATGTAATCCGGATTTTAGAATTCCACATCATTCCTGAGTTGATCCTAAACATCAGAATCCCTTTTGATCCCGGAGCTCACCTAGATCCTAGAATTGCAACTCAATTTGTGCTCCAGAATCCCATTTTGATCCCGAAATCCCGATTTGTGCTCCACAATCCCATTTTGATCCCAAAATCGCGATTTGTGCTCCAGAATCCCATTTTGATCCCAAAATCTCGATTTGTGCTCCAGAATCCCATTTTGATCCCAAAATCTCGATTTGTGCTCCAGAATCCTATTTTGATCCCCAAATTCTGATTTGTGCTCCAGAATCCCATTTTGATCCCGAAATCCAGATTTGTGCTCCACAATCCCATTTTGATCCCAAAATCTCGATTTGTGCTCCAGAATCCCATTTTGATCCCAAAATCTCGATTTGTGCTCCAGAATCCCATTTTGATCCCAAAATCTCGATTTGTGCTCCAGAATCCCATTTTGATCCCCAAATTCCGATTTGTGCTCCAGAATCCCATTTTGATCCCGAAATCCAAATTTGTGCTCTAAAATCCCATTTTGATCCCGAAATCCCATCAATTTCGCACACCTTTGCTGCTCAATCCAACGGCCAAAATTTCGTCGCAGGATTTTCCAACACCTCGTCTAATTTGAGCCATCCGTTTCGCTTCGGCGGCCGAGTGCTGGGCGTGGTGCCGCTCCTGCTGCTCACTGCCGTCCGGCCCCAGAGCAGCGGACCCTGCGGAACCGGAGTTGTGACCGCCGCCTGCGGCAAACTCCGCTTCTCTTTTGGCTGAAGCTGCCTCCTGGAGTGCAGAGCGGATAACTCTGATTGATCCCACACCTCACACTCGCTTTGATTGATCCCACACCTCACACTCAGTTTGATTGATCCCACACCTCACACTCAGTTTGATTGATCCCACACCTCACACTCGCTTTGATTGATCCCACACCTGGATTGATTGATCCCACACCCCACACTTGGATTGATTGATCCCACACCCCACACTGGAACTGATTGATCCCACACCCCACACTGGAACTGATTGATCCCACACCCCACACTGGAACTGATTGATCCCACACCTCACACTCAGTTTGATTGATCCCACACCCCACACTCGCTTTGATTGATCCCACACCTCACACTCGCTTTGATTGATCCCACACCTGGATTGATTGATCCCACACCCCACACCTGGATTGATTGATCCCACACCCCACACTTGGATTGATTGATCCCACACCCCACACTGGAACTGATTGATCCCACACCCCACACTGGAACTGATTGATCCCACACCCACACTTCGATTGATTGATCCCACACCCCACACTTGGATTGATTGATCCCACACCCCACACTGGAACTGATTGATCCCACACCCCACACTGGAACTGATTGATCCCACACCCATACTTGGATTGATTGATCCCACACCCCACACTGGAACTGATTGATCCCACACCCCACACTTCGATTGATTGATCCCACACCCCAAACTTGGATTGATTGATCTCACACCCCACACTGAAACTGATTGATCCCACACCCCACACTGGAACTGATTGATCCCACACCCCACCATTGGATTGATTGATCCCACACCCCACACTGGAACTGATTGATCCCACACCCCACACTTCGATTAATTGATCCCACACCCCAAACTTGGATTGATTGATCCCACACCCCACACTGGAACTGATTGATCCCACACCCCACACTGGAACTGATTGATCCTACACCTCACACTTGGATTGATTGATCCCACACCCCACACTGGAACTGATTGATCCCACACCCCACACTGAAACTGATTGATCCCACACCCCACACTGGAACTGATTGATCCCACACCCCACACTTGGATTGATTGATCCCACACCCCACACTGGAACTGATTGATCCTACACCTCACACTTGGATTGATTGATCCCACACCCCACACTGGAACTGATTGATCCCACACCCCACACTGGAACTGATTGATCCCACACCCCACACTTGGATTGATTGATCCCACACCCCACACTGGAACTGATTGATCCTACACCTCACACTTGGATTGATTGATCCCACACCCCACACTGGAACTGATTGATCCCACACCCCACACTTGGATTGATTGATCCCACACCCCACACTTGGATTGATTGATCCCACACCCCACACTGGAACTGATTGATCCCACACCCCACACTGAAACTGATTGATCCCACACCCCACACTGGAACTGATTGATCCCACACCCCACACTTGGATTGATTGATCCCACACCCCACACTGGAACTGATTGATCCTACACCTCACACTTGGATTGATTGATCCCACACCCCACACTGGAACTGATTGATCCCACACCCCACACTGGAACTGATTGATCCCACACCCCACACTTGGATTGATTGATCCCACACCCCACACTGGAACTGATTGATCCCACACCCCACACTTGGATTGATTGATCCCACACCCCACACTTCGATTGATTGATCCCACACCCCAAACTGGAACTGATTGATCCCACACCCCACACTGGAACTGGTTGATCCCACACCCCACACTGGAACTGATTGATCCCACACCCCACACTGGAACTGGTTGATCCCACACCCCACACTTAGATTGATTGATCCCACACCCCACACTGGAACTGATTGATCCCACACCCCACACTGGAACTGATTGATCCCACACCCCACACTGGAACTGATTGATCCCACACCCCACACTGAAACTGATTGATCCCACACCCCACACTTGGATTGATTGATCCCACACCCCACACTGAAACTGATTGATCCCACACCCCACACTTAGATTGATTGATCCCACACCCCACACTGGAACTGATTGATCCCACACCCCACACTGAAACTGATTGATCCCACACCCCACACTGGAACTGATTGATCCCACACCCCACACTGAAACTGATTGATCCCACACCCCACACTGAAACTGATTGATCCCACACCCCACACTGGAACTGATTGATCCCACACCCCACACTGAAACTGATTGATCCTACACCTCACACTGAAACTGATTGATCCCACACCCCACACTGGAACTGATTGATCCCACACCCCACACTGAAACTGATTGATCCCACACCCCACACTGGAACTGATTGATCCCACACCCCACACTGAAACTGATTGATCCCACACCCCTTACTGGAACTGATTGATCCCACACCCCACACTGAAACTGATTGATCCCACACCCTACACTGGAACTGATTGATCCCACACCCCACACTGGAACTGATTGATCCCACACCCCACACTGAAACTGATTGATCCCACACCCCACACTGAAACTGATTGATCCCACACCCCACACTGGAACTGATTGATCCCACACCCCACACTGGAACTGGTTGATCCCACACCCCACACTGGAACTGACTGGTTTCACAGCCCACACCAATAACAAAGGGCATTGTAACTGTTTTTGAGCGGGTGATAAGTACATTGAAAGCATAATTATTAGCATTACGTATACATGCATACTGTAGGCATTCAACTGCAGATTACAACAATTAATAATTAAAAATCATACTGTTAACGATTAAGTGTGATCATTATCGATATAAAACTCTTAATGTGTTATTTAAAAAAATGGTGAAGTTACAAAACCAATTTTAAAACAACAGATTAATCTTAAAGTTATCTTTGTTATAATTTTCCAATCGCATGCGCTCGCCCTATTGAAAGTAGTGAAAATCAATTACCTCTCTCTTTTCCTCCTCCTGTGTAAATAAAATTTGTGGAAATCAATTCCATTTTAGGCAATATATAGAATATTGTCGGGGATTTTATCCCCGGGGCTAGCGAGAGATATGAATCTTTAGTAACTACTCTTCCTCTCGCAGGCGGAGGGAAGCGAACTTAATTAAGCAAAATGGCCAGGCATGACCTGCCCCATTCCACTGCTGCTTTCCATAAAAGGAATAAATTATTTTATTTTAGATACGTCAGGAGACAACAACACGCAGCAGGTGGGTAACTGACATTGGGGAAATGTACGACACTGAAACTCACTGTAAGATTCTGATGCTAAATCTTTCAACACACTCAGTCATGCAATCAGCCAGATACTCAGTCCGTTTATCAATCAATTAGTCAGTCATAAATCGATCAATAAAAATTACCTAATCATTCAAACAGACAGTCAATAGATCATTAAATTTACTAGCCAAGTCATCAAAAAATCAATCGGTGTATCAACCAATCAATCAATCAATCAATCAATCAATCAATCCATCAATCAATCGCTAACTTAAAGCCTTACATCATCATCAGCAAAAGCAACAAATTTCTTGCGCGACTTTTGACTGCTGTTGCTAAGGGCACCGCGTTCGCGATCAGTAATCTGCAAAGATCGCGTTCAATGAAATCTCCAAGTCAATGGCATTTCCAATAAACTGACAATCAATGGAGTAGCCGTAACTTAAAACTTGGTATTCAGAATTTAGAGGTGTTCTTCCATGACAGGTGTCACATTGAAGCACCTTTGGCATCGGTAATAGGGAAATTTGGGTGTCGGTAATGAGTAGCTTTGAGTATCGGTAATGGAGTACTTTGGGTGTCGGTAATGAGGAAATTTGGGTGTCGGTAATGGGGAGCTTTGAGTATCGGTAATGGAGTACTTTGGGTGTCGGTAATGAGGAAATTTGGGTGTCGGTAATAAGGAGCTTTGAGTATCAGTAATGGAGTACTTTGGGTGTCGGTAATGAGGAGCTTTGAGTATCGGTAATGGAGTACTTTGGGTGTCGGTAATGAGGAGCTTTGAGTATCGGTAATGGAGTACTTTGGGTGTCGGTAATGAGGAGCTTTGAGTATCGGTAATGGAGTACTTTGGTTGTCGGTAATGAGGAAATTTTGGTGTCGGTAATGGGGTACTTTGGGTGTCGGTAATGGGGTACTTTGGGTGTCGGTAATGGGGTACTTTGGGTGTCGGTAGTGGGGTACTTTGGGTGTCGGTAATGGGGTACTTTGGGTGTCGGTAATGGGGTACTTTGGGTGTCGGTAATGGGGAATGCAGTAAACCTGAAAAACTCAATATTCAGCCAGCACTCATCATACAGTAAAGCATTTATCTATAAAATACCAAGCATTAATCTGGCGCGTCACTTACCTCAGCCGCGTGCTGCTCAGACCTGTACTCGCCAACCAGGGCAACAATCTTCTCTGCCATAAAAAAGAAGTACACTCCGCCGAGAGCTACGAGGCCTTTGAATACGGTCTGCTTCTCGTCGTGGCATCGCTCAGCGTGGGCGTCCTCCATTGCCGACTTCACAATGGCCTGATGGAATGGAATCGCGGGGTAAGTGTGGGATCAAAGGATGGGTGTGGGATCATAAGATGAGATCATGGGGCGTGGAATCATAGGATGAGATCATGAGGTATGGGATCATAGGATGGGATCATGGGGTGTGGGATCAAATGATGAGACCATGGGGTGTGGGATCATAGGATGAGATCATGGGGTGTGAGATCAAAGGATGGGTGTGGGATCATAAGATGAGATCATGGGGTGTGGAATCATAGGATGAGACCATGGGGTGTGGGATCAAATGATGAGACCATGGGGTGTGGGATCATAGGATGAGATCATGGGGTGTGAGATCAAAGGATGGGTGTGGGATCATAAGATGAGATCATGGGGTGTGGAATCATAGGATGAGACCATGGGGTGTGGGATCAAATGATGAGACCATGGGGTGTGGGATCATAGGATGAGATCATGGGGTGTGGGATCAAAGGATGGGTGTGGGATCATAAGATGAGATCATGGGGTGTGGAATCATAGGATGAGATCATGAGGTATGGGATCATAGGATGAGATTATGAGGTATGGGATCATAGGATGGGATCATGGGGTGTGGGATCATAGGATGAGACCATGGGGTGTGGGATCATAGGATGAGATCATGGGGTGTGGGATCATAGGATGAGATCATGAGGTATGGGATCATAGGATGGGATCATGGGGTGTGGGATCATAGGATGAGACCATGGGGTGTGCCGGTGTGGGATCAAATGATGAGACCATGAGGTATGCGATCAATAGGATGAGATCATTTGATGTGGAATCATAGGATTGGATCATTAGGCATGGGATCATAGGATGAGATCATGAGGTATGGGATCATAGGATGGGATCATGGGGTGTGGGATCATAGGATGAGACCATGGGGTGTGGGATCAAATGATGAGACCATGGGGTATGCGATCAATAGGATGAGATCATTTGATGTGGGATCATAGGATTGGGTCATTAGGTATGGGATCATAGGATGAGATCATGGGGTGTGGGATCATAGGATGAGATCATTGGATGTGGGATCGTATGATTGGATCATTGGGTGTGGGATCATAGGATGGGATTATGGGATATGGGGTCATTGGATGGGACCGTTGAATGGTATATTGGAATGAGATAAATTCTGATTTTGATAATGCTACAATGATGAAGCATGAAACGAAACGTGAAGATTTTTATTCCTAGAACTCATAAAACTCCGCAGAATATTTTTCAGATTGATCACAGCTGGAATCCCGCACTCCAGGTCACCAGAGACTCCCAAATCCCATCAAATGATTATGAAAAAGCTCCCGGAACTTACATGCGGAAGCAGGTGCAGCATGGCGTCACCAGTTAAGGATCCCACGGCTAAAGCGACCAAATACTGAATGAAATGATTGTAGTAGGTGGACCGAACCAGAGGCACCACCGCAACTCCGGCTAGGCCCACCAAGCTGATGATCAGGATGGACACAAATGAGACCAGCCACACTGGAAACAAATTGTAGGAACGGATTTGAGATTCGATATTGATTAGCTGTTTTTTTAAACTTAAACAATTGTAAAAGTAGATAAGGGATGACAAAAATCTAACGATTAAAATCCGGTCATGAAAGTCTGAGTGACAGAAACATAATGAAAGAAACCGAGTGATAAAAACGGAGTGACAGAAACGGTGTGACAGAAATGGAATGACAGACTGAGGGACAAGAACGGTGTGACCCAAACTGAGTGACAGGAACGGTGTGACACAAACTGAGTGACACAAATGGAATGACACAAACTGAGTGACACAAATGGAAAGACACAAACTGAGTGACAGAAACGGTGTGACACAAACTGAGTGACAGAAACGGTGTGACATAAACTGAGTGACACAAATGGAAAGACACAAACTGAGTGACAAGAAGCGGTGTGACACAAACTGAGTGACAGAAACGGTGTGACACAAACTGAGTTGCACAAATGGAATGACACAAACTGAGTGACAGAAACGGTGTGACACAAATGGAATGACACAAACTGAGTGACAGGAACGGTGTGACACAAATGGCCCTATAGGAAAAAGTTGTAAATCCGCGGACGGCGTCCGGCGCACTTTTGAAATTTTTCTAAAGCGCGGCGCGCGCACAGGCGCGCAGCGCCTGCGCGGCGTGCGCGCGCTGCCTTTTCTTGCTGGCTGCTGCTCTAGCAAATACATATGCATGGAAAGGGGTCATCTAATACCTCTGTGGAAGGGGCCTATACACTTATAATTTATAAAGCTTAGAGATGTTCCGAAATTTCAATTTGAATTTTCCAAAATTAGAATTTTTATTAAGAGCAAATTTCAATTTCGAATAAAATTAGAAGTCAAAATTTGGAAGCTAAAATCGAAAAGTCAAAAATCGCTAAAAAAGCAGTAATTTCTGCTACATCTACGTGTATTTCATTTTGCATAAGCAGTAAATCGAATGTAAAAAGTGAGTATTGGTCATACTAAACTTTGTTTTTCTGCGTTTTGATTTCGGAAAATTTCAATTTTGAGTTTGGAAAGTTAACGAATTTTGATTTCGAGGAAACTGTTCTTTCGGGACATCTCTAATTATCCTAAAGCGCGGGAAAATAATTTGACTCTATTCTAAAGCGCGCGTCCGCGGGTTTTCAACATTTATTCCAATAGGGACAAATGGAATGACACAAACTGAGTGACAGGAACGGTGTGACACAAATGGAATGACACAAACTGAGAGACAGGAACGGTGTGACACAGATGGAATGACACAAACTGAGTGACAGAAACAGAATAACACAAACTAATGGTTGTGTTGGGAGCACGACGTTTGCCCGCCGGAAGTTTGCCCGCCGACGTTTGCCCGCCAGAAGTTCGCCCGCCGACCTTTTTGCACCAAAATTCATCAGATAATCTGATGTTCTGAGTAATCTGAGTAAACGTGGTGACTTGGAGCTTGCTACGCGCCAAACTTTATACTAGGCTTGCAATTCAAATGAGCTGTTAAAGAGCTAAATGTATTAATAAATTCTAATCACGTGACGCCCGTTTATCGATCTAATTTTCCTTGGTCTGTGCGTGAAGCAAATCAAGCTCTATTGACGCCCCTCCGGCACAAGCCCTCACGCCACAGCCCCCACTTGGAAGGGACGGGAGTGTACATTGTATGTACGATTATTCCTTCCGTTCCTTTCTTTCTAGCCAACTTAACTCAGCCCAACGCCTAAGCCAAGCCATGCAAGCACTGCCAAGCAATCGCATGCAAATTCAATGCGGTAGGCAGCTTAATCTGATGAATTTTGGTGCAAAAAGGTCGGCGGGCAAACTTCTGGCGCGCAAACGTCGGCGGGCAAACGTCGGCGGGCAAACGTCGGCGGGCAAACGTCGGCGGGCAAAATTTCGGCGGGCAAACTTCGTAGACCCGGTTGTGTTCAAGACCATTATCATCAACAGACCAGCAATCTCACCCTTGGGCTTGGCGAATCCAGCTTCATCATCGTGCGAGTCCGTCCCGTTGCCGCTGGAGTTGGCCGAATCAGCGCCTCCTGCAGGATTTGCACCGATTGAATCGACGGCTGTACTACCGTACGACAGAGCCGTGGCGTGCTGGGTTGGAAGGGAAGTGGGTGTAGGGCAATTACGGCGATTCTTATCGTTTACAATTCAAATTAAACAATTGCTATCAGTTGTACTTTAATAAGAGCCATTTTCATTGCTTCTATACTTTGTGGACTGTACTTTCGTCAGGATGATTTTTACGGGTTGTACTTTAATTAGCGTGGTTTTCTTCGACTGCACTTTATTTACGGTGGTTATTATCACTTGTACTTTATTTTCGTCAGTTCTTATCAGCTGTAATTTAGTTAGGGCAATTAATATCGGCTGTACTTTTTTAGAGCAATTAATACCGACTGTACTTTAATTAGGGCATTTATTATCGGCTTTAACAAGAATTAAGGCAATTATGATCAACTAAAATTAATTTAGCACGATTCTTATCGCTTGTAATTTAATTAGATAAATTTAATTTAATCGATTTTTAATCGATATAATTTCAATCGAGTCGATTTTGTCGGGTGTTATTCAAATTAGGACGATTTTTATAATGTTAAAATTTTAATAGGTTAATTGTTGAAATTGAATAACCTAATTTCTTGCCAACAAGTTTCCAAGAAGCTTCAATCTTAAAAAAAAATAAATAATGTATGAAATCTGTAACAGTAGCTTTATCGCTATATATGCATATTAATACATACAATACATATAAATACAATTAGCAATCTGAGGGTTTATGGAAACGCCTTTGATGTGTGCTAAGCATCCGAGAGATCGAGCGATGCGAAAGTTAACTAGCTACGCTGGTATTTCCCCTCTTCCCGTTATCTGCTTTGAATGAAATCTAGATTTGCCATTAATCGTATCTATCTAAGCTTTCACCATACGAGCAATGAATTTAGATAACAGGAATTCACAGAAATTTGATAAGAAGTTTCCCATTCTATGTACACTCATTAAAAACGGAGTTATTTTGGCACCGATTTAAAATGAGGAAATGAATAAATACTATGTAAGTTCTATATAGTGAAAAAATTTTCCTCTTTCAATATTCTTATTGAAGAGTAAACTACAGGAACTACAAGAAAACAAATTTATCTCTTATTCAAGCTTTGAATAATTTGAATAAATTATTTTAATTTACTGTCTGTATATCTCTAAAATTTACACGTATTACCGAATATTGGCCCAAAGAAAGTGAAACGCGTCACTTACAAATAATAGTTGAAAAATAGCCAGCAGAAGGCAGCAACGCTCAGCAATGGATTGCAGCTGTCTTAGTCTTCGTGCTGTTGAGAATGACATGTTGAGTCAGGCAAGAAATTCAGGATCGATAGCAACGATAGCTTTCTATAGGACTTGCTTTGAGTTTAACAGCAACTGCTCAACGAAAAGGGAACTGTCCTTACTCCTTGGTATATACTATAGCATAAGACTCTCTTAGTAGCTCTCACGCACTTCGACTTTTTCGATTTCTTTTAAACCTTGTTTGCTGATAATCTCAACTCTAAGATATGAGTAGCTTTTTAGCCTGTTGCTTATTTGTAAAGAGCACGGACTCGCTGCTGCTTCTGGAGACGGAGGTGGATGGATGAGCCAGTCTGAGCCTATGGCCGGATGCTGAGTTGGGCAAACATTTCTTTGCTCTTTGCACTGCTGAAAGACTTAATAATAATAATAATGATAGGCCCACGAGATTCGAAACTAGGAGTAGCTTTGCGGCCTATGTCTACAGACTAACGACAGGAAATACGCAAGATAACCTTCAAAGTGCACGTTAGAATCCTACACGTATTAGTCACTTATTAATGCCGCTTTAAGCTAGGCTTGAGTCTGATATATTATAAATAATACAATCTAAGGTACGTTCAAACTTAAACTTAAAACCAGTAATAGTAGGACAGTAGAACGGTGTAGAAAAATAGGGACGTTCCTTGTGTACAATTGGGTTGTCAATGTACATGGCAGAGAGTGAGACAGATCGCGCAGCGTACGTATGTGCAATTTTCAGGAATCGCAGAGAGAGGCCCTGGCATGGGGGTGCAGGGGCTGGGGGTAAGAAAAGGAGAGAAAGGCCCGTGGCGGGCTGGTGAAGGGGCGGTTGGTTTAGACAACGTGAGTTAACAAGCTTAGCCAAAATTGAGGGGTGGGGTGCCGGGGTCAGTGTGAAAGGTGGCCAAGGGTTGTCCTTTCAGCAATTATGTCGTAAAACTGTGTACAAGAATTCCTGTCGGGGGGGGGGGGGTTGGGCTGTTCAACTGTTCAATATGCTCAGCAAGACGAACGCGCTCGGTGTGTCTGGTGCGCGTGTGCAATGCAAAGGCAGTCGCAAGGCAAACTCTCAACACACAAACCCTGTCCCCCTCTCTTCTCGAAGATCAAGCAAGCAAGTTTGCCGCTTCTTTCGCAGATAGGTATAGAGAAAAAACTGAAGCTTTGGCAGACTTACGAGTTTACGATACGACACAAACCTTGCGAACAAGGGATATAAAGAGAAACTTACGCTACAGAGTGCTTTCTTGCAGCTTGCCACAGCTAGCTAAAAAATGTGACAAGAATTTTGATATCAGCGATTGTAGCTTTTTATCTCTTTTTCTACTCTCGAGTTTTCTCCTCTTAAACCGTGTCGAATTTGTGATTTTTTCGTGAAAAAAATTCAAACCCCTATTATTTAGATATTCGTAAGGAATCTCAGTTTCAACTTTAACTGAAATATACGAGCTAGTTTGCTTAGTGCAAGAAAGCAAGTACAGTGGCTAGCAGCTTCACCTGCTGTACACTGCTGCTACTGCTGCTACTATTTTGACTTGAAATTCTCTGTCACCAAAATTCAGTTAGCAACCACCACACATAAAATTACATGTTATTTCTGGTTAGAACTGATTGGCAGATACTTGTCAGACACAAGTTCAAAATTGAAATGGCTGAAAAACGGACTTTTTTATAACTGTATTTTAATTACAAATTGCATGCTTAAAAATAAGAGAAATTTCTATTTTAAACAAAGTTGGAAAAGAATGCGTAGTGAGTGGTGAGTGCCATCCGTGATTTGAGAAATTCGATAGCATATGCTTCTCCTTAGCTACTAGCTATAGTCAGCCGCTATATACAGGACCTGTATTAGGCCTCTGTAACGCGATCTATCATCTTTCAATGCAGTTAGATTTTTAAGTCAAGTCAGTTGCAGCTTGCTGAAAAGATGTTAGTGGCCCTGCTTTTTTTATAAATAATCAGTCATTCTGATTTCACAGAGCTGGGATTGAAGGCTACCCAGTCTCAGATATTACAGAAATATTTTTCTCCACGTGACTTTTCTCGTATTTCTCCATTCCGTTTGCATGCGAACGAATCCTGCATGGAGTATGTGATATTGAATCCTTCGATTTGCAGGGAGATATGCCTTATCAGGCGCGTCGCTACCGGAGGGACAGGGGGGACATGCCCCCCCCCCCAGTAAAAGCTCTGGGGGGACATGCTTTGTCCCCCCACCCACCTTGTGAGTCGTGGTAATCAATAACTTTTTTCATGGCGCCAAAAAATAGCGCCTTCGGCGCCAAAATGAGTGCCTGTGGCGCCAAAATGAGTGCCTGCGGCGCTAAAATGAGTGGCCTGCGGCGCTAAAATGAGTGGCCTGCGGTGCTAAAATGAGTGGCCTGCGGTGATAAAATGAGTGGCCTGCGGTGCTAAAAGGAATGCCTGCGGAGCCAAAATGAGTGCTTGCAGCGCTAAAAGGAATGCCTGCGACGCTAAAATGAGTGCTTGCAGCGCTAAAATGAGTGCCTGCGGCGCTAAAATGAGTGCCTGCGGCGCTAAAATGAGTGCCTGCGGCGCTAAAATTAGTGCCAAAATTTAGTCATGTACATGTACATGCTGCATTCTTGGCTTTGTCCCCCTCACCATAAAATCCTTGGCGACGCCCCTGTGCCTTATCAGTGCCTTATCAATGTCTTATATAGTGTGATGTCAAAGTTTCAGACTTCCAGTGGCTCCAAAATCTCAAGGCTGTCAAAACAAGGATCACTATAGTATAACTAATAAATTATACCACAATTATGGTCCCCTTGTACTCAATGTCCCAGTCACGACTCCGAACTCTCAAGAATGTCAAAGTCTCCGGCGTTCGTCTTGTTAGAATCTCATGGGGTTGCGAAAAATCTTACAGATTACTACAATAGGCACCGTGTATGAGCAATTTCGGCTCATAAAAGTACAAATGATTCTTATCGATCAGTATAATGGCTGATTGCTTGCCTTCCATATTATACCTCCCCTAAAAATGCATGCATCTCTAACTAGCCGTTGGCTTCATCCTAGACAGCTCAGGGTTTTATGATCTCTCTAGGATAACTGGCTTTGGGAAGCAAGCATATATTGATACTGTACAAGTGTAAATACGGCTTCCTTTCTGACTAAATTTGTCCGGGTTCGGAAGCTACAGTGTGTTGAAAATAGAAAAGTGCATGCGAGTTTTATGGTCACTTCATAATGCCCATTATTCTGGAAATGAAACTCACGGGCTATAGCTTATGGGTTCTTCAGCGATTAATTTGTTTTTGGATCATTTGCCAACACGTCTACTTATAGTAGAAACAAAAACATTAAACAAAATCTGTGGGTTTTTCTAATGTGTTATTTTTTCCAAATGCCCTTACCTGCAGTGATTCGTGTATGCTTCTCAGCTGGCTGTCGCAGAGGTGGGAATCAAGCTGCTGTATGAGCGCCGGGCAGATGCCAATGAATTCCTCAACACTGAGCGCCTGGTCCGGTTCCCGGCCGACTAGATAGAAGTACTCGAGCGGCGTGATGCACTGCAATTTGGATTGAGTGCTCATCTATCTATCTATCTATCTATCTATCTATCTATCTATCTATCTATCTATCTATCTATCTATCTATCTATCTATCTATCTATCTATCTATCTATCTATCTATCTATCTATCTATCTATCTATCTATCTATCTATCTATCTATCTATCTATCTATCTATCTATCTATCTATCTATCTATCTATCTATCTATCTATCTATCTATCTATCTATCTATCTATCTATCTATCTATCTATCTATCTATCTATCTATCTATCTATCTATCTATCTATCTATCTATCTATCTATCTATCTATCTATCTATCTATCTATCTATCTATCTATCTATCTATCTATCTATCTATCTATCTATCTATCTATCTATCTATCTATCTATCTATCTATCTATCTATCTATCTATCTATCTATCTATCTATCTATCTATCTATCTATCTATCTATCTATCTATCTATCTATCTATCTATCTATCTATCTATCTATCTATCTATCTATCTATCTATCTATCTATCTATCTATCTATCTATCTATCTATCTATCTATCTATCTATCTATCTATCTATCTATCTATCTATCTATCTATCTATCTATCTATCTATCTATCTATCTATCTATCTATCTATCTATCTATCTATCTATCTATCTATCTATCTATCTATCTATCTATCTATCTATCTATCTATCTATCTATCTATCTATCTATCTATCTATCTATCTATCTATCTATCTATCTATCTATCTATCTATCTATCTATCTATCTATCTATCTATCTATCTATCTATCTATCTATCTATCTATCTATCCGCTCACCTCGTTCACACTGGGCAGTCCCTCGGTCTCTGCATGCCGTTTTTGAACTGTTTTTACTCCGTCAACGCCAATGCCAACATTCTTGTGATCCTCGTGACCATCGGAGTGGCGCAGTCGAGCATCAATTTCGGAATCCTTCCCAGTCTCTTCGATACCGATATGCGTGAGCAGGTGCTTCAATTCAACGAACGGCAAATAATGTCGGGTTCCGTAGCGGCTGAACAGGCGGTGCATGAACTCGGACGGCAGTGAGCCCTCGGTTGCTTCGCTGATCAACGGGTTCAAGCGGTGGCTATGGCTGCCATTGCCGTGTTCCGCAGTTGAAGACTGTAAACTGTGCTGCTCTGTCAGCGGCAGCTGATGCAGGAGAGCAGCTACTAGTAGAACACCGACAGCAGTGAACAAGCGAGGTCTGCAACGCATGTCACGTTCGATTTCCAGGCATACGAACGAGAAAAGAGAAATTCTAGCGTATTCAACTGTTGACTGCTGAAAACAGAAATTGTCTAACCTGTCTCGTATGTGGGTCTTTGCACGGGTTTTTAATAGAATCTAAATTTCAAGCAGAGATAAAGCGGCTAGACTGACTCTCTTGGGACCAAGGACTGTCAAACAAGCGCAGCAACCCCGAAAGAACGAAATAAACGACTGAGATAAGGAGACTCCTGAGAGATGGCATCAGAGCTGCCTGCATTCCCACGAAAAGCATGAGAATCAAGTCGCATTTCAATACGCCAGAAATTTTGGTGTGAATCGAACATTACTTTAAATGTTCGTTTGTCCTGCTGTGTCTGACGCTTGAATCGAGAGGAGACCGTATCCTAAAATCACGTACCTCATGAGCCACTGCGGAATAAACATTTAAGCAATTTAGCAAACTCGAATATTGACTTGGGGGCTTTTATTGCTTCGAAATTTGGTTTCAAGTTTATTTCAATAGATTACTGGGATGCCTGCAGGGCGGAGCCATGAGAGAGCTAAGGATCGCCTTCGATCCTCCTTTTAGTACGATCTAGATTGGTAACAAGATAGCGCCCCTGGTGCTGGCGCCCCTGGTGCTGGCGCCCCTGGTGCTGGCGCCCCTGGTGCTGGCGCCCCTGGTGCTGGCGCCCCTGGTGCTGGCGCCCCTGGTGCTGGCGCCCCTGGTGCTGGCGCCCCTGGTGCTGGCGCCCCTGGTGCTGGCGCCCCTGGTGCTGGCGCCCCTGGTGCTGGCGCCCCTGGTGCTGGCGCCCCTGGTGCTGGCGCCCCTGGTGCTGGCGCCCCTGGTGCTGGCGCCCCTGGTGCTGGCGCCCCTGGTGCTGGCGCCCCTGGTGCTGGCGCCCCTGGTGCTGGCGCCCCTGGTGCTGGCGCCCCTGGTGCTGGCGCCCCTGGTGCTGGCGCCCCTGGTGCTGGCGCCCCTGGTGCTGGCGCCCCTGGTGCTGGCGCCCCTGGTGCTGGCGCCCCTGGTGCTGGCGCCCCTGGTGCTGGCTAAAGCCCCTGCATGGCTGAGCCGGGGCTCCACTCTCAGGACCTCGGAGCTGGCAGGAGCCTCCTGTACACGTCGGCAGACGACCGCGGCCAAGGCGGTGTCGGCATGCTGATCGGACTGCGCCTTCGGCAGAGCGTGCACTGCGCTTCGCTGTCCCCGCGACTGATACGAGTCCACCTGCGCCTGCGCGCCCGCTGCATCCGTCTGTTCTGCGCGTATACACCCACCGCTGCTCACCCTGAGGAGCTCGCGCCTTCTTCGACTTCCTGGCTGGGCAGCTGGAAGAGGTGCCAAACTGCGACACGCTGGCGGTGCTCGGAGACCTGAACACAGTACCGCGGAGGTCCGAACGCTCGACCTTTGTCGCGGGACGCGATAATGCCAACACCGATGCGCTCGGTACGTGTGCTCGGTGCGCTCGAATCTGCTTGACCGGCTGGATCTGGTGTCCGCGAACACCCAGTTCCGCAAGCCCCCTGCCCGCCTGGTTACTTTTGCGGGCTGCAAGAGAAGGCGACGGAACTCACGCGCGGGCGGAACGCCACAAGGAAACTGGCGCAACTCGATCATGCGCTGGTTCGCACTCGCGAGCGCCGTCGCGTCACCAACTGCGACACCATGGCTCCGCTGGCTCTCCGGTTAGACCACCGACTCCTGCTCTGCGCGACTTGCGGCTCCGCGACCAGCTCTACCGACGGCCAAAGCAACAGCCACGGCGCTACTATCGCGCTCTGTTGGACACCCGCGTGAAGCGTCAATTCGCGGGCGCCTTCGTCGGCGCGCTTGCAGACCAGCTCGAGGCGGGGTATTCCATCGTATGCACCGCCGTTAGAGCCGCTGCAGAGCAGTCGGTCCCGCTGATGCGGCCAGCGCAGAAATCGCTGCCCGTCTGGCAGAGCAACCCGACCATCTGGCAGGCGCGGTTCAACATCGAGTGACTCCGCAGAAACCGGCGGGCCACGGGCGACGCTGAAGACGCGTTTGAGCGCCTTCTAGATGAGTGGCAGCAGGCCGCTGTCGACGACACCGTCCGGTCCATCACTGCAAGCGGCCCCGACGTGAAGAGCCGTGCAGTGTGGACGGCCGTCAGGACTCTGACGGTGCGCAAAAAGCGCGTGGCGCTGAATCTGGCCGGCGACACGCCCGAGGAGCGCAGGAATGAATTGCGCGACTTCTTCGCCGGCATCGTGAACGCACCCACGTTGCCGCTGCCTGCAGATCCTCTGCCTGCCAGCCTGCCGCTGCCTGCGCCTGGGCGGCCTTCGGTTCGATCCGCTGCGTGCATGACCTGTCAATCGGAAAAAAAGTACGGCGCATTTCATTGAACCCGGTAGATGACACTGTAAGAATGAGACCGTTACATGTTTTACAACACCGATCGAGCCTTTGCTAAAAACTTGCTCGAACAAGCAGTAGCTTGGTTGACGTGGCACAGACTGCTGACCTTGTTTGTCTTCAATGTAAATGATGACTGATTTTCAACTAAGGCCCTGCCTCTGCGCAGGCCATCATATGCATTACCCATCACTTATACGAATGTATACACGCGGCGAGGGACCACTAAAAAGTGTGACGGCTTTGTTACGTTAATAAGTAGAAAAACAAATACAACAGTATTTAGTGAAATTTAAGACCTTAAAGATAGGATTTTCTGTTTTTTTGTAGCTTAAACGCTAAAAAATGTATATTTTACTAATAATTAATTTTTTAAAGCATGTTTGATCTCTCTTTTCTGTGAATATATAGATGGAACAAGTTCAAAATGAAATGATGTGACTTAATTATTTGCTTAAATTTATTAATTTAATAAGAAATCTTGACGAAGCGTAAGAGATTCAGTGACCTTAAAATCCTTATAGTTTTTATATTAGGCTGTTTCATTCGTAGATCTTTTTTACTCAAATAAATCTTTCCCTAGTACCAGACTGTGCGAAATACAAAGCTGAACAAAAACAGCAGTTTAAAGAATATACTCTAGTTTTAATCAAGCTTCCTTATGTTGTCTAAGCTAGCTCACCTAATGTCTTATAAGATTGAGGATTAAATAGAACTCCTTGCTTAAAAGACTCATCGATACATTATCGTTAGCCTAAATGTTTCAGCGGCTGAAACAGAAAATTGAAGAATCGAATACAGTAAAAAAGGTTGGTAATATTATTACAACAAGATTGGACTCTAATAATTATGATGATTTATTTATATTGCCTAATAAATGAATTGGCTCAGCTAAAATTTAGTCACATGATGCTGGAGTTAAAAAGGGTTGGAGGAAAGTAGGCCTGTATTTTGATAAAAAATTTCTTGGGATAGGGCCTAGTTCTTATACCATGGAAGGAATTAGGTCTACTGTCTCTAGGCATTACAAATTTTTGTGGTCTTCTCTATTCTCAAAAGCTGGCTGTTGGCTGCCATTCCCTTTCCATATCTTTTAAATTTTGCTCTTGTTGCATATAATACAATAGTATATAATTGGCTATTAGGCTATGTTATAAACATAGGCATAAGTCTACATTTTTGACATAGGTGATAGGTCTAAATAAGAAATTATTAAGAAGTATCTAATGTGTAGTCTATCTTAATTTTATTTATTTATTATATTTTAAATAATAAGCATATTGATAAGAGTTTACTATTCTATCATATACAATTTTTTTTAAATAAAATGTCTTGCAATCAAATAGGCTATTTTTACTTTTTTATAATTGTAGGGCCTAGTCAGATTTTTTGTATA
The DNA here is from genome assembly GCA_002269645.1 of Macrostomum lignano. NCBI lineage: Eukaryota > Metazoa > Platyhelminthes > Macrostomidae > Macrostomum > Macrostomum lignano. The sequence goes on from NIVC01000991.1 coordinate 345,020, forward strand.
ATATTAAGGCCCTAGTCAATTATAAATAAATATATATAAAAAGAAAAGATAATCAAAAGCCTCAAATACTATAGCCTAGGCTACAGGTTAAAATGGCAATAGATCAAAAAGGTAATAATCAAAAAGGTGACAGTCAAAAGGAAGATAGTCAACCATAATATATTTATTGGAATTACAAATTCAAATGCTTTAAATTTGTATTTTCCAAAATGTACAAAACAACATGATTAGTTAAAATTAGACTTGTATTAGTATTCTAATAGTAAATGTGCATTAATACATAGCTTAGTGGGGGTCCATTTTTTACTCATTACTTATAGTAGACCATTTACTCAGTGGTTGCTATGTCTGAATTTTTTCCCAGTATTTAAAGTATTGGGCTGGTTTACTATATATAGCATATTACTTCATACGAAAAGATCCCTATTGGAAAAAGTGACACTAGGCCTATAGATGGCTATCTAGTATGTTTCTAAAAGAGCTAATGCATTTGATGTATAGTGTTGCACCTTTCCAATATAGCATGATACACCTAAAGGGCTAAGAATTGGTGCACTAGAGGGGCTAAAGGGTGGCATGCTAGAGGGGTAGTGCACCAGAAGGGTAGCACATGCTTAAAAGGTGGTACACAGAAGTGACAATGTGTTAAAGGGTAGAGCACTGGATTCATAGTCAGAAAGATGCATATATCCTAAAACCAGAAATTTTGCAAAGCCAGATATCAGAGTTTTCTAGTTTAGATGTAGACACAATTCTATAATATTTATTTTTTTCTACTTATTATACTAATATTTAGTGATAAAAAGTATAGATTAGTTATCTATTGACATAGAATATAGTTATTAGTTGAAGACTTATTGTTAAATATATTGCAATCATATGCTTCTAGCTAAAACTATTGAATCTACTAGCAATCTAGTATCCCCCTTTGGGATGCCCAATAAGCAAAGAGTAAAAATTCTTGCAAATCTATTAATAAAACACATTTTCTTAAGAACCAATTCCTTCAGTTTTATAAATCATCTTAATTCAAGTAAAATTGTCATAGTCAAAGATATTTGGTATGAAATCTATTTATCCCATTTATTAGTACTTCATTTCAAGTAGATGGATCCATTAGAAAAAATGATAATCAGTAAAGAACAGGTGTTAAAATGGCAAGAAAGTTAAACTACTAATACAATACTCAAAGTGAAATTGGATTTTTTGCCACTGAGCTAAAGTACCATTTAATGCCATTTTACAAAGACTGGTTGATTTATAAATTAGATAACCTAAATATAGTTATTTAAAAGCCAAAGATTTTTTATGGTAGCTAATTATAGCAAAAAGTTTTAGTATATAGGATTACAGAATATTTTTAGAAAGTTTAATAATAAAAAGAATTTATTAATGAATCTACTTATGGTATAATCCATAGGAAAAATATTGTAAATAAATAAAATATTTAAAATATTTTCTGTGATCTATTGGTACTAAATATTCGGTTTTATATTAACCTTTACATAGCAGTCTAGTCTAAAATAATGCACATTACTGCTAGTTTGCTATGTACAATATTTTTATTTTAAAAAAAAGAATTCTATCAACAAATGCACACAGGCAACAGATTCTCTGGGCCGTCTGACGCCAAACCCAGCCGCGACAGGGGGCGAAACTGATAATGGCGCAGCAGCCAATCAGGAAGCGCCGCTGGCCTCAGCCTCCGGCCGACCAATCAGATCGCGCCAATCGTCCGGCAGCTCAATAGCTAGCGATGCTTCATTTTTTCAGCGGCTGCTTCCGCTGCATCAAAATCGCCCCACACGCCGCTGCCATCGTTGCCACCGGCGCCTTCAGATCTGGAATCCGAAGCCTCGGTTGCTGGCGTTGAGGTTATGACGAAACAGGAATTGTTTCAGAAATTCCTTCACGTTCAATCGTTAGCTAAACGGTACAAGAGTAAGTTCTATGAATTGATGGAGGCGCACAGGAGTCTGGATACGGAGAAGGAGAAGCTGAAGAAAGCTTTGACTACTAATCAGGTAAGATTTGGGTTTTTGCTAACTAATCAAGAGCTTCCATAAAAATCTATTAGACATTGTCCCAAAAAAACGTGTTTATAATGTAATTTTTTCAATACATTTCCAGGACAAGTCCCTTAGAAGAATCAGCGAACTCAAAGAGCAAATCGAGTTGGACCAATTGGCTAAACGAGATTTAGAACAGAACTATAGTTTAATGCTAGAGGAGAAAGATGAACTTAATAAAGTGCTCAAAATACAGGTGAGTTTGAAACTATCCTCTGTTGGTTTATCCGTTAAAATTGAGGCAGGGAGAGAAATAGGGTCAGGTCCGAAACTGCACGCCAGCCAATCAGAGGCCGTCATCAAAGTGAGGGTAGGGTAGGGAGAGAAAGGAAAGAGTCGTCAAGTTCAGAAACTGCACGCCAGCCAATCAGAGGCTGACATCGAATTGGGGTAGGGTAGGGAGAGAAAAGAATCGTCCAGTTCAGAAACTGCATGCCAGCCAATCAGAGGCCGCCATCAAATTGGGGGTAGGGTAGGGAGAGAAAAGCTAGAACTTTGAAGCCCTCGACTTCCAGTCAATAAGCTCAGCTGTCTGGAACGCGGTGACAAGCATTGTGTATGTATAATAAGGTTGTTTAATTAAAAATCACAACATGAAAGGTTCAAATTTTAATGATAAAAATGAAAAAAATACCACCGTTAGCTGGAGGACTGCAATCTGATGATGGCTGAGGTATTAAAATTTTTTATATTGTTATCACAAGTCAATCATACCCTCATTGGTAATAATAGCTACAGACTATTATTATTATTTGCTAATAAATCATAAGCAAATAGGGAAAAGTGAAAGTTTTGCTAATTTATAGTTATTTTTACTTTATTAGCCTTAGTATTTACAGATGTAATTGAGCTATTCAACCCAAAACGCACTGCCTGTTAATTTTATATACTATTTATTTGTAACAGGTTGCACCGCATACTATAGAAATTGGATACAGGTTGATAATATTTCATGGTATTTTAAACTATAGTTAATCTTTATTAATTATATTTACGCTTAATTCTTTAACCTCGTGGTGATAAAACCTCGGTCAGGTGAGCCTTCTAAAAGAGGGCAAAGACCTTCCACCGGAACTGGAAGCCAAGATCAAGGATGGTCACGAGAAGGAGGCGTCTGAGAAGCGAAAAATGGAAGAAAATTTGAAAGCGGCTCAAGAGAAGGTGAGACTTAAGCAAAACAATAGTTGTTAGTTTTTATTGTTTATTAACTAATAATGACATTAATTTTCAATGCAGAATGTGCGATTGGAACAACTGCTAACCAAGTGTCGCGACAGTATTCAAAGTCACAAAGACAAACTGGCAGAGATACAGGCCGATAAGGAGGCGCTGCGAGCTGAAGCTGAAGCTAAAGTGCAAGCAAGTAAAGCTGAAATCGTAAGTGTAGGATGATATAGTTGGATATAGTTTGCTATGTACATGTAAAGTCTTCGCCTAGGTAAAATCCATGATAAAGTTCAAACTTAGATCAAGGCCAGGTAAAATCCCCATTTGGATCTAGGCCAGGTAAAATCCCAATCTAGATCTAGGTCAGGTAAAATCCCAATCTAGATCTAGGCCAGGTAAAATCCCAATCTAGATCTAGGCCAGGTAAAATCCCAATCTAAATCTAGGCCAGGTAAAATTCCAATCTAGATATAGGCCAGGTAAAATCCCCAATCTATATCTAGGCCAGGTAAAATCCCCAATCTAGATCTAAGCCAGGTAAAATCCCAATCTAGATCTAGACCAGGTAAAATCCCAATCTAGATCTAGGCCAGGTAAAATCCCAATCTAGATCTAGGCCAGGTAAAATTCCAATCTAGATATAAGCCAGGTAAAATCCCCATCTAGATCTAGGCCAGGTAAAATCCCAATCTACATTGGATCCAAATTGGTCTATTTCCGCCTCCCATTGTCAGGAGAAGCTGACAGCCAGACTAGCAGAGACCCGTCAGAAAGCGAAACAGGCCACGGACGAGGCAACCCGTCAGCTAGCCGAGTCCAAAGCAACTCTGCACGCTTCACTTCAAGAGAAAGAGGAACTGATTGACAGCCTACGGCAGCAGTTGCAAACCGCCCTGGGCAAAGCTGAATCGAGTTCGGCCGACTGTCGCGAGCTGAGCGACCAGTTGCGCCAATTGCAAATGCATATAGCCGGCAAAGAGGATGAATTTCAATTAGCTATTGAGGAGCGGGATATGGCTAAGAATGCGGCTGCTTTTGAGGGCGAGAAGCGCCGGGAGGAGCTGCAGGCTCGCGTGGCGGCCTTGGAGTCGGCTGAGAAGCAGTACAGAAGCGCGCTGGAGTCGGAGCGGGTCAAGAGCGAACATTTGGCAGCGGAGCTGGCTGATAGGCGAGCCGCTACTGAGGCTCAGATGGAGAAAGAGAAATCTCAGGTGAGAAGGGTATTGTTGTGCGCTGAGGATTTAATGCGAGTGGTGCGAGAGAAAGAAGTGAAGTGGGAGAGATAGATAATGTGTAAGAGAGGTAGATTAGGAAAGAAAGTAGAGTAGGGGAATAGAGAGCAGTAGAGTAGGGGAATAGAGAGCAGTAGAGTAGCGAAGAGAAGTAGATTAGGGAGAGAATTAGATTAGGAGAGAAATAGAGTAGGGAGAGAATTAGAGTGGGGGGAGAAGTAGAGTGGGGAGAGAAGTAGAGTGGGGAGAGAAGTAGAGTGGGGAGAGAAGTAGAGTGGGGAGAGAAGTAGAGTGGGGAGAGAAGTAGAGTGGGGAGAGAAGTAGAGTGGGGAGAGAATTAGAGTGGGGAGAGAAGTAGAGTGGGGGAGAAGTAGAGTGGGAGAGAAGTAGAGTGGGGAGAGAAGTAGAGTGGGGAGAGAAGTAGAGTGGGGAGAGAAGTAGAGTGGGGAGAGAAGTAGAGTGGGGAGAGAAGAAGAGTGGGGAGAGAAGAAGAGTGGGGAGAGAAGAAGAGTGGGGAGAGAAGTAGAGTGGGGGAGAGAAGTAGAGTGGGGAGAGAAGTAGAGTGGGGAGAGAAGTAGAGTGGGGAGAGAAGTAGAGTGGGGAGAGAAGTAGAGTGGGGAGAGAAGTAGAGTGGGGAGAGAATTAGAGTGGGGAGAGAAGTAGAGTGGGGAGAGAAGTAGAGTGGGGGAGAAGTAGAGTGGGGGAGAAGTAGAGTGGGGAGAGAAGTATACGCTCGTATAAGGGGCCAGAAGTAGAGTATGGAGACAAAAGTGGCGAGAGAAGTAGAGTGAGGAAAGAAGTAGTTTGCGAGGTGAGTGGAGAAGTAGATTTGTGATACGTTATAAAAAAGGTAATTCGTTTTTAGGGTTTCTAAATTCCTTATATAACAGATATGCTGTTATTGCTTATAATATAATATCCCCTTCTCCATCCCCAGGCGGTAGCGGAGCTGGAGTCCCGTCTCGCTCAGTCAGCCGAACAGCAGGCCTCCGTGCTGTCGGAGCTCCGGGCGGAATTCGCACAGGAGCAAGCCAGACTGCGCGACAGCCTAACGGAGCAGGCTGAAGTGGAAAAAGCAGAGCTAACAGCCGAATTAGAGAAAGGTTTTGCCGGTCAATTCGAATCAGAGAAACGGCGATTCCAATCCGCATTGGCTGAGAAAGAGGAGCAGATTGACTACTTGAAGGATTTGTCTTCGGGATTGGAAACGCAGGTGAGTTGAATAGGTTGTAAACATTGCTTTGTTATATTTACTACGATACATATCGGCACTATTACTAGAAGTTTCAATTTTATCAATACGTAGTTTACTTTATTAAATTTCTTACGATACATATCGGTTGACAATGGATGAAAATCGATTGTATATATTTCGATACATATCGGCTGGCTGATCAGCAAATTATTGTTAGGTTTTATGGTACAAATCGGCACCATTATGGACAAGCTATTTACTATTGTTATCGATACATATCGGCTTGTTAATTTCACGTATTTAGGTAGGGAAAGAATTGATGCCTTAATTATTACTATTTCGATACATATCGCTGTCAAGGTTCGAAACTACGCTGCTAGCGCCGACGAACAAGGCCGCCTGATGGAGAGTCTGCGCGCCCAGCATCAGGACCAGCTGGCCGCTGCAAACGAACGTCTCGAGCAAGAGTGCACTCGCACTAAACAGTTGGAACAGAGCGCCGTTGAATTGGCCACAGCCAGAGAATCTCTCCAACGAATGCTTGACGAATCCGCTACTGAAAGCGACCGATTAAGCAAAGCCTGCGCCCAGCTAACTGAGAAACTGTCCGAGGAACGGGGCATCAAGCAGCGCGTCACTGAACAGCTAGCCGATAGCGAGCGCCGGCGTACCGAATTCGAGTATCAATTGGAACGATTGCGCGACGATTATAATCTGGTTTGCCGCGAGTTGGACGGCTCCAGAACTGCCGCTGAGACGGCCGAGACGGCGCGACGAACCGCCGAGGATGAGGTATGCTATAGGTGTTTTTTTCTAATGATTTTCAACAAATTTCGGTTATAATATCCCTTTTTGCTGCTATTTACTTTGTTAAAAAGTAGTATTTTGGAAAAAAAGCTCTTAAATTTAGCTTTAAGAAGACTTTAATTATAGTAAAATCTACAAATTTAACGATGTAGCTTTCATATTTTTATATTAATGCAGTAAACAAAGTGGTATGATTTTATTTTTGTCTATCTGGAAGATATCAAGACAAATATAGTTATTATCGATACATATTGGACACATTTAGGATACTATTTAGGCCTTGATTTGGGGCTGGAATTAAAACTTTGAGATAAACAGTAGTAGTAGGTTAGGGTCAAGTATAGTATTTTTTATTAAAAATACATAATTAAAATAATGTTTCGATACATATCGGCAATTTTTTTCGAAACAGGCCGACAAGCGAGCAGAAGAAGCGGAACAGGCGAACCGTAGAGTGACCGACTTACAATCGGAAGTTGCTTCGCTAACTGATCGATTATCGGAGACTGCAAATCGACTGTCTTCAGCTACGTCAGATCGAGACCGACTGTCGGAAGAGTTAAGCAGTGTCCAGTCTCAGCTGACTTGGACTCAGCACAGATTAGAGGAGCAGCAGGATCGTGTCGCCGCTTTAACCGAGGAAGCCAAAGCTGCCGAATTGAGAATCGCCGCAGGTCAGCAAGAGGCTACCGAGTTGAAAGCTAGGATTGGCCATTTAATTGGCAGCTCGGAGGATAATGAGCAAAGTGCAAGAAAGCAGATGGATAGTCTGAGGGCGGAGTTGGATACCAGGTTTGTATATGGCATTTTCTAAGGTGAACATTTAGTATGCCGTTTATTTGAAGCTCGATAAGTTAGAATATCCCATTGTCGATAATCCTGCGTCAAGATCCCATAGTTAAATAATCCCCATTATCGATAATCCAGCATCAAGATCCCAAAGTTAAACAATCCCTATTATAGATAATCTAGCATCAAGATCCCAAAGTTAAACAATCCCTATTATCGATAATCTAGCATCAAGATCCCAAAGTTAAATAATCCCCATTATCGTTAATCCAGCATCAAGATCCCATAGTTAAATAATCCCCATTATCGATAATCCAGCATCAAGATCCCAAAGTTCCCCAACTCGCCACCCGTCCAGAACGCACGAGCTGCAGCGCGCCCGGCAGGAAGCGCAATCGCAAGTTGAAGCCGCAGAATCTTTGCGCTCCCAGGAGGCCGAAGCTGCGGAAGCGCGTGAACGCGAACTGAGCGAATCAGCGCGACAATTGCGAGCCAATCTGTCCAACGTCGAGTCGGAGCTGCGTCAAAGAGAAGCCGATCTCAACGAGTCTGAGTCCCGAGCTGCTCAGTTCGAGTCGGCTCTCGCCGATGCCGAAGCCGCCAGGCTGCGCGCCGTTGCCGAACGCGACGCTTTGGAGGCCGACGCAGCCCGCGCCAACGCTGCAGCCGAAGCTGCCGCCGCCGAATCGGCGGAATTGCGCGCCGAGATGACGCGCCAAAATGAGCACCTAGCCGGGGTGCGCGAGGCCGGTGAAAGTCGGGCAGCCGATTTAGAGGCTACGTTTGGCAAATTGAGACTTGAAATGGAGACTAAGTCTGCCGAGGCTGAAGAATGGAAGACCAAGTGTCAGGAGATGGAGAACTCAATCCAGACTCACGAATCTGAATCCAGTCAGTTGAAATCAGAATTGGAAGAATGGAAGACCAAGTGTCAGGAGATGGAGAACTCAATCCAGACTCACGAATCTGAATCTGGTCAGTTGAAATCAGAACTGGAAGAATGGAAGACCAAGTGTCAGGAGATGGATAACTCAATCCAGACTCACGAATCTGAATCCGGTCAGTTGAAATCAGAACTGGAAGAATGGAAGACCAAGTGTCAGGAGATGGAGAACTCGATCCAGACTCACGAATCTGAATCCGGTCAGTTGAAATCAGAACTGGAAGAATGGAAGACCAAGTGTCAGGAGATGGAGAACTCGATCCAGACTCACGAATCTGAATCCAGTCAGTTGAAATCAGAATTGGAAGAATGGAAGACCAAGTGTCAGGAGATGGAGAACTCAATCCAGACTCACGAATCTGAATCCGGTCAGTTGAAATCAGAATTGGAAGAATGGAAGACCAAGTGTCAGGAGATGGAGAACTCAATCCAGACTCACGAATCTGAATCCGGTCAGTTGAAATCAGAACTGGAAGAATGGAAGACCAAGTGTCAGGAGCTGGATAACTCGATCCAGACTCACGAATCTGAATCCGGTCAGTTGAAATCAGAACTGGAAGAATGGAAGACCAAGTGTCAGGAGATGGAGAACTCGATCCAGACTCACGAATCTGAATCCAGTCAGTTGAAATCAGAATTGGAAGAATGGAAGACCAAGTGTCAGGAGATGGAGAACTCAATCCAGACTCTCGAAGCTCAGTGTAATCAGTTGACATCAGAGGTTGAAGAGTGGAAGAGCAAGTGTCAGGAGATGCAAGCTGAGCTAAACAGTAGTTTGCAGGGAGCTGATGCTCAACTCACTCACCTCAGAGAATCAGTTGAAACGAAGACGGCCGAACTGGAAGAATGGAAGTCAAAGTATCAAGGTATTGAGCAAATTGTACAATCCGGCGAGTCTCAGCTGTCTTCCTTACGGTCAGAATTTGAGACCAAGAATACAGAGGCTGAAGAATGGAAGACCAAGTGTCAGGAGATGGAGAACTCGATCCAGACTCACGAATCTGAATCCGGTCAGTTGAAATCAGAACTGGAAGAATGGAAGACCAAGTGTCAGGAGATGGAGAACTCGATCCAGACTCACGAATCTGAATCCAGTCAGTTGAAATCAGAATTGGAAGAATGGAAGACCAAGTGTCAGGAGATGGAGAACTCAATCCAGACTCTCGAAGCTCAGTGTAATCAGTTGACATCAGAGGTTGAAGAGTGGAAGAGCAAGTGTCAGGAGATGCAAGCTGAGCTAAACAGTAGTTTGCAGGGAGCTGATGCTCAACTCACTCACCTCAGAGAATCAGTTGAAACGAAGACGGCCGAACTGGAAGAATGGAAGTCAAAGTATCAAGGTATTGAGCAAATTGTACAATCCGGCGAGTCTCAGCTGTCTTCCTTACGGTCAGAATTTGAGACCAAGAATACAGAGGCTGAAGAATGGAAGACCAAGTGTCAGGAGATGGAGAACTCGATCCAGACTCACGAATCTGAATCCGGTCAGTTGAAATCAGAACTGGAAGAATGGAAGACCAAGTGTCAGGAGATGGATAACTCAATCCAGACTCACGAATCTGAATCCGGTCAGTTGAAATCAGAACTGGAAGAATGGAAGACCAAGTGTCAGGAGATGGAGAACTCGATCCAGACTCACGAATCTGAATCCGGTCAGTTGAAATCAGAACTGGAAGAATGGAAGACCAAGTGTCAGGAGATGGAGAACTCGATCCAGACTCACGAATCTGAATCCAGTCAGTTGAAATCAGAATTGGAAGAATGGAAGACCAAGTGTCAGGAGATGGAGAACTCAATCCAGACTCTCGAAGCTCAGTGTAATCAGTTGACATCAGAGGTTGAAGAGTGGAAGAGCAAGTGTCAGGAGATGCAAGCTGAGCTAAACAGTAGTTTGCAGGGAGCTGATGCTCAACTCACTCACCTCAGAGAATCAGTTGAAACGAAGACGGCCGAACTGGAAGAATGGAAGTCAAAGTATCAAGGTATTGAGCAAATTGTACAATCCGGCGAGTCTCAGCTGTCTTCCTTACGGTCAGAATTTGAGACTAAGAATACAGAGGCTGAAGAATGGAAGTCCAAGTGCTCAGATTTGAACGACCAAGTGACTAATTTAAACTCGGAACTCAAAGCAAAAACCGATGAGTCCGAAGAATTGCAGTCACAGTTGTCGCAACTAAAGTCATTGGTTGAATCCAAAAGCACCGAGGTTGAAGATCTGACAGCCAAATGCCAAATTGCCCAGTCTGAATTGGACAGCGTCAACCAAACTCACATGGAGCAATTAACTCAGATAAGAAACGAGTTAGAGACAAAAACTAGCGAAGCAAAAAGCTGGGAGTCCAAGTTTCATGAGGCTCAATCGCAGTTGGAGAGAAGCCTTCAAGGAGCCGACGTTCAGCTAAATGAATTGAGATTGGAGCTCGAAGCTAAAACAGCAACAGCTGAGAACTTCGAAGCAAAGTGCTCGGAGCTTCAAACTGAGGTAGAAAGCTGGCGTACAAAATTCCATGGAGCAGATGCGGAACTAACTCAACTCAGATCAGAGGTTGAAGACAAGACAACTAAAGTTGAAGACTGGAAGAACAAGTGTCGCGAGTTTCAAGCAAAATTAAAAGCAACAATTCAAGCGCACAAAAAGCTGACCTCTGAATTAAACGAGTCCCAATCGAAGGTAGCTCAACTTGAAGAGTGCAAGATAAAAAATCAGGAGGCACAAAACGAGTTGGAAGCTAAGTTGCAAGCCTCAGAATCACAGCTAGCAAATCTACAAACTGACTTTGATGAAAAGACAACTGCTATGGATACAAAATTTGCTGAATTGCGTTCCGAGGTTGAAGCGAAAAATTCTCAGGTAGAAGAATTGACAACGAAATGCCAAGAGATTCAATCCGAACTCAATAAATGCATTGAATCGCACGAAGCTCAAGTGTCTCAGATCAAAGCTGAATTCGATGCAAAGGTGTCCGAAGTTGATAGCCTGAAGAGCCGGTGTCAAGAGCTGCAAGTCGAGCTGGACGGAGGCCAGCAGACGGCCGATGCTCAGCTGACCCTTGTCCGGTCCGAGCTGGAAGCGAAAAATGCTGAAATTGACGACTGGAAGTTGAAATTCCAAGAAACCAGCCAGAATTATGAGTCAAGTGAAGCGCAACTGTCCCAATTAAGATTGGAGCTTGAAGCGAAATCTACCGAAGCGGATGACTGGAGAGCTAAATTCCAAGAAACTCAAAATCAACTTGACGCCACGTTGCATTCTCACGAAGTTCAAATCTCGCAGCTGAGATCGGACATCGAGGCAGCAGCTTCAGATGTAGAGCACTGGCGATCCAAGTGTCAGGAAGCGCAATCAGAGCTAGAGACAGCCATGCAGGCCCATGTAGACCAGCTAACACAATTGAAATCCGAATATTCGGCAAAATCTGCCGAGACAGACGACTTGAAAGCAGCTCGTCAAGAGCATCAGCAAAATTTGGAGCAGCTTTGCAGCGATTTAGCAGCCAGAGAGACCGAGCTCTCCCAGCTGAGGTCGGATTGCGCAGCCAAAGCATCCGAAGCTGAAAATTGGTTGGCTAAGTGTCAGGAGCTTGAGCATCAATTAGCTCAACTGGAAAGCCAACTAGAAGCCAAAGAAATTGAATTAGGCCAATCGCGATCTGATCTTGAAGCCAAGTGTTTGGAGCTTGACGAACTCCGGTCCAGCAGCGAAGAGCACAGACGCCAGCTGGAGCAGTTTGGCAGCAGTCAGGAGGCAAGCGAGGTAGTCTTAGCCGAACTGCGAGCTGACTGTGACTCCAAAGCGGCCGAGGTGGACACTTTGAAGGCTCACTGCAATGAACAGGAGAATGAGTTAAAGGAGCTGAGCAGCCGACTGGAAGCATCTGAGGCTGAGGCTACTCAAGCCCGTTCCGATTGTTTAGCCAAATCAGCAGAAGCTGAGAACTGGCTGGCTAAGTGTCAAGAGCAGCTGCAACGATTGCAAGAAGTTGAAGCTGGCGAAGAGTTGAAAGACGCCGAACTGTCTAAATTGCGATCGGATTTGGTTTCCGTGACAGCCGAGGCGGATAATTGGCGAGCGAAATGTGAATTGCTTGAGCAGGAGCAGGCTCTGCAGATGGATCAATTAGCCAGTGGTCAAGAAGCTATTGAGGCCGAACTTCGAGCTCAGATTGTCGAATTGACGGCTGAGAATCGGGCCAATTTGGAGGCGGCTGATGAAGCTCGAGAGAAGCTGGCCGCTACGGAAGCTGCCTCCGCAGATGCTGGCCGATCAACTTTGATGCGGATATTGAAAAAGATTGACAATCTGGTCGAAGCGTTGGATGTGAAATCTTCAGACTCGGGCGAGGATAACGAGGGCGAGACTGCGGCGATGAATTTCCTTGATTTGGCGGCTGAAGCTGCTGCAGCGATGAAGCAACAACTGGCAGAGATGAAGACCGAACGGGAAGCTGAGGCTCAGGTGGGTATGATCTAATCTAGAAAATGATTGTAAATCTGCTTGGCTATGACAAGATTACTGGTCAAGGTTAAGAGCTTCAATCTGACTAGAATCTTACGAGCGAAGTAATGGTAAATTCCGCTGAACCCTGAAAATGCACACGCTTACACAGCGTGTACAGCCACTTTGTCATCGTCAACCAGTGCACACATTCTTTCCCTTTGGGGTTTTTATTGGAGGCAGGGGGCTGTGTAAAGCGACATTGTCACACAACAAGAGGCATTACTACCTGCCTATTCCGCTGACTCCCCTGAGCAGGCACACAAGCGCGCGGATATGTACGCAGTCATATGCACAGGCACACACTCACAAGAGCGTACAGCGGCCCTAACTGTATTTATCGTTAGGCATGTACACTTCACTGTGCCTTGGGGGTTGGCCCTCAAAGGCTGGTAATTGCACGAGCAGAGCCAAGCCGAGATTCCAATTTAGCTCCAAAAATTAATGTGACTGCACTGGGAATCGAGCCTGGGCCCCTGGCACTTCAGAGCGCCGCGCCCGACCACTAGGCTACGGCCTCAAAATGACACTGGTCTGTTCAGTAGCAAGTGAAATTAAGTAGTATGTATTGCACCTGTGAAAAAGCAATCAAGCCATAAATTACACTACAAAAGATATGAAAGGCAGATTAACTAAAATTCATGAGCAACTATGCTACTATTTTGAGTCAGTAGTTTAGAAGCATGTTACATGGAAAATTTGTACCCATCGCGCAGTCTTTCCAACGTCGACTAGCAAGCCTGGAGTCTCAGTTGCAAACCAGCCAGTCTGAGGTTGATCAACTTCGCGAAGATGTCGACTCGGCGTCCATTGAACGCGATCGTCTGGTTGTAGACGGTGCCGCTGAGGCCACTGAACTCAGACACCAGCTGGACGAGTTGCAACGTCGATGCGAGGCCTTGCAAGCTGAACTGTCGGAGGCCAAGGCTAGGGAGGCGGAACTTGAGGAGGCTAAGAAGTCCGACGGGCTTCATGTGGTGCGTTTTATCAATAGTTTGTTATTATTATTCGTTTAAGGATGATGCTACTGCTTAGTAGTCTGTTAGGCTTTTTAGGTCGGTTTTTAGGTATGTCAAGTAGATTTTTAGGTAGACTGGGTATACTACTGAGCTGATTATGCAGGCTATTGAGTAAATTGTTTTGTAGATATTGAGTAGACTATTGCGTAGATTGACTAGATTGAGTAAACTATTGAGTAGATTGAGTAGGCTATTGGGTAGATTGAGTAGACTACTGGCTAGATTAAGTAGACTATTAAGTACATTCAGTAGACTATTGAGTAGATTGAGTCGACTATTGAGTAGATTGAGTCGACTATTAAGTAGATTCAGTAGACTATTGAGTAGATTGAGTAGACTATTGAGTAGATTGAGTAGACTATGGGGTAGATTGAGTAGACTATTGAGTAGATTGAGTAGACTATGGGGTAGATTGAGTAGACTATTGAGTAGATTGAGTAGACTATGGGGTAGATTGAGTAGACTATGGGGTAGATTGAGTAGACTATTGAGTAGATTGGGTTATACTACTGAGTAGATTGAGTAGACTATGGGGTAGATTGAGTAGACTGCTGGCTAGATTAAGTAGGCTATTTGATAGATTGAGTAGACTATTGAGTAGATTGAGTTATACTACTGAGTAGATTGAGTAGACTATGGGGTAGATTGAGTAGACTGCTGGCTAGATTAAGTAGACTATTAACTAGATTAAGTAGGCTATTTGATAGATTGAGTAGACTATTGTGTAGTCGTAGATTGGTTAAACGGATTGAGTAGGCTGTTGGGAAGATTGAGTAGACTGCTATTGGTTAGACTGAGTGGACTATTGGGTAGATTAGAGACTATTGTTAAATACAGAACCAGAAAGTATTTTATTGGTTTGAAAGCTGTTTGATATTTAAAATTTTATTTTTAAAAATCTATTTAATGTATATATATGTTTAGTATATACTTGCTATTTAAAATAAATAAACGTTTCCCTTAGCAGTTTCCACCGTCAATGTTCACTCTGGCTTGCAAAGTTCAGGTAATTTTAGTTAAAGTAAAATATAAGACTATTGAGTTAGAAATCTCAAAATGCTCATTGGTGCCGTTGGGCTTGGCTGCTCTCTTCAGTTTTTGGCTTGTTGGTTTTGTTCTAATTGAAAATTTATCTGGTAAAATGTTTCACTTTCTACTTCTATTGGTGACTGTTCAGTAGCCTAAATAGTAAAATCTGAGCTAAATTTAGCTACCTTAAATAAAAATTCAGGAGGTCATCCAGTCGGAGGTGAACAGGCAGAAGTCGGCCTCAGCCTCAGCGGAGGGCAGCGGTCAGCTGGAAGGTCGACCATCTGACGGGTTCGAATGGGCTGAACAGCTGACCGACCGAATCGAGGCTGTCAAATCTTCGGCTTTGTGAGTTCTCTTAGTACTTTAATTGATGAATAAGTTCAGTATTTGATTGAACGTAGTGATTTTAACAAAGGATTTTCCCGCTTTAGAAATACGCAACCGACTGGGGACACGGTTAGTCTGGAGGACTACGAAGCTCTTCGGATGCACACTACTGATCTGGAGGTAAGTAGTATAGAACGGTGTTTTTAGAGGTTTCAGTTCTGCTAATAATACAATAATAGTGACAAGAATCGCTAAAGAGTCATTGCAAACAACTCACAAGGTGACTATCATGGAGCGATTATTGTGACTTTTTAACGACTTAAACGTCCGTAATTGTGACCTAAGAGGCGACTGTTGAGTCACGAGCGCATGACGCGCTTAACTTTTCTACTCTACTGACAAGTACATGTAGACTTAATAGAGTTTTTAAAGATGCCCTTTAGAGGCAACTCAGTTACGGCCCCAGAGTCGGAGGCAATAAAATGACTCAAATGGATTCTTTGACGACTATCTTATCGTTTTTGGGCTGTCCATAATCACTTCTTTCCTATTTTACCTGCGTTACCTGTAACGACCCAGTACCGTGTCTCATCGGTTGATGACTGCGCACTTGTCTCAACTCTCAACCCCAACTTACTGCTACATCTAGACTCAATTGAGCAGCGTCAGCGCCGAGCTGTCAAGTCTAAAGCTGAGATCGTCTCCGGAGCGACCATCGGCGTCGCAGATTGCTCAACTGCCGTCGCCTGGCCCGTCCGAGTCGATGCAGTATCAGTTCGCTTCGTTTATCGAAATTCCCGAGATTGAATACCTGAGAAATGTGCTGTTCAAGTATATGCTTGGAGAGAAGACCCAGGTAAGTTATTGTTTGTTTAATTCTGACATTGAGCTCTGGTTGTCTGACAGCCTGGAGTGTCTTCCTGTCAGTCAGTGTCTGACTGTCAGGAGTGTAGTGTCTGTCAGGAGTAGTGTCTGCCTGTCAGGAGCAGTTTCAGCCCATCAAGAGTAGTGTCTGCCTGTCAGGAGTGTAGTGTCTGTCAGGAGTAGTGTCTGCCTGTCAGGAGTAGTGTCTGTCAGGAGTAGTGTCTGCCTGTCAGGAGTGTAGTGTCTGTCAGGAGTAGTGTCTGCCTGTCAGGAGTGTAGTGTCTGTCAGGAGTAGTGTCTGCCTGTCAGGAGTAGTGTCTGTCAGGAGTAGTGTCTGCCTGTCAGGAGTGTAGTGTCTGTCAGGAGTAGTGTCTGCCTGTCAGGAGTGTAGTGTCTGTCAGGAGTAGTGTCTGCCTGTCAGGAGCAGTTTCAGCCCATCAAGAGTAGTGTCTGCCTGTCAGGAGTGTAGTGTCTGTCAGGAGTAGTGTCTGCCTGTCAGGAGTAGTGTCTGTCAGGAGTAGTGTCTGCCTGTCAGGAGTGTAGTGTCTGTCAGGAGTAGTGTCTGCCTGTCAGGAGTGTAGTGTCTGTCAGGAGTAGTGTCTGCCTGTCAGGAGTAGTGTCTGTCAGGAGTAGTGTCTGCCTGTCAGGAGTGTAGTGTCTGTCAGGAGTAGTGTCTGCCTGTCAGGAGTGTAGTGTCTGTCAGGAGTAGTGTCTGCCTGTCAGGAGCAGTTTCAGCCCATCAAGAGTAGTGTCTGCCTGTCAGGAGTGTAGTGTCTGTCAGGAGTAGTGTCTGCCTGTCAGGAGTAGTGTCTGTCAGGAGTAGTGTCTGCCTGTCAGGAGTGTAGTGTCTGTCAGGAGTAGTGTCTGCCTGTCAGGAGTGTAGTGTCTGTCAGGAGTAGTGTCTGCCTGTCAGGAGTAGTGTCTGTCAGGAGTAGTGTCTGCCTGTCAGGAGTGTAGTGTCTGTCAGGAGTAGTGTCTGCCTGTCAGGAGTGTAATGTCTGTCAGGAGTAGTGTCTGTCAGGAGTAGTGTCTGCCTGTCAGGAGTAGTGTCTGCCTGTCAGGAGCAGTTTCAGCCCATCAAGAGTAGTGTCTGCCTGTCAGGAGTAGTGCCTGTCAGGAGTAGTGCCTGTCAGGAGTAGTGTCTGCCTGTCAGGAGTAGTGTCTGCCTGTCAGGAGTAGTGTCCGCCTGTCAGGAGTAGTGTCTGCCTGTCAGGAGTAGTGTCTGCCTGTCAGGAGTAGTGTCTGCCTGTCAGGAGTAGTGTCTGCCTGTCAGGAGTAGTGTCTGCCTGTCAGGAGTGTAGTATCTGTCAGGAGTAGTGTCTGCCTGTCAGGAGTGTAGTATCTGTCAGGAGTAGTGTCTGCCTGTCAGGAGTGTAGTATCTGTCAGGAGTAGTGTCTGCCTGTCAGGTCAGTAGCATCCAAATGTCAGAATGCTACTGACAATAATGATAGTTCTCAAACTAACAAAACCCAAACTTCAGACCCTGGCCAAGGTGATTTGCACTGTGCTGAAATTTAGCGAGCCCCAAATTCAACAGGTGCTTGACTACGAGTCGAAGAAAGCCAATGTAAGTCCAACTATGAATTTATTGATTTTGCAATGCTAATACATATTAAAATTACGGTATATATAATATAAAAATGTTTTGCCTTTATCTATCATTCAGCAATAAAGGCTTAAAAATAAATTCTGTAAACTTCGACTTAAGCTGGTATAAATCTGTACTTATTAATTATTTAGGAGTAATATTTAAAAAAAGCGATAGATGTTGATCTGGTGGCACCTGTTCTAATTATATATATAATTAGCAGTATTATTTGCACTAATAACTAAGCATACAACCATGCTTTTAATTAAAACAAAGTTTTAATGAACTGAAAAAAATGTTTTATTTTTATTTTTGTTTTTCATTTCAGTCCTGGTTAGCGCTGAACCGACCTACATAGCCTACTTATAAACTCGACTTGTAGCAGTAGTATTGATGGACATTGTTTTGAGTCTGTGATAACACCTTAAGAAAATAGCAGCGTGAAAGAGAATATTGCTCCCTTGGTGTGCATATTTTAATTTATCTCACAATACTTGACTCAACTGTTTACAGTTTTCTTTTTAGTTTGAAAGCTAATACATAATTAGCTGGTATTATTAATCTAGCTCCATATACTGTTTGCGTTTGTCTATTTAAAATTTAGTCTAAAGAAATAATAAAATAGCTCACAGCGACCACAGCACAGCCTCGTGACTTTTCATACATTCTTTTTGTGTAAAACCGTGTTGCTAAACTATTAATTACCATTGTTATCCGATATTTGGCAGTCAGTTTTATGGATTTATTATATTTGCGTGTTTCCGCCAATTTCATTTTTACTGTTTAATTAGCATCTCTGTTTTTAGCCTGTTCATTACGACTGTGTTCCGTGTGACCCATTTCATTTTTTGTTGTTTTGTTCCCGTTTTTAGCCAGGTATTTGTTGAATTTTTTCTCTTGAAATAAACTTTGTGGACTGCGTTAAACTTGCATGAAATTACATGCTTCCTGTGCAGATTCCCACTTCCTGAGAGGCCATTAACGATAAAAAATACTTTTCGGTATGCTTAACTACTTATGCTACTTTATGCCTCCCAGATCCTCAGTTGCTCGGCAGCCTTCGAGAACCTCAGTTGCTGGGCAAGCCTCCCAGATCCCCAGTTGCTGGGCCAGCCTCCCAGAGTGTCAGTTGCTGGGCCAGCCTCCCTGAGTGTCAGTTGCTGGGCCAGCATCCCAGATCCCCAGTTGCTGGGCCAGCCTCCCAGAGTGTCAGTTGCTGGGCCAGCCTCCCAGATCCTCAGTTGCCGGGCCAGCCTCCCAGATCCTCAGTTGCCGGGCCAGCCTCCCACATTCTTGGTTGCCGGGCCGCACTGTTAGTTTCGCAGTTGACTGTTGACTGCCTGCGCCGCAGGCAATACAGTACAAATTAAAAAGTGAGAATTCCGACTATGCAGTATTTTATTTACAACGGGCTCAAAAAATCATTTCAAAATATTTCGTTTTTATTATAAAAAGTTGTAGACAGAAAAAATAGTTTTACTCTACAGGCAAACGAGTTGGTTCTGTCTGAATAATAACATTAACTGTAATAAGCTGTTAGTCACACAATGGAACAAGTTAACGGCAGAAAGCCTATGTGCGAAGAATGCAACAAAACGACAGGGAGAGATCAAAATGAGTCTAAGTTACCGGAATGTTAAACACTAAGGCCAAAAACAAAAAATGTTTAACTATTTAACAGACTTGTCTACTCATATCTATGAGAATTCATTTTTCCAAGAAACGAAAGTCAAACTATCCCATATCCTAAGGACAGATCCCAGCACGGTAAAATGAAATCGGTTGAACTGACACTGAATCACAGTTTAATACTTGTGCACGCGCCGACAATCGGCCTCACAGCAGGCTGCATGCCTGCCAACTGCCTTTACTAGCATCAACAACAGCATCGGCAGCAGCTGCCTGACAGATCGCCCTGGTGGCCATCTGCTGCTCAGTAGCCGAACGAATCTCCAAGCGATCCAGCTGAGCGAGCAGTCGGTCTCGCCTTTTCAATTCTCTGGCCAGCTCTCGCGACAGCTGCGGCTCCAGCGACTGGCATTGGCCTGAAATGCGTTTATTGGGTTTTAATGGTTGCTATAAGTCGGTGAGATGCTTAAACCGAGGGCGCCATCCGTCCCCTACAACCAGTGCTGATGGCAATTCTGTCCATTCCCACTGACTCCTGAGTACATACAAGCACTCATTTTAGCGCCGCAGGCACTCATTTTAGCGCCGCAGGCACTCATTTTAGCGCCGCAGGCACTCATTTTAGCGCCCGCAGGCACTCATTTTAGCGCCCGCAGGCACTCATTTTAGCGCCCGCAGGCACTCATTTTAGCGCCCGCAGGCACTCATTTTAGCGCCCGCAGGCACTCATTTTAGCGCCCGCAGGCACTCATTTTAGCGCCCGCAGGCACTCATTTTAGCGCCCGCAGGCACTCATTTTAGCGCCGCAGGCACTCATTTTGACGCCGTAGGCACTCATTCTAGCGCAGCAGGCACTCATTTTGGCGCCTCAGGCACTCATTTTGGCGCCGCAGGCACTCATTTTGGCGCCGCAGGCACTCATTTTAGCGCCGCAAGCAGTCATTTTAGCGCCGCAGGCACTCATTTTAGCGCCGCAAGCACTCATTTTAGCGCCGCAAGCACTCATTTCGGCGCCGCAGGCACACATTTTGGCGCCGCAGGCACTAATTTTAGCGCCGCAGGCACTCATTTTGGCGCCGCAGACGCTCATTTTAGCGCCACAGGCATACATTTTAGCGCCACAGGCACACATTTTAGCGCCGCAGGCACTCATTTTGGCGCCGCAGACGCTCATTTTAGCGCCACAGGCACACATTTTAGCGCCACAGGCACACATTTTAGCGCCGCAGGCACTCATTTTGGCGCCGCAGACGCTCATTTTAGCGCCACAGGCACACATTTTAGCGCCGTAGGCACACATTTTAGCGCCACAGGCACTCATTTTAGCGCCAGAAGCACTCATTTTAGCGCCTCAGGCACTCATGCGGCGCTATCTTTCGTCGCCCTGAAGCAACGTTATTGATTTCCATAACGGGTCACAAGTCACACAAGTCAAATGAATATGACCGCGCGCGGAATAGAACCAGGGGTCGTTAAGCGCGAGAGTCAGCCATGTTCGCCCTCCCCCGCATCACCTCGTCCTCACCTGCCTGCAGATGCCTGCGAATCCTTCGTTTTAGCGATTCCAACCGATTTAACTGTTGCAGTTCCCGCTGCATCAGCTCCAACTGTTGCCACCTGTTGTGCAGCAGCAGCCGGCGCATCAGCAGGCTGTACCAGTCGGCCAGCAGGCCTCGAACTCCGGTAGCCACCGCGCCAGAACCCGGCGCCGCAGATCTACTCAAACAGTCGCTCAGATCGGCGCACAACCGGTTCAAACAGCACCGCTCATCAACCAGTTCCTGTTGTCGACGGATCAACAGCTGCATAGCGGCGTCGGGGCTGCGATCGACAATGTCAACAATTTCGACATCCTGCATGTCAGTCTGGTGGTGGTCAATCTGATCGCAGTGGGGACTACTCAAGGCGAGACAGTGCCTCAACTGTTGGAGAAAGTCAAGCACGGTAGGAACGTCGGGAGTTCGTCGGCTGATCAGTTCGGCTGGGTCCGGCAGTCTGGGTGGAAGGGATACGGAGAGGCACAATAAAATCGGTACCCAGGCCAAGAAGTCAATTTAGGTTATTTTACTGCCTGGGACTCTGAGGCGCTTCAATAGGGACTCTGGGGCTGAAGAGTCACTGAGTTGCGTCTGAATGAGTTGATTTTTTATGAATCAAAATCATATACTCAGAAAAATTGAAAAGCCGCCACTCTATGCGCCAGTGAGCAATATTTCTCTTGGACTATTCTGAAATAAAAGACGCGAGAAAACTGGGTAGCTTTAATCCGTCCAACCCTTACACACCGCTCCCTTCACTTCATTCCTCAACTCAAGTCTGCCGCGGCGTAGTTAAGTTGCGTCACTCGCAAAGATTGAGAGACTTCACCTGCGCTCTCAAAATTGGCGTCCACAGACGGAATCTTCTGTGATGGCGACTTTTCCATGTTGCTGGGTAAATTTCGAAATACCAACTGGATTTGTTAGAAATTTGAGCGCTAGCAAGACTCTTAGACGACTTTCACGTAACGACAGCAGCTCACGTGACTCAACAGGCGCTTCTACAGTTGTAACCTTTTCAACGGGACAAGCAGTACGTCCTCACCTGGTCACCCCCAGCCGTCGAGCAGCCTCAGCAGCCATCAGATGGCACTGCAGCCAGCCAGAAGGCCCAGTCGCAGCCAGTTCAGCAGCCGCCCCATAGTCCAACAGCCCCGGCCTGTGCCGCTCAACAATAGCGCAGAAGGCCAGGCCGCTACGAAACGAGGTGCTGAGATTTTGTACAACAGCTCCGGGACAATTAGCTGTTGATTCCCTAGCCCAGGTGAACAATCGTTCCAGTTCTGACATGTCTAAATCTGACAGACTTCTGTTGGCTTTGATCGTGACCGCCTTTGATTGATTTTCTGTCACCGTGTCAGACTGATCTACCGGTATTGATTGCGTCAATAACAAGGCTAACGGGTTTTTTACAATGGAGTGTAGAGTGAGGCTGACTGATCCAGAATCGATCTGAAATTTGTTATAACTCAACTAAATTATCATAACTCATTTTCGCAGATTAGCTTTATAGCAACGAATTATTAACTGCAATTCAGCGTAGCATAGCAACAACACGGTACAAAATTAACATGGCAACAGCATAGCAACAGCATAACAGCATAGCAACAGCATAGCAACAACATAACAACAGCGCAGCAACAGCATGGCAACAGCATGGCAACAGCATAACAGCATAGCAACAGCATAGCAACAGCACAGCAACAGCAGAGCAACAGCACAGCAACATCATAGCAACAGCACAGCAACATCATGGCAACAGCACAGCAACATCATAGCAACAGCACAGCAACATCATAGCAACAGCACAGCAAGATCATGGCAACAGCACAGCAACATCATAGCAACAGCAGAGCAACAGCACAGCAACATCATAGCAACAGCACAGCAACATCATGGCAACAGCATGAAAAAAGCATGAGAAAACACAGAAACAGCAAAGCAACCTTTTTAGCCATCCGCTCGCTAGGCACTAAATCCAATTGTAGCTCCAAACTCTTCTCAATGCCAGCTGGATCGATGAGATCTAGCGACGCCAGATCTAGCTGGCACCGGGCCAACGGTTTAATCCTAGTCGAACTGAGAACAGAAGACAGAGGAGACCTACGCAGAAGCCGCTGTCCATTCCCCTGACTGCAGCGATGCTCTTCAAGTGTGACCGTCACATTGGTTGCGGACAGAGAAGTCGGTTCAGAATCTCTAAGCAGCATCGAGCCTCTAAAACATTTCTTTGCCTTCGGAGTGGACAGAATGACAGTCTGTGGATTGCTAGACCAGTCAAGACGGCAGCGCCGAGGGTTGGACAGGCAGGCCGACCAGCTGCTTGGCTCTGTGCTAGCCGAGACGGTTGATGAAGTTGAAGATGAATCAGGAGATGAAGCTGACAGTGTCACACGAAGATTACCAGGGTTGAAGCCTGCTGCGCAGATTAACGAAGCTGACGAAATGCGGGCCTTGAGCTGCACTTCCGCCTGCAATAACGAAGAATTGGAGACTGGGAATACTCGACTTCTGCTTTTACTGCTGGCCCAGCAACTGAGGATCTGGGAGGCTGGCCCAGCAACTGAGGATCTGGGAGGCTGGCCCAGCAACTGACACTCTGGGAGGCTGGCCCAGCAACTGAGGATCTGGGAGGCTGGCCCAGCAACTGGGGATCTGGGAGGCTGGCCCAGCAACTGGGGATCTGGGAGGCTGGCCCAGCAACTAGGGATTTGGGAGGCTGGCCCAGCAACTGGGGATCTGGGAGGCTGGCCCAGCAACTGGGGATCTGGGAGGCTGACCCAGCAACTGGGGATCTGGGAGGCTGGCCCAGCAACTGAGGATCTGGGAGGCTGGCCCAGCAACTGAGGATCTGGGAGGCTGGCCCAGCAAGTGACACTCTGGGAGGCTGGCCCAGCAACTGGGGATCTGGGAGGCTGGCCCAGCAACTGAGGGATCTGGGAGGCTGGCCCAGCAACTGAGGGATCTGGGAGGCTGGCCAAGCAACTGAGGATCTGGGAGGCTGGCCCAGCAACTGGTGATCCGGGAGGCTGGCCCAGCAACTGGGGATCTGGGAGGCTGGCCCAGCAACTGAGGGATCTGGGAGGCTGGCCAAGCAACTGAGGATCTGGGAGGCTTGCCCAGCAACTGGTGATCTGGGAGGCTGGCCCAGCAACTGAGGGATCTGGGAGGCTGGCACACCAACTGAGGATCTGGGAGACTGGCCCAGCAACTGAGGATCTGGGAGGCTGGCCCAGCAACTGGGGATCTGGGAGGCTGGCCCAGCAACTGGGGATCAGACAGACAGACACTAGAGGATGGGGGACAGGGGACACTTCAAAAACATCAGTGAACAAGATCAGATAAAGTACAACAGTACATGTATATGACTGTAAAATCCATTCAATATCAACGCTAAATCATTTTGAATTTTATTTACATAAGAAAGTCGTTCAAAATAAGAGATTTTTTAAGAAAGCGAACGCAAATGATGCAAAAAACAAAAAAGGGCCCCGATCGGTTATGAAAGACGAGATTATGAGATTATCAAAATGGGATTTTCTACTATAGAAAGTTCTCTCGCAATACTCAAGTTACTCAAGTCACAGAACGGCACACGATGACCAGTCAATTTGAAGAGCCACAAGTGACTGAGTCCTAAAGTGAGATTGCGCTTCTAGTGAGTACACCACCAGGCAGTTGTCGCGTTGATTGTCAAACTCTCCAGCATCCAGAATTACCCAGTCATCTTCATCGTCACTAAAGTTCACCCGCTGGCCTGAACCTCTTAGAGGCGCCTGTCTACCAAGTCGATCTCGCAGTTGGCGCAGAAATGCCCCAATTAGTGCAGGGCTTGGGATGCGATGAAGCACCAGATCTGCCGGATCGGGGACTCTGAAGTGTGTCAAAAGCATGGAAACCTACTATATTGTTTTACTTCTATATCAAGGCTTACGAGGGAATTGCTAAGGGGAGGCTTTAATTTTTCAAGGATTCCAATAAAAATTTTTCGTTCCCTTGCATTTTGCGAGTAACCAAATATCGACAACATCGAAAATGACGGCATCAGCTTCGCACCTGTCAACGCCCAGCTGTCTAGCGGCTGCAAACGCCAAACGATGATTCTCACGCATGTCGTTAGTAAGAAAATTGTAATCAATTAGCCAAGGTGCAAATCTATTAATTATGGCGCAAAATGCCAGACCATTGCGAAACGAGGTATGCCGATTAGAGATCTGCACAAATCGATAGCCTTGGCTGCACTGCTGGCTCCAAGCCAGAAGGCTGTCCGTGAACTCGCTTTCTAGAGGAGAAGCTTGAAAGTTAGCGATCGAGTCTGGGCTGGATGGAAGTGGCTCAACAACTTGACTGAGACTGCTCACTGATGATGACGGATGCTGCGGCTCGGGCCGTGGCAAGTTTAGTTCAGACGCAACAGTCGGACAGTGCAATCGGAGAAGCAGGGACAGGCTTGCGAATGCTACCTGTTGCACAGGTTTTAATTGGAATTATAGGATAGGCTTAGATACCGGCTGGAGTCCCTAAAGAAACCTATCTATCTATCTATCTATCTATCTATCTATCTATCTATCTATCTATCTATCTATCTATCTATCTATCTATCTATCTATCTATCTATCTATCTATCTACCTCTTTATCTATCTATCTATCTATCTATCTATCTATCTATCTATCTATCTATCCATCTATCTATCTACCTCTTTATCTATCTATCTATCTATCTATCTATCTATCTATCTATCTATCTATCTATCTATCTATCTATCTATCTACCTCTTTATCTATCTATCTATCTATCTATCTATCTATCTATCTATCTATCTATCTATCTATCCATCTATCTATCTGTCTATCTATCTATCCATCTATCTATCTATCTATCTATCTATCTATCTATCTATCTATCTATCTATCTATCTATCTGTCTATTTATCTATCCAAAGTGAAAACTATCAAAGACGAACATTTTCCTCATCCTAAACTTGGCTTATTAATTCTAACTTTACCTCATATTACGCTCTAACCTAACTGCTTTACCTTTTTAGACTTGCTCCGAAGCTGCAGCTCTGCAAGCCATTGATTTCCATCATTGACAGCCCGAGCAATGCCCGCCAGTTCAAGGATCTTTACCGATCTACTAGCAATAATCTTGCACTCTGCGGTGCTAGCCAAGCTTCTAGTAGCAGCAGATTCTAACAGGGCAAATTTCCACAAATCAGACGGGACGCAAGAGAAGACGAATGCGACGGAGGAGTCGCCGCAGTCCGCGGCAGTGCCGCAGAAGCGACGGGCGTTGGCGGAATTCGCCGATAAACTCCAACACTGCGGCTCCGTGCGGTGAAGCCAACGACACCCTTTGCCTTTGCGCAGCGACTTCCTTAACAGACGATCAAGAACGCCACTGCCGTCAGGTTTTCTGATTGTTGCAGCATCGTTTGGAACAGCAACTGCCGACAACTCACGGAGAGGACGCTTTGACTTCGGAGGGGACTCAACTGAGAAGCACGCAAAGCTGACGATGAGCTGCTGCTGCTGCATAGCTGCAGAAACAAGAAAAGTTAAGAGTATTATAAATTGTTTTCATCAGATTGCTTT
Source organism: Macrostomum lignano (assembly GCA_002269645.1). Classification (NCBI taxonomy): domain Eukaryota; kingdom Metazoa; phylum Platyhelminthes; family Macrostomidae; genus Macrostomum; species Macrostomum lignano. Next base: position 371,311 of record NIVC01000991.1, read on the forward strand.
TGTCTGAGCTCAGCTAACTAAATTGTCTTTCCAGACAGGCCAATCCGCTCCCAGACAAAAGAGCTTACACGAGATTCGCTTTCATAAGCTCGAAGTCTCTATCCGACCTTCGGGTCCTTTGAAACTCCACAATGGCAATCCGGCACGCTCAAAGTCTGTCTCTTTGATCTCAGCTCTCTGACCTTCTCTCTCTCTCTCTCTCTCTCTCTCTCTCTCTCTCTCTCTCTCTCTCTCTCTCCCTCTTTTTCTCTCCTCTCCTTTTGTCTCTCGTCTATCTTTCCTTGGGTATTTTTCCTCTTTCCTCTTGTCTTCTCTCTTGTCGCCTCTCTTGCCTTTCCTTTCTGCTCTAATCTTTAATCTTTCGTCTCCTCTTTCTTTTCTATTTTCTCTAATCTCTCGTCTCCTCTTTCTTCTCTAATCTTTCGTCTCCTCTTTCTTTTCTATTTTCTCTAATCTCTCGTCTCCTCTTTCTTTTCTATCGTCTCTAATCTCTAATCTCTCGTCTCCTCTTTCTTTTCTATCGTCTCTAATCTCTAATCTCTCGTCTCCTCTTTCTTTTCTATCGTCTCTAATCTCTAATCTCTCGTCTCCTCTTTCTTTTCTATCGTCTCTAATCTCTAATCTCTCGTCTCCTCTTTCTTTTCTATTTTCTCTAATCTCTCGTCTCCTCTTTCTTTTCTATCGTCTCTAATCTCTAATCTCTCGTCTCCTCTGTCTTTTCTATCGTCTCTAATCTCTAATCTCTCGTCTCCTCTTTCTTTTCTATCGTCTCTAATCTCTAATCTCTCGTCTCCTCTTTCTTTTCAATCGTCTCTAATCTTTAATCTCTCGTCTCCTCTTTCTTTTCTATCGTCTCTAATCTCTAATCTCTCGTCTCCTCTTTCTTCTCCTCTCTACTCGATTACTTCTCCTTTACTATCTCATCTCTTATGGAATATGAATTAAAAAAACGCTGTTTATTGTATACACGAAATCAGATTGACATTTTTGCAGCTTTCTTTTCTGCCTTGGGTTGTGGGATATCGAAGCTTCACATTCTAGCCAAAGAAAAACTTTATTAAACTTTAAGTCAGTTGTTGACAGAGAATTTCTGAACTATTGTGTTGCGAGACCATCAGTGTCAGGATGGTCTAGGCGTTGCTGATGTATCCTAATGTATCATCTGCATCCACCTAAAACAACTTCAATTAGCTACAAAATTGTTATAGCTAGACAAATAACAAAACACACGAGATAAGAGGATCAATCTAGGTTTTTTCCGCGTGTTTCTATATATTAATAAAAAAATATTAAAACCCACACACTGTGATTGTTATGTTGTAAAAGAAGTACAGCCAAAAAATAATCGATAAAATTTGGTAAAATTCGGAAATTTGGTAAAAAACACAGCTGAAAGTAGATTTTGTTTGAAAAAAGTGAGATTGTGTTTTTGGAAGATACGAAATCTTCTCTAATCTCTAATCTTGTAATTTGTTAGCACTCGGCAACATGTTAAAACTTCCAACCCTAAAACCAATGATCAATAATAATAACAATGACAATAATAGATTAAATCGGCTCAAATGGCCAGCGTGCAACCGACAGCTCGATCCTCACCAGCTTTAGACTTTAGTGGAAACTTTAACATGTTGCCGAATGCAGGATTTCAGGAATGTACTTTTAGATATTGTATAGATAAACAGCAGTAGATGCAATAAAAAAACAATCCTGCTTGCGTAAATTGGTTCAATTTTGACGCTTCAATAAAACTGTATAAAAAATCGCATTTGTACACTATAATCTTGTTTGCCTGAAAGTCAGATATAAGAACTGAAAAAATTAGGTTTTTTCGCTATAAATTTGGTTTGTTTCGCGAGCATAAAAATTCAAACTCCAACTTTGTCCTCTGTGTGGCATTCTTCACTTTAGCCATTAGCCTTTCTGCCATGGCATATTCTTAACTTGATTGGCTTAGTTTTAAAACCCACACGTAGGAGGAACGTTAGAAAAAGCAAATTCCTACATAACACAGCAAGCCGATGCAGCATTTTTAGCAGTCGACTTGTCTGCATCGCTGACCGAGTCAGACTGCATCAGCTGCTCGAGCTGTTCAGCATCAACAAACTCCCAGTCCAGTTCCCAATCGGCATCCGATACAGAAGCGCCGGAGGCTTTGAAAAAGTCGCGAAGACGATGCAACAGTTGCACATTTTTCTGGTCTGTACCGATAGAATTCGAAAGCGACTGATGTGTCGAACGTGTCGCTGTAGTGGCGCCGGACTCAGCAGCAGATTGCCTGCGCAGAGTATTTGAATAACTATAAACGAATAGCTTCAAACGAATTAATAATAACAATACAGTAATTGATTACACCTGGCGCAATCGGGCTATTGCGCGGCGCATCTGAAGGCTGCGTACGGCTGTTCAGTCCAAGGACTGGGGGATGTCGCCAGTCGCCACAAACTCTCAATTACCCCAGTGGGTCCAGTAGGTCGAGAATCGAACCTCCGACCTCTCAGTCGTGGGTCCGACGCTCTAACCACTAGGGAGTAAGACGTTTGCTTGCGGGAAGTTTGCTTGCGGAATTTTGATGTCTGCTTCCTAGAAACTCGCAATCACAATTGCAAGATTTTAACTTGCCGAATTATTTTCTTGTCTGCTTGCTTGTTTTGATTGCTTGTGAAGTTAGTCAGTCAATTATTACTTACTACAGATGCTTTGCAAGTGGATTCTTATCAGCGTCGACGTAAACTGACTTGACACTAAGCTTTCAAACTAGGCTTATAGAGTTTCATTCTAAGAATTTAGTATATAGAAATGATGTACATTAATGTACAATGTACGTTCATTTCCAAAAAATCTATTCTGTACACTTCGGTGCCTAAATCATTCGATATGTGCATTGTTCGAAATTGTGTCCAATTTTTGTTGAAAATGTATTCCCAGTAAAAAACTCAATTATTCCATTTCTGCATTAGGAGGGCTTTTCAAATCCGTCATATCCTCATACAAAATCATAACACTATAGGCGACTTCCACGAATCTTAGAAAATAAAAATTAGAAATACAAGAGCTCAATAATAGGTTCTTTAAGGTTCCGCAAGAAAACTGTGGCTGGCAAACCTCGGCAAGCAAAATTTCTGCAAGCAAATTTCGGCAAGCAAACTTCGGCAAGCAAACTTCGGCAAGCAAACTTCGGCAAGCAAAGTTCGGCAAGCAAATTTCGGCAAGCAAACTTCGGCCAGCAAAGTTCGGCAAGCAAACTTCGGCAAGCAAACTTCGGCAAGCAAACTTCGGCCAGCAAACTTCGGCAAGCAAATTTCGGCAAGCAAATTTCGGCAAGCAAAGTTCGGCAGGCAAAGTTCGGCAAGCAAAGTTCGGCAAGCAAACTTCGGCAAGCAAAGTTCGGCAAGCAAAAGTCCCGCAAGCAAAGTTCGGCAAGCAAAGTTCGGCAAGCAAAGTTCGGCAAGCAAAAGTCCCGCAAGCATGGTTGAAGGTTAAGTCTACCGAATGGAGCATAATTGTTACACAAACTCATTAGTAACTGTTAGTGACCACTCTCACCGTTCAATGCCGAGAACATTAGCGGCCTCCATCACCATAGCAAACCTGCGAGCGTTGCCTCCAGTCCCGATGACAGCTCGAAGATCAATTAGATCCGGTCTGTGCTTGTGAATGATGGCGCACAGAACCACACCGTCGCGAAATCCCGCAACAGCCCAGTCTGAATTGCACACCAGCGGATAGCTTTTCAGCGCCTCCTTCGTCCACGAAATAAGACTGTCAGTGAGTTCCGGGAATTGTTGGCGCGACTCTTGGTGAGAAACAACAGCAGGCATTTGATTCGGCAAATGGCTCCTGGAACTTCTAGCGAGAAGCGACTGCAGCTGAAGCGTATCATTTATATTTACTCGTGTCCTAGCGATATCGCGCAATGCTTCATTTGACTTCAGCGAATCCAGCCTCAGCTCTGATTGATTACCCGACTCAGGAATCGAAGTAGTACTACTCAAAATAGAGAGATTAAACTGTTTGTCATCGTTTGTAGTTTGGCAACTTTGCAAACCGGTCACTGCAACTGGGTCCTCGGCAGCTGCATCAACTAGAGACTTCTGCAAGCCGGTCACTGCAACTGGGTCCTCGGCAGCTGCATCAACTAGAGACTTCTGCAAGCCGGTCACTGCAACTGGGTCCTCGGCAGCTGCATCAACTAGAGACTTCTGCAAGCCGGTCACTGCAACTGGGTCCTCGGCAGCTGCATCAACTAGAGACTTCTGCAAGCCGGTCACTGCAACTGGGTCCTCGGCAGCTGCATCAACTAGAGACTTCTGCAAACCGGTCACTGCAACTGGGTCCTCGGCAGCTGCATCAACTAGAGACTTCTGCAAACTGGTCACTGCAACTGGGTCCTCAGCAGCTGCACCAACTAGAGACTTCTGCAAACCGGTCACTGCAACTGGGTCCTCGGTAGCTGCACCAACCAGAGGCTTCTGCAAGCCGCTCTCTGCAACTGGGTCCTCAGAAGTTGCACCAACCAGAGGCTGAGCACCTTGAGTACCCTGAATCAAGGCATCCTTGTCTGACGACAGCTCTGCTAACGTTTGAGAAGTATTTGATTGGTTCGTAGCGAGGGCCTGCGCTTTGGAAAAACACGGCGAAGTTACTGGTTCATCAGAGCCACCACCACCAACATCGGAGTCGTTTAGTTGCTGATTTGGCCTTAGAAATCCTTCATCAGGATTTTTAATCCCGATTGTATAGACGGTTAGCGACACACTTGCAGCAGTTAGTTGTAATGTGGGTAAAAAGTGAATGAGTGAAAAAGGTATTTGTTATAGCCACTCTAATACTACTTACAAGTAGGAAGCTACACTTCCAAATAGTGCAACCCTAATTACATAGAGTTCGGAAAAACTCCACTGACCAGTCTAGGATCGGTGGGCGTCAGACTGTAAGTCGCTAATTCAGAAACTCTCTGCTCAATTAGGTCAGAGCTGACAAACTCAGCCAAGTTGATGCGACATCGAGCTACCTCAACCCGGCTATTAGGCATGATGGTCTTTCGCTTCTTAGTCTCAACTTGTAGTCGCCAGATCTTGTCTTGATAGCGGCCGCGCTCCGTTGAATCATTTCGGAATTTAAACTTGGCCGTTAAATCAACAGTTTGAGGCGAGAGCCAATTAACGCAGCGAACGCTCGGATTGGCTGCCTGTGCCGACCAATCAGAGAGCTCCGTGGAGCGCCGTTTGGTCGATTTAACTAAAGCAACGCCTAACTGACTCGGTTGGAATTCTGGGCAGCAATCGACCGACACGCGGTGGAAGCTGACGGTCACGTGATACTTTACGGTAGGCTGGAAAAGTGTATGGAAGCATGCGTGCTATAGGATCACGACAGGTGCAAGGTACAGGTGTAATTTTTTAGCACTTTAATTATAAACTGCCTATTACTTTATATCATACTATACCACTCTACTGATTATATATTAACCGGTTGTTTTAAGCGTCCAAAATCAGTCAGACAGCTCAAAATCAAATCAAATGCCAACACTTTCTAGTAATACTTGACACGCACCCTTGACAAAAAAGGAATCGTCGCATCATTGCGATCAAGCCAAACTACTATAGTGTATTGAATATGTTTAAGAGTGGAAAAGTTAAACCTGTTATACTGCAGATCTACCATAGCGCGTATATGCTAAGTTGACACAACTATTGAAACTTGAAGTTAAAATGAATTCGAACTTGAAGACATTCAGTTATACATGTATCTACTAGTAAAGTGAATATTTCAACTGATTAAGCTGTAATCGTTTAAGTGTATTGGTATACAAGTGTCTATTGTTTAAGTGTGTTGGTGTCTGTCGTTTAAGTGTGTTGTTATACAGGTGTCTTTCGCTTAAGTGTGTTGTTATACAGGTGTCTATCGCTTAAGTGTGTTGTTATACAGGTGTCTAACGTTTAAGTGTGCTGTTATACAGGGGTCTATCGCTTAAGTGTGTTGTTATACAGGTGTCTATCGTTTAAGTGTGTTGTTATACAGGTGTCTATCGTTTAAGTGTGTTGTTATACAGGTGTCTATCGTTTAAGTGTGTTGTTATACAGGTGTCTATCGTTTAAGTGTGTTGTTATACAGGTGTCTATCGTTTAAGTGTGTTGTTATACAGGTGTCTATCGTTTAAGTGTGTTGTTATACAGGTGTCTATCGTTTAAGTGTGTTGTTATACAGGTGTCTATCGTTTAAGTGTGTTGTTATACAGGTGTCTATCGTTTAAGTGTGTTGTTATACAGGTGTCTATCGTTTAAGTGTGTTGTTATACAGGTGTCTATCGTTTAAGTGTGTTGTTATACAGGTGTCTATCGTTTAAGTGTGTTATAGCCTAGACTGCAACAAGCTATCCTTAGAACTATTATAGTTATACTATTACCCCTATTAGCAGAGAAGAACAACAAGAAAACGATAAGATCAATAACCGAAGAGAATTAAAGTTAGCTACCTGTCAATCAATCACAAAAGGCAGAGAGAAGTAAGCAAACAGTGCGGCTAGTTATAACAACAAAAGAAACCAGCACGCAACGATAATTGAATTCCTCGAAATAAAGTATTTATTAATTAGCGCACCGTTCCACACTCACGCATCATTTTATGGTTGTATTTATGGATAAGAAAACGATAATTAAAAAGTATTATACTAGTAAATTTATGGATTTAATAGTAAATAGAAAAGGCCAGAAGACACTAGCCATATTCGCAACCATATTCAATAACTGAAGTCTATTAAATGTCAAATGTTGATATTCAACTCAACTTAACAATGTGTGCCAGTCACAATCTTAATAGATGGAATTATTGGCAATAATAACTAATAAACTTACTACTACATACTTAAAACTGGTTTCATTTTTAAGCACAAAAACTATTGTAAAGAATGCAGTTCTCCGTTCAAACAAAAAGATAATGCACAATTGATCTTATCAGCAATATTTTAGCTTACTATAGGTATCTACACAAGTGCCCCAGAAGTTTTGCTCTCGGTTAAAGAAAACTCCTGTTTTTCGTCTACTTACTACTTTGAGGCCTATTTAGTATAAATTACCACTTTAACTTACTGTGTAGTGTAGAAGTTGACCAATGTCTAAACGGCACATTTTTATCAGTTTTATCTTAATGTAAGGCCTTTGACTGCCGCTCTAATTTTCCGGAGTTATGAGCTCTGCCCTCCCTGCCCGGTCAATCCTGCGCTGTACTTGGTCCATCTGCTGGCTCCTCTGGTTGTCTCCCTGCCTAAGTGTCTCTGGCTCTCATCCTGACAGTGGATTGGTGTCCTGGGTTGGATGTTTGTCCCGAATCGGGGATACCGGCTGAGTCCGGGTCCTCTTGCCCCTTGTGCCCCTTCCCGACCCCTTGGCCTGGCCTTCAATACAGAGCTGGATAGGCGATACCCTTGGGTTTGTAGCCGGTAGACGGTCTTCCTGCCTAGAGTCACGCCCTCGGAAACAAGCCTTCCAGACTCGCTCCAATAATCAAGCCATTTCCGTAGACTTCGGGGTTTCCCCGCTCTCGGACCGCTTTCAGTAATAACCCAAGCTTTTTACGCATTTCCAATTTTTTCAGCGCACTCCCGAGGACTTTGTCTGCTGGGTGGTGGCCTGGGTGGACTCGGTCTCAGCACCGTCCCTGATTCCACTTTTGGGTTGGCGGTGTCTTACCGTAGGTTTGGGTTAGCAGCACCAATACTCCATGTTCTCACCAGAGTCCTGAGCTCTGGTCCCAATCGTGGCCTCTCGGGCTACATGCCCCTGGCAGTATGGCCCACAGTCAGATCCCTGCGGCAGAGCCCCCTTTCGGGCTGATCCGCGGTAAGCCCCTGGCTTTCCATCCCCGTTTAACAACAACAACAGACGGCACATTAATAACAGCCTAACGACTAAGTTTGTGTGCCTGCTTAATTATAGACCAAAATATAGACTAAGTATAATGTAGACGTCAGACTTACTCTTATTAGTAGTTATGATATTAAACGGAAAATTCTTTAACAGAAAAAACTTTACGATTCAGCTTACATAGCAATATATAGTTATAAAACGATTTTTTCAAATTCAGAAACAAATAACGTCAAAATGACACCCAGAATATTTTCTCGAGCAACTTTAATTGATCTTCCATATCTAATATACTACTGCTACTACTGATAGTAATAATAACAGTAAAACTACTGAGGATAGGCCTCAACCAGCATAGCGTGTCCCTGACCGCCAGCAGCGCACGCCGCAACCAAAGCTAACTGGCCGCTGCCCTTCAACAGGCGATTAGCTGCGCACGTGACCAAGCGTACGCCAGTAGCTCCGAACGGGTGCCCAATAGACAGACTGCCGCCCCAGCAGTTCAATTTGTCCATAGGCGGAGCGCCATACTTGCCAGCCTGCCTGCCCATGTATTGCTTAGCAAAATAGTCCGAATCCAAAGCGGCTAAATTAGCCAATATCTGACCAGCGAATGCTTCGTGATATTCGAAAGCGTCAATATCTGCCAGGCTCAGACCGTTGCGCTCTAGAATACGCGGCGTCGCATAGGCAGGCCCTAGCAACAGTTGATCTTTCGGGTCCTGGCTAACGTACATGAAATCGCGCAGGTAAGCTTTCGGCTTCAAGCCGAGTCGTTTGGCCGTCTCCTCGGTGGTTAGAAGGCAGGCCGAGGCTCCATCAGTGAGGAAGCTGGCATTGGCAGCTGTGATGGTGCCGTGAGGCTTGACAAAGGCCGGTTTGAGCTTGCTCATCGCTTCCATGCTGCTAGGACGGACGCCATTGTCGCGGGAGACGGTGTTAGCGACTCCGGGCACCTGCGTGAATGCAAATTAACTAGCGATTTAGAAACCTGTGGATTTTCTGCAGTTCCACAGCATGACAGACTGTCAGGAACTTCAAAACGATGATTGAACTTCAGTGTAATGTAACTTCTAAAGATTGTGGTACGTGATTAGACTGACAGACCGTCGGGAACTTCAACACGATGATTGTACTTCAAAAGATTGTGGTACGTGATCAGACTGGCAGACCGTCGGGAACTTCAACACGATGATTGTACTTCAAAATATTGTGGTACGTGATCAGACTGGCAGACCGTCGGGAACTTCAACACGATGATTGTACTTCAAAAGATTGTGGTACGTGATCAGACTGGCAGACCGTCGGGAACTTCAAAACGATTATTGAACTTCAGTGTTATGTAACTTCTAAAGATTGTGGTGCGTGATTAGACTGACAGACCGTCGGGAACTTCAACACGATGATTGAACTTCAGTGTTATGTAACTTCTAAATATTGTGGTACATGATTAGACTGGCAGACCGTCGGGAACTTCAACACGATGATTGAACTTCAGCGTAATGTAACTTCTAAAGATTGTGGTACGTGATTAGACTGACAGACCGTCGGGAACTTCAACACGATGATTGAAGAACTTCAGTCTAAACGGCTTCAACACAATGATTGAAACCTTCTGTAGATTTTAGCACATCAAGAGCGTGATCAAGAGCACACCTACAAGACCTTCAACACGATGATTGAAGATCATTGATTCGGAACTGACATTTTCTGTAGATTTAGTTTACAGGATGATTAATCCGAACTTTAAATAAACAATGATTCATCGAGTGGAAATGTAAACAAAACAATCAAAGCAAACCTTGAACGGCTCAATTTCGGTCAGTAGGCCATCCTTAGCGGCCTGAGCTGCCAATGTGTGACTGCGAAGCGCGAATTCATCCTGAGCCCGACGGCTGATGCCGAACGCTGCGCACAAGCGGTCAGCTGAATGGCCCATAGTCTCGTTAGTAGAGAATTCCGCCACGGCTGGCAGTTCAACTCCGCCAGTTAGGGAGCCAAGAATTCTGCCTCCAACTGACAGCTGGTCTGGCAGACTCTTGGCTTTGCGCATGGATAGCAGGTGGCTGCGTGTGTTCCTGGATTGAGGGGTGGGTGGATGGCATGATTAGAGACCTATGTGCTGATATGCTAGCATGATTAGAGACCTGTGTGTGCTGCTAGCATGATTGGAGACTGTGTGTGCTACTAGCATGATTAGAGACCTGTGTGCTGATATGCTAGCATGATCAGAGACCTGTGTGTGCTGATATGCTAGCATGATTAGAGACCTGTGTGTGCTGCTAGCATGATTAGAGACCTGTGTGTGCTGCTAGCATGATTAGAGACCTGTGTGTGCTGATATGCTAGCATGATTAGAGACCTGTGTGTGCTGCTAGCATGATTAGAGACCTGTGTGTGCTGCTAGCATGATTAGAGACCTGTGTGTGCTGATATGCTAGCATGATTAGAGACCTGTGTGCTGATATGCTAGCATGATTAGAGACTGTGTGCTGATATGCTAGCATTATTAGAGACCTGTGTGCTGATATGCTAGCATGATTAGAGACTGTGTGCTAATATGCTAGCATTATTAGAGACCTGTGTGCTGATATGCTAGCATGATTAGAGACTGTGTGCTGATATGCTAGCATGATTAGAGACCTGTGTGTGCTGCTAGCATGATTAGAGACTGTGTGCTGATATGCTAGCATTATTAGAGACCTGTGTGCTGATATGCTAGCATGATTAGAGACCTGTGTGCTGATATGCTAGCATGATTAGAGACCTGTGTGTGCTGCTAGCATGATTGGAGACTGTGTGTGCTGCTAGCATGATTAGAGACCTGTGTGCTGATATGCTAGCATGATTAGAGACCTGTGTGCTGATATGCTAGCATGATTAGAGACCTGTGTGCTGATATGCTAGCATGATTAGAGACCTGTGTGTGCTGCTAGCATGATTGGAGACTGTGTGTGCTGCTAGCATGATTAGAGACCTGTGTGCTGATATGCTAGCATGATTAGAGACCTGTGTGTGCTGCTAGCATGATTAGAGACCTGTGTGTGCTGCTAGCATGATTAGAGACCTGTGTGTGCTGATATGCTAGCATGATTAGAGACCTGTGTGTGCTGATATGCTAGCATGATTAGAGACTGTGTGTGCTGATATGCTAGCATGATTAGAGACCTGTGTGCTGATATGCTAGCATGATCAGAGACCTGTGTCTGCTGATATGCTAGCATGATTAGAGACATGTGTGTGCTGCTAGCATGATTAGAGACCTGTGTGTGCTGATATGCTAGCATGATTAGAGACCTGTATGTGCTGCTAGCATGATTAGAGACCTGTGTGTGCTGATATGCTAGCATGATTAGAGACCTGTGTGTGCTGATATGCTAGCATGATTAGAGACCTGTGTGTGCTGATATGCTAGCATGATTAGAGACCTGTGTGTGCTGATATGCTAGCATGATTAGAGACCTGTGTGTGCTGCTATGGGTAGCATGATTAGAGACCTGTGTGTGCTGATATGCTAGCATGATTAGAGACCTGTGTGTGCTGATATGGGTAGCATGATTAGAGACCTGTGTGTACTGATATGGGTAGCATGATCAGAGACCTGTGTGTGCTGATATGGGTAGCATGATTAGAGACCTGTGTGTGCTGATATGCTAGCATGATTAGAGACCTGTGTGTACTGATATGGGTAGCATGATTAGAGACCTGTGTGTGCTGATATGCTAGCATGATCAGAGACCTGTGTGTGCTGATATGGGTAGCATGATTAGAGACCTGTGTGTGCTGATATGCTAGCATGATTAGAGACCTGTGTGTACTGATATGGGTAGCATGATTAGAGACCTGGGTGCTGATATGCTAGCATGATTAGAGACCTGTGTGCTGATATGGCTAGCATGATTAGAGACCTGTGTGTGCTGATATGGGTAGCATGATTAGAGACCTGGGTGTACTGATATGGGTAGCATGATTAGAGACCTGGGTGCTGATATGCTAGCATGATTAGAGACCTGTGTGTGCTGATATGGGTAGCATGATGGGTAGCATGACACAAAAAATACCTGTTCAATCGAATTGGCACATCGGACATGAACTCCACACCGCCAGCAATGCATACTTGAGCAGCCCCGGTTGCTAGCAAGCCCATACAGGTGGTGATAGCCTGATTAGACGAGATGCAAGCTTGAGTAACCGTATGAGCCGGAATCCGGTCAGAGTAGCCGGCGCCCAGAGCCGCCTCCCTAGCAATGTTACTAGTCTTAACCTCTTGAATAACCGTGCCCATAACAATGTAGTCAACAATGGACTTATCCAGCTTAGTCCTATTAGCCAGAGTCAGTAGGGAGTGCCTAGCCAAATCGTGCGGCATCAAACGCTTATAATCGGTGCCGCTCTGCAGAAACGGAGTCCGGACGCCTTCAACTAGAACTATGTTGGGCCGGTCCGGTTTAGCTAAGCTGCGTCGCTTTGAATCGGCGGGTTTCGCGGCAGCCGGAGCCGCGGACAACAGGCGGACAGACTGTCGGTGCTGCTGTTGCAGCAGAAATCGACCAGAAGAGGCGATAGGCGCGTTTAAATTTAGAGAGCGAAGCATTGTGTGTTGCGTATGGTTTGCGGTTCGACTTTAAAGGATTATAAATTCACATAAATAGACAGTAGCATTAAATATTGCGCGATAAAAAATTAAAACTAAATTTAAGCACTGTTTCAAAACTTTTCTGACTTCAAAATAAAAAGGCGACTCTGTCAATCAACACCCCTCGACTTTGTCTTACTCTTCTACTCCGTCAGTGACTGTCTGTAAGTAACCCCCCGACTGTCAGTGACCCTCTGTCTGTAAGTAACCCCCCGACTGTCAGTGACCCTCTGTCTGTAAGTAACCCCCCGACTGTCAGTGACCCTCTGTCTGTAAGTAACCCCCCGACTGTCAGTGACCCTCTGTCTGTAAGTAACCCCCCGACTGTCAGTGACCCTCTGTCTGTAAGTAACCCCCCGACTGTCAGTGACCCTCTGTCTGTAAGTAACCCCCGACTGTCAGTGACCCTCTGTCTGTAAGTAACCCCGACTGTCAGTGACCCTCTGTCTGTAAGTAACCCCGACTGTCAGTGACCCTGTCTGTGAGTAACCCCCCCGACTGTAAGTGACCCTGTCTGTAAGTAACCCCCGACTGTCAGTGACCCTCTGTCTGTAAGTAACCCCCGACTGTCAGTGACCCTCTGTCTCTGTCAGTGACTCTGTCTCTGTCAGTGACCCTCTGTCTTTGTCAGTGACCCTCTATCTTTGTCAGTGACCCCCTATCTTTGTCAGTGACCCTCTGTCTGCCAGTGACCTCTGTCTCTGTCAGTGACCCTCCGACTGTCAGTGACCCTCTGTCTCTGTCAGTGACCCTACGACTGTCAGTGACCCTCTGTCTGTCAGTGACCTTTGTCTCTGTCAGTGACCCTGTCTGTCAGTGACCTGTCTCTGTCAGTGACCCTCCGACTGTCAGTGACCCTCTGTCTCTGTCAGTAACCCTCCGACTGTCAGTGACCCTACGACTGTCAGTGACCCTCTGTCTGTCAGTGACCTTCTGTCTCCTTCAGTGACCCTGTCTGTCAGTGACCCTCTGTCTGTCAGTGACCTTCTGTCTCCTTCAGTGACCCTCTGTCTGTCAGTGACCTTTGTCTCTGTCAGTGACCCTCTGTCTGTCAGTGACCTCTGTCTCTGTCAGTGACCCTCCGACTGTCAGTGACCCTCTGTCTCTGTCAGTGACCCTCTGTCTCTGTCAGTGACCCTCTGTCTGTCAGTGACCCACTAAGTCACTAAATTCTCTAAAAAATCAATAAAACTACAGCAGAATAAAGAATGTTTTAAAAAAGACACGCTGCAAACTGAAAATAAAATGACCTGAATTTTCCATTAGTATAATCAATAAAAATCAGTATCAAAAACACTACAAAATGACAGATAAAATAGCAAACATCAATAAATATGAAAGGCATTTTTGGTATGCTAATTTTTATTGCACAATGTCAACGCATTGGGAAGTTGCCGAATTAAATAGCAGTGAACAACAGGTAAAAAAATTAAAACATGTTAAATGAAAATATCGCAATACAGAATTAAAAATTAATTAAGCTATAGTGAATTGATCACCTCTCATGGATAAATTAAAAAATCAAGATTGAAATTCTTTTATTAAATTAATCAATAACTACTGAATGGAAGACAAAAAATCTACTTTCAAACCGATGCGTCGACTTTACGGAAGTTTTATAAGCAAAACACGACTGATGAATATTGACTAAAAACTGGCAGGTACAAATATGCTACTTTTAATTTAGTAGTATCATCATTATTCCCTATATTGTTTTCTAAGCTGGCAGACTAATCTTTCGACCGCTAAGCACTTTAGTAACGTACAAATAGAAGAAGTCGGCATACAGGCAGGTCTGCAAACAGCCAGACAATACAACAATCAAATCCAAGTAGCCTTCGGCAAAGTATCGATAGATCCAATTGAAAACATACAAGCCCCGGTAGGCACCCAGAGCGAATAGGTAATGCGACGTGATGGTCTCAGCTTCGCCAGTCTTTGTAATGAGAAACAGCTGCGGCAGAATGGCCACAGACTCCAAATAGATACTAAAAGTCCAAAGCACCTCCAAGAATGAGAACTCGTGATTAGCTACTAACGCCAGTAGTGCAGCCGGGGCGATCAGGAATTTCAATTCAAAAGTGTCGTGATTAGAATCGTAACTGGATTTAAATCGTCCATACATCATGAATACAGTAGCAATGCTGGACGATATAAAGAACATCTTCATCAAGGTGTTGTACAGGCTGACGAAGGAGGTGAACATATCCAAATAGCGGGTGAGAAACACTAAACAGAAGCAGACTTGCGACTTTCCTGAAATGCCAGAGACTGAACGGGAAGTCCAGATCTTGTGCAAAAGCAGCACAATACCCGCAAGGTGGGACATGTCGCCCAATAAACGGAATATGTTCATGATTGGAAGATTTATCTGATGCCAAACACTAGCAGAAGAGGAAATTGACAATTTGGTTATGAGTTACAGGAGTTACCGACTAGTTAGAGAGCCAGTCTTATGACTAGCCCCTGACTAACTAACAAATAACAAATGACATGCTACAAAACTATTTTAAGACATTTAAACAATGTATTATATAGTATTATATAAGATTCTACTAGTCATGTTAAATATATAATATTAAAACATGAATTATTTAGAAAAAATTCAATACTTTAAGCATAATAATATTATAAAAACAAATAGACCACTGTTGCAAGTTTGTAATAATTATAACATTAGAAAAAGAACATTCTTACAGAAAGGCTTATAATATAAAACAATAGAACTTTAATGCCATACCTACCTAGCATACCATATGAGTAGAATGTCATTGAGGAACAAACTGATTATTATCACTATATAAATTTCAAAATTATATTTATTAATAGTAGAAGTACCAATTTTCCTTATTTTGGAAGTTTTTTTAGCTAGGTTTTAATTTCTTGGACTATCAATCATTACTTGGAGCATAGAGCATAAAAACTTAAAGACATGATTGAACTATTTGTTATAACAATTCTAAAACAATATAATCAAATCACTGTCTTTCTAGACTATACTAAAAGATTAGTTTTAAAAAGTTAATAGAATAAAGCTAGCTATTTATAATATTATCTTGTACTTTCAACAGCAAATATTATTTTACCATTCTTTACATATGTTCCTCATTGGTTTTTTGTAATGTTTTGCATATTTAACTTAGCTTAGTTTTACAAAAAAACATAAATAATATAATTAGTTTTTCTTGAACTAAACATAAGGCAGCTTTTTATTTCTTTATTATTTACTTAAAAGCTACACAAGAATTCTATTTTTTAATCTAAAAAATCTTATTTTTGTTATATTATTGTCTAGATACTAATACTTTGCTTCTACTTAGTCTTAAACAATAATGGCTATAGCTACTTTATATTTTATTTTAAAACTTTATTTTGCTTGCAGGGCTGCATATTTTTTTGTTTTTGTTGTTGTTGTTAAAGCTACAAATTAGTCCTATATCATTATTTACAAATAAAAAGTAGTGAATTAACTCTAGGTTTATTTATCTTAATCTTTAGTAATAATCCTATTGGTGTTTTTATTTAAGAATGATAAAGGCGTTTGCAAAATAGTTCTAATGATTAAAATTAAATGCTTTTAATTCTTAAGTTTTAATAACTTGAAGTAAATATTATCATGTATATCAAGAGTTGAATAAACCCTACTACTAGTAAGTCTAAAAAACAAAGCAAACATTAAAAAATAAAGAAAGTAAGAATTTTGTCAAAATTTTATATAGACTTATAATCCTTATAATCCTATAGGCCTACTAGGCCCTATACAAAATAAAAGGTTAGTTATATTAATAAAAATACAGGTTATTTTTACTAGTATTTCCTTGGGCTTCGTTACATATTTTAATAATGATCAATGTTACTTTTTTTATTTTTTAAATAAACCCTCCCCTTAGCTCCCCATTTCAGAAAATATTTTAAGTAGACCTAAAAAGGTGGTAATCTTTTACCATTATTATCTTAATGAACTTACTTTAAAACATGTTAGAATATTAGAGTTTACTATATTCATTTTTTTAAAAAGCCTATGCCAATGGGCACTGGGAGTCTAGGTCTAATTTTTATAAATGTCAAATTTTAGAAAGCCTATTGAATTAATAGATAATAAATGATTATAGGTCTCTATTACTTATTATTGAAGACAAGTCCCTATGGCTTCTAGTCAATCTGGCAACAGAGGGGTGTCCCAAAAGTTGGTGCACTTTCTTCACTACAGCCTTTTCTGACCAATCAAAAATATTTATTTTGTAGCAGTTAATAAGAGAATTATCTGCCTGTTAAAATGACTTTCTGTTTATTTTTGTATCTGCTAGAATTCTTGAGATATGAGCATTTTTATGCCCTAACCCCTATGCTACTTTTACAAATTGCCATAGACCAAAGCTTTGTACCTGATACACAAAACAACGAAAGATTCAACAAATCAACAAAACATTTGCAACATGAAAGCTGGGGAAAGAATAGTCAAAGTTAATCATCAACATTGTCCTGAGGCTTCTCTACATAGTCACCACTGCGCTGCACACTTTTGTCATTGGCAATCGCATCAGCAAAGGCATCAGCAATGGCATCAACAAATTTAGGAATTGCTTGACATTGATTCCAGACTGACAGTTTGTGAGATTGATCAGATTGATCACATGCTTGGCAGTCCAAAGTTCACTGTTCCACACTGCACAATGACTACAGAGTTGGACCAGTCAAAGATCTCGGCCTGCTGAGTACTGCGGCTCTATACCTTTTGAACCATGACAATGCAAGTCCCCACACAGCCAAGAATATAGAGGAGACAATCAAGCAGGCAAATTTTGAGCTGCTCTAACACCCACGCCTTCTCTCTGGATTTGTCACCAGCTGACTTTTCCATCTTTCCAAAGATGAAGCTGCTGCATGGACGAATCTTTGCTTGTTGTGGGAGCCTGGAAGCATTGACTCACCAAGTTTTCCTTCATGAGATGCCGCACTCAGATTTTGCTGATGCCATTTACGACATGCACAGCCAATGGCAGAAGTGTGCAGCGCAGTGATGATTATGTGGAGAAGCCTCAGAACAATATTAATGATTAACTTTGACTATTCTTTCTTCAGCTTTCATGTTGCGGATGTTTTATTGATTTGTTGAATGTTTTGTTGTTTTGTGCATCAGGTACAAAGCTTTGGTCTATGGCAATTTGTAAAAGTAGCACAGGGGGTGGGGCATAAAAATGCTCATATCTCAAGAATTCCAGCAGATACAGAAATAAACAGAAAGTCATTTTAATGGGCAGATAGTTCTTTTGTTAACTGCTACAATATAAATATTTCTAATTGATTAGAAAAGGCTGTATTGAAGAAAGTGCACCAACTTTTGGGACACCCCTTGTAGGTCTCTATTACTTATTATTGAAGACAAGTCCCTATGGCTTCTAGTCAATCTGGCAACAAGACAATCTAGCAACAATTTTTTTATTATGGATTTTATGGATTTTAGATATAAACAAAACTTTATATGCACATAGCTTTCAATTTTATAATATAGATAATTCACTTTAGGATGGAAATGCAAAATGTATGATTATACTTAATTGACTTACTTGACTTAATTTTAAATGTTTTAATATATCTAATAAAACTTAAATGTAGAATTTAGTGAAAAAAGAATGTATCAATTTAATGCAATTTCCTATTTCTATGCAATATTATCATTATAAGAAAACAAGCTATTCAAACCTGCATATTTTTAACCAATCCACATTGCCATATATGCACTATACTCCTTTAGGGCCTAATCCAATCTGATTGATAATTCCTATTTTCAATCCATGGAGCTATTTTGCAAACTTTATTAAAATAAATAGTTTACTATTAAGCTATTAAAAAACTCTATTTAAAATTATCTTGATACAAGCCTTTACCAATCCTAATAATATTTTCCATTGCAATATAAAATAGGGACCTAAGACTAGTTGTATGGTACTTAAACTAGGCATAGCCTAGGCCTAAAAGACAAACAAAAATAGGCCTAAGCCTAGTTTAAATGCAATGGGTTGGAGAAGCTATTTAATCTAATACCTTACCTAGAACTAGAACCTAGATTAGGCCTAGGCCTAGAACCTAGACCTAGTTGAGCAAATAAGCCAAATCTAGCTAAATGAAAACATTAAGCCTATTACCAACTAATGACTAATTTTTGATATGACTATTTCTTAGGCTAATAATTATTATATTTAGACTTAGTGATTAATTACTGACGTGGATTAGGCCTAGGCCCCTACCTTAGATTAGGCATCCATCAACATAGCTGCCATAGCAAGCTAGCTAACTAAGCACATTATACAGCCAAAAATATTTTGCCTGGCCACCTCTGCCTAGCTCAGTTTGTCCAAAGTTTAACTGTTCACAGTGCATTAACTTTAAGTCAAGTTCAATGCAGGCTAACAGTAACAGTAGCAGTGTCAAAAGTTAGGCTGGCTGGGCATGGTCGAAGGTCGAGAAACGAAAATTAAGAACGAAGGAATTTCTTCTTAGTTAGACCAAAGAACACCATAGTTCAAATAAATACCACTCACTGATGAAACTTTTCTTATCTTATCTTTTTTTTCAATTAAGACGTTGCGAGCGCAAGCATAGCACTAATCTTATTCGTACAGTATATCAGTAAGTCAATAGCAGCATGGATCGGATTTTTCAGGGTGAAACCGTAAATTCTGAGTAATTCAAAGAAAATATAGCTCTAACAAACTAATGCACGATTTACTCAATTAAAAATTTAAAATGTATTTTAAGGTTAAAAAATAATTCCGTTTTTATTATTTATAATAATAAAAATAGCTGCTTGTTAAGCCAAACAAAATCTTTCGAGTATTAGTTTCAAAAAAACTAATTTATAAGAAACTTTGATCTTCATACAGATAAAACGGGTTTGAGTTGGAATTACTTTACGCAGTAGTACGAAGTACGGTTAAGTGTTTTCTTTTTTCGTTTATTTTTTGTTCAAAGCAATAAATTTAGATACAATCACATCTTTGTCAGAAAGTTGGGTTATAGCACCGAATTATTATTTATACTATTGTCCAAGAGGATTTGCATTTGATTTAATGTTAATATTAAATATTATTATTGTTATTATTTATTCTTATTATTAAAAGACGATGTTTGCTATTAAACAGAGCTATATTTTGTTATAGCACCGGACAGAACCTCTGCTGAATATATATCCAAACTAGCTAGCTCATAGCCTAGCTCTCACATTTTTCAATTGTGAAATTAAGTATTGTTACATTATGTCATTACATACTACAATTTATAAGACTACAAGCTGTTGAAACCCGCGGTTTTGAACCCGGGGAATTCCAATCTCCGGAACTACTTTTGCATGTATTCTGAAATCTAAGGCCATACCCATACACAAACAAATTAATAGTTAGTAGGATAGAGGTAGACATAAAATGGAGCACATTCGTGTAAAATTAGGTTTGAGGCAAACGTTTATATTGTTTGCTGGAATGCTGGGGTACTCCAC
>NIVC01000992.1:0-242500 GCA_002269645.1 Macrostomum lignano
TTAACATCGTGAAATGATTGAATTTGAATTTTTTCATCGCTAATTATCGCTTAATACCGCCAGATGATTAAAAACACTTTTGCATGATAAAGTTCAACCCAAAAATTATCTTTATTCACAGATAAAAGTGTCCTATTATTTTGAATATGGCAGTAACAATAGTAAATGTTCGGAAAATTGTTAAAATTTTTGCTAACGACCGATAGACAGGTGCTGATTCAGAGATTAACGGGCGGCTGATAGAGAGGAGACAGACGGGCGGTGGATAGAGAGGAGACAGACGGGCGGCGGATAGAGAGGAGACAGACGGGCGGTTGATAGAGAGGAGACAGACGGGCGGCTGATAGAGAGGAGACAGACGGCGGCTGATAGAGAGGAGACAGACGGGCGGCTGATAGAGAGGAGACAGACGGGCGGCTGATAGAGAGGAGACAGACGGGCGGCTGATAGAGAGGAGACAGACGGGCGCTGATAGAGAGGAGACAGACGGGCGGCTGATAGAGAGGAGACAGACGGGCGGCTGATAGAGAGGAGACAGACGGGCGGCTGATAGAGAGGAGACAGACGGGCGGCTGATAGAGAGGAGACAGACGGGCGGCTGATAGAGAGGAGACAGACGGGCGGCTGATAGAGAGGTGATAGACAGGTGCTGATTCAGAGATTAACGGGCGGCTGATAGAGAGGTGACAGACGGGCGGCTGATAGAGAGGAGACAGACGGCGGCTGATAGAGAGGAGACAGACGGGCGGCTGATAGAGAGGTGACAGACGGGCGGCTGATAGAGAGGAGACAGACGGGCGGCTGATAGAAAGGAGACAGACGGCGGCTGATAGAGAGGAGACAGACGGGCGGCTGATAGAGAGGAGACAGACGGGCGGCTGATAGAGAGGAGACAGACGGGCGCTGATAGAGAGGAGACAGACGGGCGGCGGATAGAGAGGAGACAGACGGGCGGCTGATAGAGAGGAGACAGACGGGCGGCTGATAGAGAGGAGACAGACGGGCGGCTGATAGAGAGGAGACAGACGGGCGGCTGATAGAGAGGAGACAGACGGGCGGCTGATAGAGAGGAGACAGACGGGCGGCTGATAGAGAGGAGACAGACGGGCGGCGGATAGAGAGGAGACAGACGGGCGGCTGATAGAGAGGAGACAGACGGGCGGCGGATAGAGAGGAGACAGACGGGCGGCTGATAGAGAGGAGACAGACGGGTGGCTGATAGAGAGGAGACAGACGGGCGGCGGATAGAGAGGTGATAGACAGGTGCTGATTCAGAGATTAACGGGCGGCTGATAGAGAGGAGACAGACGGGCGGTGGATAGAGAGGAGACAGACGGGCGGCTGATAGAGAGGAGACAGACGGGCGGCTGATAGAGAGGAGACAGACGGGCGGCTGATAGAGAGGAGACAGACGGGCGGCTGATAGAGAGGAGACAGACGGGCGGCTGATAGAGAGGAGACAGACGGGCGGCTGATAGAGAGGAGACAGACGGGCGGCTGATAGAGAGGTGATAGACAGGTGCTGATTCAGAGATTAACGGGCGGCTGATAGAGAGGAGACAGACGGGCGGCTGATAGAGAGGAGACAGACGGGCGGCTGATAGAGAGGAGACAGACGGGCGGCTGATAGAGAGGAGACAGACGGGCGGCTGATAGAGAGGAGACAGACGGGCGGCTGATAGAGAGGTGATAGACAGGTGCTGATTCAGAGATTAACGGGCGGCTGATAGAGAGGAGACAGACGGGCGGCTGATAGAGAGGAGACAGACGGGCGGCTGATAGAGAGGAGACAGACGGGCGGCTGATAGAGAGGAGACAGACGGGCGGCTGATATAGAGGAGACAGACGGGCGGCTGATAGAGAGGAGACAGACGGGCGCCGGCGGCTGATAGAGAGGAGACAGACGGGCGGCGGATAGAGAGGAGACAGACGGGCGGCGGATAGAGAGGAGACAGACGGGCGGCGGATAGAGAGGAGACAGACGGGCGGCTGATAGAGAGGAGACAGACGGGCGGCTGATAGAGAGGAGACAGACGGGCGGCTGATAGAGAGGAGACAGACGGGCGGCTGATAGAGAGGTGATAGACAGGTGCTTATTCAGAGATAGACATGCGATTGATAGAGAATTAACAGTTAAATATGTTTGAGTCCAAGCAGGCTTCTTATTATTTTAAAATTTGGCCTACCTTGGTGGCGTCACGCAAACCGCAGCGCTCCTCATTCGAAACGCCGATGTTGCGGACAGTCTCACTTGCCATTTCGAGCAGCTTCTTCCTCGTGATGGGGACCTGCTGTCGAGCGGCCTGCTTGATTGCATCACAGAAGACTCGCTCCTCGGCCTGCGTCAAATACCGCTTGGCAGTATTTTTTTCCGTCACCTTCAGCCCGTTCATCAGCCTGCGAGCTCTGTCATAAACGGTGGTGGTAGGTACGGAAAATTCTTGAGCAATTTTTCGATAATTGCACTCTTTGCCAGTGCGAATTCTTTCAATTACACTGTCCACTGCGGCTTGGACTCTCTCCTTCTTGCTTCTAATTGCTGCCATACCTGTCTCTCTATTAATTTAGACCTTGTAAAAAAACTTAAAGAACTACTAAACAAACCTATACGGCCTAGTCTTCGACTAAATTTAGTTTATATACGAAGTATATACGCTAGTCTACACAGTAATAAATATTAACTGGGTTAGTCTAAGTAAAGTATCCCTGGAGCACAGCTAGAATTATGGATTTGATCACTACAATATCACTAGACTTATAAGACCCTAAATTGCTATTTGAGTTTATTAGCTAATAAAACTAAGTTAGACCTAATGAGATATTATGTTAATTGACCTGGACTAAGCCTATATGAATAAAAAGCCAATAATTAGAAAAAATATTTTAAAAGTTTCACGAAAGATGCAGATATCCGGTTGTACGATCTCCAAACGATGTTGCAGATGTCAGATGCTATTGAAGAGCTTTGAAAATGAAAGTTTAAAGTAATTAAGGGCAATCAGTCTTAAATTTTATGTAGCTTGTATATATCGCGAAACGCAGGAAGAGACGTTGGATCCAATGCCAAAGGTTCAAGACCTATGGGAACACATTTCATGATAGCTAATTGGTTGCGCCAAAAAAGCAGCCAGGAACAGCCAATCCTCATGGCTGAGCAATAAACTAGGCTAACCAATGACAACGCGAGAAAAGTTCCTAAAGTTCTTTTCTTTTAAGACCTATTTTTCCTCTTCGTTCAGTTTTTAACTTTAGATGCACGAACATGCTGATCTATATGGAATGGCATTATCCATCTCTCACTCTGGGCACATCTATCTCACTATATCTCTTTCCTTTCTCTTTCTTTCTCTCTCTTCACTTCCTTTGCCAACTGCACCATTCATTATGCGCCCACTCACCTTTCAAAGTTTTCTGGATCCAAATATTAGATCAGCCAAAGGATTTTGATGCGTAAATCTGAAGGTGCAGAATAGCTACATATAGATAGACACTGAGACTAGGAGAGACAGCGGATCCTTTCTCCCTATCCACTATCCTCTCCATCCGCCCCTTCCCTCCATCCGCCCCTTCCTCTCCATCCGCCCTTCCTCTCCATCCGCCCCTTCCTCTCCATCCGCCCTTCCTCTCCATCCGCCCCTTCCTCTTCATCCGCCCCTTCCTCTCCATCCGCCCCTTCCTCTCCATCCGCCCCTTCCTCTCCATCCGCCCCTTCCTCTTCATCCGCCCTTCCTCTCCATCCGCCCCTTCCTCTCCATCCGCCCCTTCCTCTCCATCCGCCCCTTCCTCTCCATCCGCCCCTTCCTCTCCATCCGCCCCTTCCTCTCCATCCGCCCCTTCCTCTCCATCCGCCCTTCCTCTCCATCCGCCCCTTCCTCTCCATCCGCCCCTTCCTCTCCATCCGCCCCTTCCTCTCCATCCGCCCCTTCCTCTCCATTCGCCCCTTCCTCTCCATCCACCCCTTCCTCTCCATCCACCCCTTCCTCTCCATCCGCCCCTTCCTCTCCATCCGCCCCTTCCTCTCCATCCGCCCCTTCCTCTCTATCCGCCCCTTCTTCTCTATCCGCCCCTTCTTCTCCATCGCCCCTTCCTCTCCATCTTCCATACATACTTCTAGGAGCTTCCATACGAGATTAAGTTTCTGACATTTCGTTTGGTCTAGCTAGCATGCTTAGAACGTGCATGAGTCGATTCAAAGTGCGAAAACGAACCGAAGTTTGCGCAACAGTCAAGAGTTAACAGAAAGATAAGGATATGCAGATCAATTTGCATATTACCCCTATAAGAGTATGGCCCATGGATTCTGCACAATACGATTGACTGTTTGGTAGGAAAAATCGTGCTTAAATTTGAACCGAATCCTTCCTACGGACTTGCGAATTTTCATTTCTGTTCGCTGTAAAACTGGACTAATAGACAGCCCTTATCGTAAACAGTCTGCCCAACCAATTTTTCGCACCTAGACAACTCGGCTCAATTTGGCTCAAATGTTGATGGTGTACGGCGTATGGCAAGGGTCTAAATAGAAACAGAGTTGCCCATGACAAACTAAAATGACTCTGACATCGGTCTACGTAAAAATGCGAAAAGCCCCGCCGAGATGTTCCCTGTCGTTTGTTGGCCCACTACCAATTTTGGAGCATATTATACTCTTTTTAAAAATATCGTTTGTAGATAAAACCAAAACTAAGCCTTCAGTCATTTGACTAGGCCCTAGACACAAAAGGAACTTAAAGCTATAGCCGAAGAAATCAAACAGGCCGATTCCTTCTCTAACTGTCTCTGTGTGTCCCATGCAGCACGTGAGTCCATCATGTATTCAGAATGAGCTGAGTCTGACCCAGCTCAGCATTTTCACTCAATCACAGAAAGAGAGGACTTGAGAGCCGCTATAATCTCTTCATCAAACAGGCCGATCCCTTCTCTAACTGTCTCTGTGTGTCCCAGCACGTGAGTCCATAATGCATTCAGAATGAGCTGAGTCTGACCCAGCTCAGCATTTTCACTCAATCACAGAAAGAGAGGACTTGAGAGCCGCTATAATCTCTTCATCAAACAGGCCGATCCCTTCTCTAACTGTCTCTGTGTGTCCCAGCACGTGAGTCCATAATGCATTCAGAATGAGCTGAGTCTGACCCAGCTCAGCATTTTCACTCAAACACAGAAAGAGAGGACTTGAGAGCCGCTATAACCTCTTCATCAAACAGGCCGATTCCTTCTCTAACTGTCTCTGTGTGTCCCAGCACGTGAGTCCATCATGCATTCAGAATGAGCTGAGTCTGACCCAGCTCAGCATTTTCACTCAAACACAGAAAGAGAGGACTTGAGAGCCGCTATAACCTCTTCATCAAACAGGCCGATTCCTTCTCTAACTGTCTCTGTGTGTCCCAGCATGCACGTGAGTCCATCATGCATTCAGAATGAGCTGAGTCTGACCCAGCTCAGCATTTTCACTCAAACACAGAAAGAGAGGACTTGAGAGCCGCTATAATCTCTTCATCAAACAGGCCGATCCCTTCTCTAACTGTCTCTGTGTGTCCCAGCACGTGAGTCCATCATGCATTCAGAATGAGCTGAGTCTGACCCAGCTCAGCATTTTCACTCAAACACAGAAAGAGAGGACTTGAGAGCCGCTATAACCTCTTCATCAAACAGGCCGATTCCTTCTCTAACTGTCTCTGTGTGTCCCAGCACGTGAGTCCATCATGCATTCAGAATGAGCTGAGTCTGACCCAGCTCAGCATTTTCACTCAATCACAGAAAGAGAGGACTTGAGAGCCGCTATAATCTCTTCATCAAACAGGCCGATCCCTTCTCTAACTGTCTCTGTGTGTCCCAGCACGTGAGTCCATCATGCATTCAGAATGAGCTGAGTCTGACCCAGCTCAGCATTTTCACTCAAACACAGAAAGAGAGGACTTGAGAGCCGCTATAACCTCTTCATCAAACAGGCCGATTCCTTCTCTAACTGTCTCTGTGTGTCCCAGCACGTGAGTCCATCATGCATTCAGAATGAGCTGAGTCTGACCCAGCTCAGCATTTTCACTCAAACACAGAAAGAGAGGACTTGAGAGCCGCTATAACCTCTTCATCAAACAGGCCGATCCCTTCTCTAACTGTCTCTGTGTGTCCCAGCACGTGAGTCCATCATGCATTCAGAATGAGCTGAGTCTGACCCAGCTCAGCATTTTCACTCAAACACAGAAAGAGAGGACTTGAGAGCCGCTATAATCTCTTCATCAAACAGGCCGATCCCTTCTCTAACTGTCTCTGTGTGTCCCAGCACGTGAGTCCATCATGCATTCAGAATGAGCTGAGTCTGACCCAGCTCAGCATTTTCACTCAAACACAGAAAGAGAGGACTTGAGAGCCGCTATAATCTCTTCATCAAACAGGCCGATTCCTTCTCTAACTGTCTCTGTTTGTCCCAGCACGTGAGTCCATCATGCATTCAGAATGAGCTGAGTCTGACCCAGCTCAGCATTTTCACTCAAACACAGAAAGAGAGGACTTGAGAGCCGCTATAATCTCTTCATCAAACAGGCCGATTCCTTCTCTAACTGTCTCTGTTTGTCCCAGCACGTGAGTCCATCATGCATTCAGAATGAGCTGAGTCTGACCCAGCTCAGCATTTTCACTCAATCACAGAAAACATTTTGCTGTTTTTAATTCACTGAAACACTAATTAGGGCTAATTATGTTAGTTATAATAATTGATAACTATAAGTCTAGGATGAGTTCTTAGAGAAAACTAGGAGTTCATGTACAGTTAAGAATTAAATTATGTAGATATGTATCTTTAATTTGTATTCTTTAAAATTGAAGTATTTAGGTATTTTAGGCCTATACGAGTACTATAGGCCTACGTTTTGCTTTAGGCCCTAACTAGTGACGGAAATGGCCGATAGGCTAAATGTATTTTTGCTTTCGATGTTGGTTCAAATCAGTTGCGATGCTGCACCTCTGATTAACAGTGGCGGATCTAGAGTTTCATTTTGGGGGGTTCCAAGTAAATCCGCCCTTGCTGATTAAGAGGGCGGTGTTTGGGTGGTGACCCCCCTCCCCCAGCGAATTTTTAAAATTAGAGCAGTGCATTAAGCTAAAATCTCGCAATACAACGAGCTGCTCATACCCCTCGAAGGGATGGTAGGGTGGTCCGGAGGGTCATCCGGGGCAGCAGCCCTCTCGATCTGCCTCACCCCCCGCTGCGCCGATACCGGTTCTATTGATGAGGCCTAGACCGATCAGTAGGCCTACGCGCAATGGTCCTAGTTCTGCTCAAATATAAGGTTATGGAGCCTGGCAGTGGCATGTGAATGTGGGAGTTCACGTTAGGCCTAGTCATACAAGAGTAAAAACTCGCGGTCTGATTCTCATTGGCTGGTTGGAAATCCCACAGCTCAAGTACTCGTAGGTTGACTCTTACATTGGTAGGCCTAGGATTGCATCACTACAGGCCAGCTTTTAAACTAGGCATAGGCTAGCTCAAAGAAAGCAAGGCTCTTGAGTAGCTATCTATCTTTTTTATCCTTAGGCCATTTTTGAAATATATGCTGGAGTAAAGCTCTCGAGTAAGGCCTATCAATCGAAAGCGCATTAACAAGAAAGTGTAGTCTACCAAATTTACTTTACAATTCAACCAACTTTTAAGGTAAAGTACATTAAATTTTTACAATAATGTCAAACCTCTTTTCTATTCAATTTTCAAAAAAGCGCCTCTCTAACTGCTTCTATCCATCAATATCAAGAGCGCCTCTCTAACTGCTTCTATCCATCAATCTACATGTATCAAGCAAGAGCGCCTCTCTAACTGCTTCTATCCATCAATCTACATGTATCAAGAGCGCCTCTCTAACTGCTTCTATCCATCAATCTACATGTATCAAGAGCGCCTCTCTAACTGCTTCTATCCATCAATCTACATGTATCAAGAGCGCCTCTCTATAACTGCTTCTATCCATCAATCTACATGTATCAAGGGCGCCTCTCTATAACTGCTTCTATCCATCAATCTACATGTATCAAGAGCGCCTCTCTAACTGCTTCTATCCATCAATCTACATGTATCAAGAGCGCCTCTCTAACTGCTTCTATCCATCAATCTACATGTATCAAGAGCGCCTCTCTAACTGCTTCTATCCATCAATCTACATGTATCAAGAGCGCCTCTCTAACTGCTTCTATCCATCAATCTACATGTATCAAGGGCGCCTCTCTAACTGCTTCTATCCATCAATCTACATGTATCAAGAGCGCCTCTCTATAACTGCTTCTATCCATCAATCTACATGTATCAAGGGCGCCTCTCTATAACTGCTTCTATCCATCAATCTACATGTATCAAGAGCGCCTCTCTAACTGCTTCTATCCATCAATCTACATGTATCAAGGGCGCCTCTCTAACTGCTTCTATCCATCAATCTACATGTATCAAGGGCGCCTCTCTAACGGCTGTTCATCAATCTACATGTATCAAGGGCGCCTCTCTAACTGCTTCTATCCATCAATCTACATGTATCAAGAGCGCCTCTCTAACTGCTTCTATCCATCAATCTACATGTATCAAGAGCGCCTCTCTAACTGCTTCTATCCATCAATCTACATGTATCAAGGGCGCCTCTCTAACTGCTTCTATCCATCAATCTACATGTATCATGGGCGCCTCTCTAACGGCTGTTCATCAATCTACATGTATCAAGAGCGCCTCTCTAACTGCTTCTATCCATCAATCTACATGTATCAAGGGCGCCTCTCTATAACTGCTTCTATCCATCAATCTACATGTATCAAGAGCGCCTCTCTAACTGCTTCTATCCATCAATCTACATGTATCAAGAGCGCCTCTCTAACTGCTTCTATCCATCAATCTACATGTATCAAGGGCGCCTCTCTAACTGCTTCTATCCATCAATCTACATGTATCAAGAGCGCCTCTCTAACTGCTTCTATCCATCAATCTACATGTATCAAGGGCGCCTCTCTAACTGCTTCTATCCATCAATCTACATGTATCAAGGGCGCCTCTCTAACTGCTTCTATCCATCAATCTACATGTATCAAGGGCGCCTCTCTAACTGCTTCTATCCATCAATCTACATGTATCAAGGGCGCCTCTCTAACTGCTTCTATCCATCAATCTACATGTATCAAGGGCGCCTCTCTAACTGCTTCTATCCATCAATCTACATGTATCAAGGGCGCCTCTCTAACTGCTTCTATCCATCAATCTACATGTATCAAGGGCGCCTCTCTAACTGCTTCTATCCATCAATCTACATGTATCAAGGGCGCCTCTCTAACTGCTTCTATCCATCAATCTACATGTATCAAGGGCGCCTCTCTATAACTGCTTCTATCCATCAATCTACATGTATCAAGGGCGCCTCTCTAACTGCTTCTATCCATCAATCTACATGTATCAAGGGCGCCTCTCTAACTGCTTCTATCCATCAATCTACATGTATCAAGAGCGCCTCTCTAACTGCTTCTATCCATCAATCTACATGTATCAAGAGCGCCTCTCTAACTGCTTCTATCCATCAATCTACATGTATCATGGGCGCCTCTCTAACGGCTGTTCATCAATCTACATGTATCAAGAGCGCCTCTCTAACTGCTTCTATCCATCAATCTACATGTATCAAGAGCGCCTCTCTAACTGCTTCTATCCATCAATCTACATGTATCAAGGGCGCCTCTCTAACTGCTTCTATCCATCAATCTACATGTATCAAGGGCGCCTCTCTAACTGCTTCTATCCATCAATCTACATGTATCAAGAGCGCCTCTCTAACTGCTTCTATCCATCAATCTACATGTATCAAGAGCGCCTCTCTAACTGCTTCTATCCATCAATCTACATGTATCATGGGCGCCTCTCTAACGGCTGTTCATCAATCTACATGTATCAAGGGCGCCTCTCTAACTGCTTCTATCCATCAATCTACATGTATCAAGAGCGCCTCTCTAACTGCTTCTATCCATCAATCTACATGTATCAAGGGCGCCTCTCTAACTGCTTCTATCCATCAATCTACATGTATCAAGGGCGCCTCTCTAACTGCTTCTATCCATCAATCTACATGTATCAAGGGCGCCTCTCTAACTGCTTCTATCCATCAATCTACATGTATCAAGGGCGCCTCTCTAACTGCTTCTATCCATCAATCTACATGTATCAAGGGCGCCTCTCTAACTGCTTCCATCCATCAATCTACATATATCAAGGGCGCCTCTCTAACTGCTTCTATCCATCAATCTACATGTATCAAGGGCGCCTCTCTAACTGCTTCTATCCATCAATCTACATGTATCAAGGGTGCCTCTCTAACTGCTTCTATCCATCAATCTACATGTATCAAGGGCGCCTCTCTATAACTGCTTCTATCCATCAATCTACATGTATCAAGAGCGCCTCTCTAACTGCTTCTATCCATCAATTTACATGTATCAAGGGCGCCTCTCTAACTGCTTCTATCCATCAATCTACATGTATCAAGAGCGCCTCTCTAACTGCTTCTATCCATCAATCTACATGTATCAAGGGCGCCTCTCTAACGGCTGTTCATCAATCTACATGTATCAAGAGCGCCTCTCTAACTGCTTCGATCCATCAATCTACATGTATCAAGGGCGCCTCTCTAACTGCTTCTATCCATCAATCTACATGTATCAAGGGCGCCTCTCTAACTGCTTCTATCCATCAATCTACATGTATCAAGGGCGCCTCTCTAACTGCTTCTATCCATCAATCTACATGTGGGCGCCTCTCTAACTGCTTCAGTCCACCAATCTACATGTATCAAATTTTGTATTGTACCTGTGGCTTACTTACTTACTTACTTACTTACTTACTTACTTACTTACTTACTTACTTACTTACTTACTTACTTACTTACTTACTTACTTACTTACTTACTTACTTACTTACTTACTTACTTACTTACTTACTTACCTACTTACTTACTTACTTACTTACTTACTTACTTACTTATTTACTATAAATTAAATTAGACGTTTAATAGGCTTTACTCTTAAATCGTTTAACAGTAAAGCGGCTACCATTAGGCCGCCTAGCACATCCAACTTGGCCTGTCTTGTTGATTCGATTTTCTTTTTTATGCTGCGGAATTCTGAAAAGAAAATATATATGTTGCTTTTAGCTACTTTTAGTAGAAATAGAAGCAATTAATAGCAAGATTTTGTCAGAATGGAATAATCCTCTTATGTATTTTGCATAAAAATTGGTACATTTTTAAGCTCGAAATATTTGCAATTACGTGGCTTAAATGAGTTTTTCTTTTTTAAAAAAGATCTTTTTTATTGTAAGGTAGAATAAGCGAGCGAAAAATAAGTTTTTTTGGACCATTTTTGTTCGTTCGGTTTTGAAGATTTTTCTGTTCGGTTGATGATCCCGAGATCTGAAAACCGAACCGAACAGTCAATTTGGTATCATCAACCGAACAGTGGCATTTTTTGCTGAACTATTTATCAGATTGGTATGTGTGTTGTATCACTTTGTAGAAAATTTAACACTGAATTCAAAAAGTGTTTCGTTTTGAATGTAAGTTAAAAATAGTGGTCTGTAGAGCAATTTTTCTACAGACATCCCAAATCAAGAAAAAACTTCAAAACGCATTTATTTCAAAAATTTCTATCAATATTGCTAATTTTCTTGAGTATCTATCGAGCAGATTGTCAAAACTTTATCTCATTTTGTAGATAAGAATACCTTCTTTTAAATGGTATGTCACTTTTATAGACTCTTGGAATATAGTCCCCATGAGACAGTAAAAACGAAAGTAACTTGCATGTTCGGTTTTGAAGATCCCTTGTTCGGTTGATGAGATCTTACCCTAACTAGATCTAAGTTAACAAGCTAGGCCTATTTTAAAACAATAATAGAATATAATAAATCATGGTAGGCCTAGGCATAGTAGCTATAGGCCTAGCTGTTGTTAGGCCTACGCCTACTAGCTTTAGTGTGATAATGACAACTGCCATGACAGCAAAAAGCCAAAAGGCTAAGGTTAGGCCTATAAAGTTAGCATAATAATATACTTGTTAAACTACTTTTTTGTTGATAGTTAATTAGTTAGAAGCCCATCTGATCCTTTTCTCAAGCTTTGTCGAATTAGTAGTTCTAGCACTTAGCAGTATATGTCAACTGTCTGCATAAAACCTTGGCTTAGGAAATTCTAAAACGAGTTTCATATAGTGATATAATTACTTAAAATATCTAGATTTAACAGATTAAAGCCTAAATAAAGTATAAATACACCTATTTATGGAGCTTCTGAGGCTCAAATGTAGTGCATGCTTCTTTAAAACAGTCAAGTAGAATACTTTTTTGAAGGCAAGTACCGATAAATACACGTAAACAAGCGGGCCTTCAAATAATTTTGCAATATTTACGAGTGTTGCGTCCTGATACAACGGTAACTTCTAGTGGTCCTTGGTATTTGCGTAGACAAATTTATTCCAGGTGTTACTTAATCATAATTATACTAAAGATGTCTAATATTTACTGCGTATACAGTATCTGTATGTGAAACTGTGTGATAATTTCGATTATATTATTGTTATAAAATGCGCTTAGGGTTTACTACTGTATATAGTAGTACAGTAGAAATGTTAGTACTCGTAACAAATTATTTTTGCTACAGTTTTTAGTTGCATATATATATAACTTTACTAATGGCTATTAAATAAAGTATCTGATATTTATATTTTCCGCTGCTTTTCTTGTTGATCAAATCAATCAAATCAAATCAAAAATCAATTCCGTTAGAATCTAATTGCTTTACTGCGTTTTACTATAAAGCTTTGTTCAGTGGATGTCTTGGTTCTGAGGTTGGGGTGTCTTGGTTCTGAGGTTGGGGCATCTTGGTTCTGAGGTTGGGGTTTCTTGGTTCTGGGGTTGGGGTTTCTTGGTTCTGGGGTTGGGGTGTCTTGGTTCTGAGGTTGGGGTTTCTTGGTTCTGAGGTTGGGGTTTCTTGGTTCTGGGGTTGGGGTGTCTTGGTTCTGAGGTTGGGGTTTCTTGGTTCTGGGGTTGGGGTGTCTTGGTTCTGAGGTTGGGTTGTCTTGGTTCTGAGGTTGGGGTGTCTTGGTTCTGAGGTTGGGGCATCTTGGTTCTGAGGTTGGGGCGTTCAGGTGTCTTGGTTCGATGTGATTTATGTTTGTTCTGATGTTGGAGTATCATGGTTCGAGGTTAGGGTGTCATGGTTCGAAGTTAGGGTGTCATGGTTCTGAGGTTGGGGCATCTTCTCAATGCCTTCTCAATTGAATCAAAGAATAACGAAAGTCGTGTTCATGCACTGAGAAAGGTGGTTATTTACAATGTATAGATTGCGTTGGACTTGTGCAGTATATGTAATCGTTTGAGTCCAATTCATAGAACGTTAACAACAGGAAAGTTTTACCATTGAGGAGAATGAGTGGGGTATTTTCAATGAAATTCTCTGGTTATTTGAGTCACCCAACGAAATAGAGCTATAGTAAGGAATTTAACTGGATTATGAATCATTTGTCTAGAAAGGAGACCATATGTGCCATAAATTTTTTCTGTACTTTACAAGCCTAAGGTTTCCAGTGAGGAAATCTTATTGCATGGTAATTTTGGGGAAATTTTTGCTTTTCGGAACTTGGGGGGGGGTCAGCTTTTCCTCTACTCGTATAGTTTATTCGAAGTGAAATGCTTTGAACTGTTATCAGCAAACGGGGACCTGACTATCTGAGAAGCGTCAACAAAGATAGACTTAACAAACTGAAAATTGTCAGAAAAGACAGACCTGACGATCTGAAATTCTCAGAAAAGACAGGCCTGACGATCTGAAATTCTCAGAAAAGACAGGCCTGATGATCTGGAATTGTCAGAAAAGACAGGCCTGACAATCTGAAATTGTCAGAAAAGACAGGCCTGACGATTTGGAATTGTCAGAAAAGACATACCTGACAATCTGGAATTGTCAGAAAAGACAGACCTGACGACCTGGAATTGTCAGAAAAGACAGACCTGACGATCTGGAATTGTCAAAAAAGACGGACCTGACGATCTGAAATTCTCAGAAAAGACAGGCCTGACGATCTAAAAATTGTCAGAAAAGACAGACCTGACGATTTGGAATTGTCAGAAATGACAGACCTGACGATTTGGAATTGTCAGAAATGACAGACCTGACGATTTGGAATTGTCAGAAAAGACAGACCTGACGACCTGGAATTGTCAGAAAAGACAGACCTGACGACCTGGAATTGTCAGAAAAGACAGACCTGACGACCTGGAATTGTCAGAAAAGACAGACCTGACGACCTGGAATTGTCAGAAAAGACAGACCTGACGATTTGGAATTGTCAGAAAGACAGGCCTGACGATCTAAAATTGTTAGAAAAGACGGGCCTATGATCTGAAAATTGTCAGCAGAGTATCACAGCAAAACTAAAAACAAATGAACTGATTATTTTGGTAAAGATAAAAAGACTCGATCTGAGTTTATGCAGACGTTACTCATAAGCAAACAAACTGTGTCTAAAACAGAAAAGAATTAGAATGATAAATAATATCAACACTGTCGAAAAAAGTAGTGCTCGTAGATACCAAACATACATACATACATACATGTACACCGCCGCAAAAGAAAGCAAAAGGAAAAGGGGGCAGCACGGGACGGAAGAGCAAAAAAAAGGGGGAAAAGAAACGGAAATGTGAGAGCGTGGCGGCAGTGTCAGAGCACTCTCCTTCTGGCTTGCTCCCTGAAGGCAGCCGCAGCGTTGGTCTGGCCGATGACACCGGCGTCAGCCAGCAGGCAGTCCACGTACCGGCGCGTCCTGGCCTGCCCTCGGCGCCAGGGGCCCCGCAGCGTGAGCAGCAGGACGTCCTGCACCGGTTCAGGGCAGTAGGTTTCGGCGCGGATCACGTGGCCCGCCAGCTGCAGCCGCCGCCGCCGGATGGTCTCGCTGGGTGGTCGCAGGCCGGCTCGTCGGTAGAGGGCCGCGTTCGAGACCACCTCAGGGTAGGAGATGCCGAAGGCCGCGCGCAGCAGGCTGGAGTGGGCCGCGTCCAGCCGCTTCTCCAGCGTCTCGGTCAGCGTCCACGTCTCGGCGTTGTAAGTCAGGACGGTCTCGACCACCGCCTGAAACAGCCGAGACCTCAGGCGATCTGGCAGCGCGGCGCTCTGCAGAACAACCCGGACTGAGCGGAAGGCCGCCCAAGCCAGGCCTCTGCGTCGCGCCAGGTCCTCCTGAACGCTGGGCACCAGACCGCCGAGGTACGTGAAGCGCGTGCAGCGGGGTAGAGGGGCCGCGTGACCGTCTGCGCCGCGGCAGGTGATATTGGCAGGCAGCTCCGCTGGCACCGTCAGGACCTCCGTCTTGTCGGTGTTAACAACCAGGCCGACCGTAGCCGCTATCGCCACCAGGCTGTCCAGCATCCGCTGGGCTCCATCCGCCGTGGAGGCCAGCAGCGCCAGGTCGTCGGCATAGCCCAGCAGCGACAGTCTCTTCTCTGGATGGCGGCTGCTCGTGCGCCTGCACAGCATGAAGCCGTCGGCGTCGGATGGAAGCGCAGTCCGCAGCACCCAGTCGAGGACCAGCACGAACAAGAAGGGCGCTAGCGTGTCGCCCTGCAGCACTCCAGATGTTGTACTGAATGGGTCCGACAGCCCGTCGGGCGTCACCACGGCGGCTTGAGTGTCCTGGTAGAGCGCCATGACTGCGCTGACCAGGCGCTGGGGCACGTGGTAAGCCCGGAGCACCGGCACAAGGGCGCCGCGCGCCACCGAGTCGAACGCCTTTCTGAAGTCAACGAAGACACAGATCAGCGTCGCCTGGCGGGTGCGCGCCTCCTCGATTGTCCTCCTGAGGGCAAGGATCTGGGTCGCTGTGCCCCGGTGTGGCCGGAAGCCGTTCTGCTCGTGCCGCAGAAACGGGTCCAGCACCGGTTGCAGCCGCGTCAGCAGGATCTTGTTGAAGAGCTTCGCGGCGCAAGACATCAGCGAGATGCCCCTATGTTCTTCTTTCCGAGTTGTGCCGGGCTTCTTTGGGATGGGGATCATGTGGGCCGTCGTCCACTCAGTTGGGGCTGCACCCCCGTCAAGTACGCGGTTCATCACACCGGCGACCGCACGGGCCACCGGCAGGACTCGCAGCGCCTCGACAGGGATCTCATCCGGGCCGGCCGCTCTTCCACCAGGGGACTTCTTCGCCTGCAACACCACCTCGTCCAGAGTAATGGGGCTGACGTCGAAATCCTCCTCCTTGGGCAGGGCCACTTCCGGCGGCAGCGGCATCTCCGCCTGCAGCACCGGCGGCGGCGCGTTCACGATGGCGCCGAAAAAGTCCCGCAGCTCGTTCCGGCGGGCCTCCGCCGTGTCGCCGGGGAGGTTGAGGCTCGTGCGGCTCTTCCTCCCGGTCAGCGCGTTCACAGCGCTCCACACGGCGCGGCGCTTGCCGTCGTGCCCTGCCGTTGTCACCGTCCTGATGGTCTCTTCTACGGCGGCCTGTTGTCCTTGCTCATAGGCGGCTGCGAGGGCCGCCTCGGCTTCGTCCACCTCCGCAGTCCTGCCCGCCCGTCGCAGCTGCTCAAGCCTCAGCCTCGCACTTTGCACTTCCGGGTCCACCTCCCAGACCGGCCGACCTTTCTGCAGGGGCTTCACCAACGGTAGGGTCCACTCCGCAGCAGATTGGACGGCCGTGCAGATCTCGGGGTAGTCGGCTTCCTTCTTGCCGTCGAGGGCATCCACAAACGCGCGGGCGAAGCGAACCTGGGTCGCATCGTCACGCAGAGCCCGGAAGAAGTGCTTCGGCTTCCGCTTGGGCGGCCGGTAGAGCGGGTCCTTCAGCTTGATGTCGCAGAAGAGCAGCTTGTGGTCGGACTTCGGCGCCAATGGCATGATGGTATCGCAGTTGGTCACACGGCCACGCTCTCGAAAGTGCAGCAGCACGTGGTCCAGCTGCGCCAGCCTCGTCGTGGCATTCCGGCGGCGGTTGTTGTTGCGCCGCGGCCGCTTGCAGCCGGCAAAGGTTGCCAGCCGCTGCTCGGGTTTCCGGAACCACGTGTTCATCGACACCATGTCATGCCGAGCCACGAAGTCGGTCAGCGCCTCGGTGTTGGCATTCTCGCGCGGGGTCACGAAGGGGGCCCGGTCTGACCTGCGCATGACAGCGTTCAGATCACCGAGCACGATCACCGTGTCCCGTTGTGCCACAGCCTCCACCTGCCCGGACAAGAACTCGAAAAAGACACGAGCTTCATCGGGGTGGGCAGCTGTCGGCGCGTAGGCGCAGAAAATGTGGGCGCTCCGACTCCTCAGCCGCAGGTCGATCCGCAGCAGCCGAGGGGACAGGCTCTGGCAGCACACACTCTGTTGCAGCTTTGGCCCGACCAGCACTCCTACTCCTCCATGACCTCTCTCGTCCGCTGATGTGTACAGGAGGCTCCAGCCAGCTCCCAGCTCTTCACGCTGGAGGCCGGGGCCGGCCACGATAGACACCTCCTGCAGAGCAACCAGGTCCATCTTCGTCTCCTGAGCCAGCTTTGCCAGCAGGCCCTGGCGCCAGTTCTCCTTGAGGGTCCGGCAGTTCCAGGTTGCCAGCCGAAGGGGGTGCTCTGGTACGGCTGGGGCCCGATGCTGTTGGGCCTCGTGGTCCCCGGCGCCACCCGGAGGATCCAGGGCCTCGGCCTCCCGCCTGCCTGCGCGCTTTGCTGCTCCATGGGCACGACTGCGCCGGTTGCGCTCTCTGCGCCGCTGGGTGCGGCGGGCAGCACTGCGCTGGCCGCGGGGGGTCTTGGCCTTGCCGCTGTTGGCTGCCGCAGCTTGAGGGCGCGGCACTCCGAGCCAACCTTGGCTATGCTCCGGGGCGATGCTCTGCCCAGGGGTGCCAGGAGGTCGCGGCATTTATACGCCAGGGGCGTATAAATAAGATGGCTCAGATACCAAAGTAAGATAGTAAGCTCAGATACCAGATACCAAAGTAAACATAAAAAGGATGCCTATTAAAGCGTCGATTGTGTAAATAATCGGTGCCAATGTCCACATTGTTTTTAGTGGTCAGACTGAACAGTGGGCGCCCTTGATCGCATTGGCATGTCGTTGTCGTTGGTACAAGCTGGCCCAGAGTAAGTTGCCGACAATTCTTGTCCATGGAATTGCAGACTGTCTTGACGCCGTCTCTGACGCTGCTCCTCCAGTTGTTCGTCAGCGGAGCCATCCGGGCTCAAGTAGCTTAGAGCTCGCTGATTCCGATAATTGCTACCGTCGTTGAGTCTGCAAAAGCAGCAACTGCAACGCCTGCCGCTGCAGCAGAAGGAGCAAGTTGAGAAAAGTCCAACAGCTTCGCTGCGAAACTTCGGATTGCTGGCGCAGTAAAGTAGGAAATTGCAGCAATGATTGGCGAACTGCAGCGCAATCATGATGGACCAAACTACCCGATGGGAATAGAACCGGTTGGGATCTGACTTGGCATCTAATCCGCTGGGTTGAGAGCCTCCAATCACTGTTAGGTAGATCTTCACAGGCGCCGTTAATGCAATGAATACAAAAGTAGTGAGCAGCAGCATCACCGTAGTTCGATAGCCTCCAAAGGCGCTCTGACTCGCACTCAGACCGGAATTCTTTCTAACGTCGCGCAGCTTGCAAACTATTTTAATATTGCAAGTCGCAATCACTAGAAACGGCACGAAAGCGGTCAAGGTGAGGTCTAACATCGGGAACACTGTTTCAACAAAGAATTCGTGCTGGTCCAGATTTCTACAGACGGCATCCTTGTCGTCTTCAATGACGACCTTATCTTCAACGGTGACTGATTCTGTTGTGGACGTCTGGTTATTATCCGGCCCCGGCAATACTAGACCTCTAGTGGCCAAGAAGTGCAGATTAACGCCGAGCAAGGCGATAAATCCTGAACACATTGTCCAACAGAGTCCACGGCGGGAGATGAGGAAAGCTCGAACACGACTCTGCTGCTGTACACAGACGGTTACGTAGCGTTCAACAGAGATCAGGGTCACTAGCCAGGAGGAGTACATCAGACTGAGGTACAGCAGCAGCTCCAACAGCTTGCAACTAGTCTGCGACGTAGCTTGAGGATCTAAATCTCCCACAGCTACTAAATACGTCGCTTTCCGTAACCAATGACGCAATAGTCCGGTGAGCAGAGCGATCGAGTCAACTACAGACAGAACCAATAGTGGCAGGTGAACAACTAGAAAACGCATCTTAGGTCGCATAAGCACCAGGAAAGCGCAGGTATTCGATGCCAGACCGAATGCCAACAGTGCCGGAGGAAGATAGTTGAACACCAGCTCGTAGAAGTTGCGTTTCCATGCCCAATCGACTGTTGTTGCTGCCGTGGTTGCCGTGTCCAACAATGGGCTCATGCTTTTGGATCTTGTCCGATGGCGCTAAAGTGTACCGAGGTGTTGTTGTCTGCTGGGCGGGGGTCGGATAGAGAAGTATTTAAGCACTTATAAAAGATAATTTTAAATTTTAGTTTCAGTGCGCAAGCTCTAATTTGAGACCGCCAGACCTAGTGCCGGTGCTAGTTTACACCTAATCTAGCATCGGAGCGCCAAACCCAAAATCGAGGCGCTGGATCTAGTATCGAGGCGCCACATCTAGCATCAAGGCGCTAGATCTAGTATCGAGTCGCCATATCTAGCATCAAGTCGCTAGATCTAGCATCAAGACGCTAGATCTACTATCGAGGCGCTAGATCTACTATCGAGGCGCTAGATCTACTATCGAGGCGCTAGATCTACTATCGAGGCGCTAGATCTACTATCGAGGCGCTAGATCTAGTATCGATTCGCCAGATCTAGCATCAAGGCGCTAGATCTAGTATTGAGGCGCTAGATCTAGTATCGAGGAGCCAGATCGAGTATTGAGGCGCCAGATCTAAAATCCAGGCGCTAGATCTTTAGTATCAAGGCGCTAGACCTAGAATCGAGACGCTAGATCTAGCATCGAGGCGCTAGATCTCAGATGTAGTATCGAGGCGCCAGATCTAGCATCGAGGCGCTAGTTCTAGCATCCAAGCGCTGGATCTAGCATCGAGGCGCCAGATCTAGTATCAAGGCGCCAGATTTAGCATCAAGGCGCTACATCTAGTATCGAGGCGCTACATCTAGTATTGAGGCGCTACATCTAGCATCGAGGCGCTACATCTAGTATTGAGGCGCTACATCTAGCATCGAGGCGCTAGATCTAGTATCGAGGCGCTAGCTCGTACATCTAGCATCGAGGCGCCAGATCTAGTATCAAGGCGCCCAATCTAGTATCAAGGCGCTAGATCTAGTATTGAGGCGCCAGATCTAGTATCGAGGCGCTAGATCTAGTATCGAGGCTCCAGATTTAGTATCGAAGCGCCAGATCTACTATCAAGGCTCCAGATCTAGTATCGAGGCTCCAGATCTAGCATGAAGGCGCTAAATCTAGTATCAAGGGGCGCCAGACCCAGCATCAGAGAGCCAGAGCTAGTATCGTTTCATTTGGCATCTTTCATATTTATTTGGGAGACAAATCCGTCCCCAAAAAGCATAGAATTTCTCAATTACCCTGAGAGGTACAATCCTTTTAAAGAAATTCACATGATATCCACTCCAACCGATGCAGGCACTCGAACCGATCTCAACTGCATTCAGCATATTTTTAATTCAAGCCACTGCAACGCAACTCCAGGCACATTGTTAAGGCCCAGTCTATATTGTAAGTGAAGAGCTGATTAACTCCCAAGTCTAGAAATTCTATTAAAAATTTGGTAGTTATACATTTCCTAATGCAATTGCGGTTTCAAAATGCAATGCGCAGTGAAAATGGGCGTGTTCATTTAAACAAAATCCATGTTCAGCGCCTATGCAATGGATGGTAATCTGACGCTTGCACTTGTTGGAGAGAAAGGCGACTTTTTTATTAAAAATTTTAATGAGGTTCGAGAATGCATTGCTGCTGGCTAAAAATCAATAAGGAAGGAAAGCACCCGAGCTCGATTCCGTGCGACCATAGCCGCATTAATTATGCAGCTCTCGTGCATTGGCCAGCAGGGGAAGAACTACTGTCGTGCGATTCACGCTCGCGAAGTGTCCGAGATTTGATGCCTTAGCAGAAGCTAGTGTTTTTTGTACGGCACCAATGGAAATGAGATAGCGGTACTAGATCTGGCGCCTCGATACTAGATCTGGCGCCTCGATACTATATCTGGCGCCTGGATACTAGATCTGTGCGCCTCGATACTAGATCTGGCGCCTGGATACTAGATCTGGCGCCTGGATACTAGATCTGGCGCCTCGATACTAGATCTGGCGCCTGGATACTAGATCTGGCGCCTCGATACTAGATCTGGTGCCTCGATACTAGATCTGGCGCCTGGATACTAGGTCTGGCGCTTCGATACTAGATCTAGCGCCTCGATACTAGATCTAGCGCCTCGATACTAGATCTAGCGCCTCGATACTAGATCTGGCGCCTCGATATTAGATCTGGCGCCTTGATACTAGATCTGGCGCCTGGATACTAGGTCTGGCGCTGCGATACTAGATCTAGCGCCTCGATACTAGATCTAGCGCCTCGATACTAGATCTGACGCCTCGATACTGGATTTGGCGCCTCGATACTGGATCTAGCGCCTCGATACTAGATCTGGCGCCTCGATACTAGATTGGGCGCCTCGATACTAGATCTGGCGCCTCGATACTAGATCTAGCGCCTCGATACTAGATCTGGCGCCTCGATACTAGATCTGGCGCCTCGATACTAGATCTGGTGCCTCGATATTAGATCTGGCGCCTTGATACTAGATCTGGCGCCTGGATACTAGGTCTGGCGCTTCGATACTAGATCTGGCGCCTCGATACTAGATCTAGTGCCTCGATACTAGATCTAGCGCCTCGATACTAGATCTGGCGCCTTAATACTAGATCGAATGAGTATGTGCCTGCACGCTTGTTACCTCCTTGCTGTCTGCGGGTCGACTTTCGCCTTTAGATTCGCGGCAGTTACCCTCTAATAGGTAAAACCAACTAAACTAGATCACGAAGTTAACTTGGCTTGAGTAAAATCCACGTAGTTAAACAGAAAAATTTACACGCTGTCTAAATTCTGTGCCTAAATTGCATTCTGCGTTTTGCGTTTTATATTCTGTCTCATGACAGACTTTAGTCTGTCTGTCTGTCTGTCGAATGTCTCATTATGCCTCGAAAAGCCTTCCTTTGTTGAACAACTTCAACTTTTTCAATTCGTGTTGTACCTAATAAAGCTTTATATGACCATAGTTTGAGCAAAATCGATTTCATATCTAGAGTTTAGAGAAATAGGGTTTAGAGAGAGAGAGCCTCGGCCTATTGAACAGGGAATGAAGATTAGTCCTCTGCTCACTGGATCAGCTCAGATTATTCTGTGTTCTGTCACA
The DNA here is from genome assembly GCA_002269645.1 of Macrostomum lignano. Classification (NCBI taxonomy): domain Eukaryota; kingdom Metazoa; phylum Platyhelminthes; family Macrostomidae; genus Macrostomum; species Macrostomum lignano. The sequence goes on from NIVC01000992.1 coordinate 22,399, forward strand.
CAAAAACCCGGAAAAGTCAGAGAATATAGTGAAAGAAGACGTGAGCAGCATAAATCAGCTGAGTCTCTATCCAGCTACAGTTCACGGCTCTGACGGCTCAAGGGTGACGGAAGTGTTGCCGCAGAATGTAGATCAATGAAACTGGGTTTATTACTGTATTAACTAGCATTAGGGACAAAACACCCCTTTGATAGGGGCTCTCAACCGCTAAGTGCTTTGGCTCTAATAGATATAGGGCATTGTGCCTTGCGAACTCTGTCTGTCTGTCTGTCTGTCTGTCTGTCTGTCTGTCTGTCTGTCTGTCTGTCTGTCTGTCTGTCTGTCTGTCTGTCTGTCTGTCTGTCTGTCTGTCTGTCTGTCTGTCTGTCTGTCTGTCTGTCTGTCTGTCTGTCTGTCTGTCTGTCTGTCTGTCTATTTATCTATCTATCTATCTATCTATCTATCTATCTATCTGTCTATCTATCTATCTGTCTAACTATCTATCTATCTATCTATCTATCTTCTATCTATCTATCTGTCTAGCTATCTATCTATCTATCTATCTATCTATCTTCTATCTATCTATCTATCTATCTATCTATCTATCTATCTATCTGTCTAGCTATCTATCTATCTATCTATCTATCTATCTATCTGTCTAGCTATCTATCTATCTATCTATCTATCTATCTTCTATCTATCTATCTGTCTATTTATCTATCTATCTATCTATCTATCTATCTATCTATCTATCTATCTATCTATCTATCTGTCTATCTATCTATCTATCTATCTATCTATCTTCTATCTATCTATCTGTCTATTTATCTATCTATCTATCTATCTATCTATCTATCTATCTATCTATCTATCTATCTATCTATCTATCTATCTGTCTAGCTATCTATCTATCTATCTATCTAACTAACTAACTATCTATCTATCTATCTATCTATCTATCTATCTATCTATCTATCTATCTTCTATCTATCTATCTATCTATCTATCTATCTATCTATCTTCTATCTATCTATCTATCTATCTATCTATCTATCTATCTATCTGTCTATCTATCTATCTATCTATCTATCTTCTATCTATCTATCTATCTATCTATCTATCTATCTATCTATCTATCTATCTATCTATCTATCTATCTTCTATCTATCTATCTATCTATCTATCTATCTATCTATCTATCTATCTATCTATCTATCTATCTATCTATCTATCTATCTATCTAATGTAATCTATCCTTAGGCTTATAGCTTTCATATCCGCAGATTTGCAAAAACACAGTGGCCTAAATTCTGGGACCCGAGCACAAATGCGTGAAGCAGCACTACATGGGCAGCAGGTGGCCCAGGCTCACACGCAAGTGTCAGACTGCACTCCCCCTCCCTCTTCCCTCGTTGCTTTAAGCTCCTGTGTCTGTGTCTTCTGTGTCTTCTATAGGATATTCTCTATTTATTTCATTTATTTATTTCTAAGCCAGCATTGCATCTGCTCCCTCACAAGGCTTGAAAAATTAACTCCATTGATGGACGGACGGTAGAATTCTTTCCTAAAGATTTAACTACAGATGGTCATGAAATTTGCAAATATAATCAGTCCGATTGGGGTACTTGAGATGAGCTTTGTTTGAGGCTGGCTATGGAAATCTTTAAGGCGCATAGAAATTTTCTTTTAAAGCTTTTAAAGCGCCATGTAGGTAGCTTGTGAGATAGCTTGTGGGGTAGCTTGTGAGATAGCTTGTGAGATAGCTTGTGGGGTAGCTTGTGAGATAGCTTGTGAGGTAGCTTGTGAGATAGCTTGTGAGGTAGCTTGTGAGGTAGCTTGTGAGATAGCTTGTGAGGTAGCTTGTGAGATAGCTTGTGAGGTAGCTTGTGAGGTAGCTTGTGAGATAGCTTGTGAGGTAGCTTGTGAGGTAGCTTGTGGGGTAGCTTGTGAGGTAGCTTGTGAGATAGCTTGTGAGGTAGCTTGTGAGATAGCTTGTGGGGTAGCTTGTGAGATAGCTTGTGAGGTAGCTTGTGAGGTAGCTTGTGAGATAGCTTGTGAGGTAGCTTGTGAGATAGCTTGTGAGGTAGCTTGTGAGGTAGCTTGTGAGATAGCTTGTGAGGTAGCTTGTGAGGTAGCTTGTGGGGTAGCTTGTGAGATAGCTTGTGAGGTAGCTTGTGAGGTAGCTAGTAAGGTAGCCTGTGAGTTAGCTTGTGAGGTAGCTTGTGAGGTAGCTTGTGAGATAGCTTGTGAGATAGCTTGTGAGGTAGCTTGTGAGGTAGCTCATGAGGTAGCTTGTGAGATAAATTGTGAGGTAGCTCATGAGGTAGCTTGTGAGGTAGCTTGTGAAGTAGCTTGTGAGGTAGCTTGTGAGATAAATTGTGAGGTAGCTTGTGAAGTAGCTTGTGAGGTAGCTTATGAAGTAGCTTGTGAGGTAGTTTGTGAGGTAGCTTGTGAAGTAGCTTGTGAGGTAGTTTGTGAGGTAGCTTGTGAGGTAGCTGATGAGGTAGCTTGTGAGATAGCTTGTGAGGTAGCTGATGAGGTAACTTGTGAGGTAGCTGATGAGGTAGCTTGTGAGGTAGCTTGTGAAGTAGCTTGTGAGGTAGCTTGTGAGGTAGCTACGCTGGCCCACGAGAGCCAACACAAGACTCAATTGTGCGTACATGCCCTGAAAGTCAGTGCAGCTGTGAGTTAAGTGCTCAGTGCTCAGCAATCAGTGAACTTTACTTAAAGCCTGCCTATCTCCGCTGTCGCCTTAATTTTCAGGCAGTTACAAATAAAGCCAACTTACCTTTACCTTTAACTTACTTTTGCAGATTTGAGATTGAGTTATTAAGGTACGTAGTTAGGAGTCAGTGAAAAATGCAGAGTAATAAAAATGGCCTAAAAGAGGCTTTTCAGAGTAAAAATGAAAAATATAGGCAACTGCCTGCACTGTGCCGCTTATCGGGGGCACTGCAGACTCCATGGTTGGTGGACCAATAAGAGCAGAGCTGGGCTGCGGCTTGTTTGGACAAAATTTATTAATCTCGCTCGCGAAATGTGGTCTAAATTGAAAGTTACAATTCAAGGCCTGTGTTTCTTGTTCGCACTCCCGGCTGTCTCTCCCTCTCTCAGTCTCTCCCTCCCTCTCTCACCCGCTGTCTCTCCCTCTCTCAGTCTCTCCCTCCCTTTCTCACCCGCTGTCTCTCCCTCTCTCAGTCTCTGCCTCCCTCTCTCATCCGCTGTCTCTCCCTCTCTCAGTCTCTCCCTCCCTTTCTCACCCGCTGTCTCTCCCTCTCTCACCTGCTGTCTCTCCCTCCCTCTCTCAACCGCTGTCTCTCCCTCCCTCAGTCTCTCCCTCCCTTTCTCACCCGTTGACTCTCCCTCCCTCTCTCACCCGCTGTCTCTCCCTCCCTCTCTCAACCGCTGTCTCTCCCTCCCTCAGTCTCTCCCTCCCTTTCTCACCCGTTGACTCTCCCTCCCTCTCTCACCCGCTGTCTCTCCCTCCCTCAGTCTCTCCCTCCCTTTCTCACCCGTTGACTCTCCCTCCCTCTCTCACCCGCTGTTTCTCCCTCACCCGCTGTCTCCCTCCCTCTCACCCGCTGTCTCCCTCCCTCTCACCCGCTGTCTCCCTCCCTCTCACCCGCTGTCTCCCTCCCTCTCACCCGCTGTCTCCCTCCCTCTCACCCGCTGTATCTCTCTCCCTACCTCTCACCCGCTGTATCTCCCTCACCCGCAGTCTCTCCCTCCCTCTCACCCGCTGTCTCTCCCTCCCTCTCACCCGCTGTCTCTCCCTCCCTCTCACCCTCTGTCTCCCTCCCTCTCACCCACTGACTCACTCTCCCTCCCTCTCACCCGCTGTCTCTCCCTCCCTCTCACCCTCTGTCTCCCTCCCTCTCACCCACTGACTCTCTCTCCCTCTCACCGGCTTTCTCTCTCCCTCTTAATCTCTTCCTCTCTCTCACTCGATGTCTCTCCCTAGCTGACGAAAGTGTCAGGCCACGTGAACCGGGCCGAGAGCTGCTGCCCCCAGCCTCAATAGCACGTCCTGCTGCTCATCTTGCAGGGCCAATTTAGGCGGGCCGTTGATTCGCCCAGCGCCCGGCACCTGACAATAATAAAAAACATCCGTCTCATTAGCTAGCTGGAAATTTTCTTGTCACAATTGCCACAGATAAGATAAGCGAACCTATATTCGGCTAGGCTTGCACTCAATTGTAGTATATATATATATTGTATATATTTCATGCACGTTCCAAGATTGCTACTTGCAGTAAAACTTTAAGCATTTTATTTTGTTGTGCATTCTACGTATAGCTTGCCTCCTTTATTCAGCGGGCCGTTTTACGAGTGGAAACTGATTTTAGCGCCGATTTAGGCATTTGGTTTTAGCGCCGGTTTAGACAGCTGGTTTTAGCGCCGGTTCAGACAGATGGTTTTAGCGCCGGTTTAGACAGCTGGTTTTAGCGCCGGTTAAGACAGATGGTTTTAGCGCCGATTTAGATCGAGGCAACAGGTTTTAGCGCCCATTTAGACAGCTAGTTTTTGGCGCCGATTTAGATAACTGGTTTTAGGCCAATTTAAACAGATGGCTTTAGCTCCGATTTAGACAGCTGGTTTTAGCGCCGATTTAGTTAAATGGTTTTAGCGCCGATTTAGTTAAATGGTTTTAGCGCCGATTTAGTTAAATGGTTTTAGCGCCGATTTAGTTAAATGGTTTTAGCGCCGATTTAGTTAAATGGTTTTAGCGCCGATTTACTTAAATGGTTTTAGCGCCGATTTAGTTAAATGGTTTTAGCGCCGATTTAGTTAAATGGTTTTAGCGCCGATTTAGTTAAATGGTTTTAGCGCCGATTTAGTTAAATGGTTTTAGCGCCGATTTAGTTAAATGGTTTTAGCGCCTATACCCACCAAGAGGCTGTCACATCGAATTGGAGTTGGAGACTGGAATTCAATTCGTCCTCAAAAATATCGATCATCAATCAGACAGTGTTTCTCCATTGGCTTCTAATATATAGATAGCTAACGCCCACTGCACAAGGCAATTTACTATATTAACAAAATGCATTATTATGCATAAAACGCTAATTTGCATCGAATGCAGATCTATTCCGTGCTTGACAACCCGAGCGATGCATCATGCTTTTTTTTCTCTCAAAGCCAAGCCAAGAGCTAAAGTACATGTACTAAATGAATTATTCAGACAGTCTGAATTATAATATATATTAGGCTCATACATGTAAATTTGCTGTATTTAGATGAAATAAATAATAATTCTTATGCTTCAATACGATATTCAGAGTAGCTTTACACATCTCACACAATCTCAGTTTTTGTAGTGGCGCCCTTCACAACCACTTATTTTGGCACCCCTAGTTACAACCCTTGTTTTTGGTGCCCCTAATCACGATTCACAACCCTTATTTTTGGCGCCCTCAATTACAACCCATTCTTGGCGCCACTAATCACAAAACTTTTTGGCGCCCCCAATCACAACCCTTTTTGGCGCCACTAATCACAACCCTTTTTGGCGCCACTAATCACAACCCTTTTTTGGCTCCACTAATCACAACCCTTTTTGGCGCCACTAATCACAACCCTTTTTTGGCGCCCCCCCCCCCCATCACAACAATTTTGGCGCCCCAAATCACAACCCTTGTTTTTGGCGCCCTCAATCACAACCCTTTCTTGGCGCCACTAATCACAACACTTTTTGGCGCCCCCAATCACAACCCTTTTTTGGCGCCCCAAATCACAACCCTTGTTTTTGGCGCGCCGCCCACAAAAACACATCTCTCCTTAATATTACTGAAGGCAAATCTCAATATACCTTTCCACCCAAATGGTTGCGAAGGAAGCCATATAGCACCAGAGCATACAGCAATCCATCATCTGGTATATGATAAACAAAAAAGATAGTGTTATGATAGCAACAGGCCAAGAGATTCGTGCCCAGACTTCACTATTATTGAAAAAAATATCTTTCATATAGATACTTGCATATAATCGAGGCTAGGTATTTCTGTTTACTGGGTATAGTAGCCAAATATTTCATATTTGTGACAGCTCTACACACATTGGCGCGACTTTTGTTCTCTGTTGTCTTTTGCAACACAGGATTACACAGCAACTGCGAGAGCGGGGTGTTACGTAATCATCCCAGCTACCAGCTATCGAGCTCGTATGTAGATAAGCAAGCTGTTGTTGTGACCAGCTGCACGGGGCTAAAATGACGGGACTTTTTCAAAACAAGTTCGAAACAGCTGACTTATAGAGATTTCGATTCATAAAGATTCCAGTAGCCATGCATACCGATCGATATAGATGTCATTTGAAGGCCAAACAGTACATTTACTGTCATTTAAGCGCCAATCACTACATTTACTGTCATGTAAGCGCCAAACAGTACTTTTACTGTCATTTAAGCGCCAAACAGTACATTTACTGTCATTTAAGCGCCAAACAGTACATTTAGTGTCATTTAAGCGCCAAACAGTACATTTAGTGTCATTTAAGCGCCAAACAGTACATTTAGTGTCATTTAAGCGCCCAACAATACATTTACTGTCATTTAAGCGCCAAACAGTACATTTACTGTCATTTAAGCGCCCAACAGTACATTTACTGTCATTTAAGCGCCAAACAGTACATTTACTGTCATTTAAGCGCCCAACAGTACATTTACTGTCATTTAAGCGCCAAACAGTACATTACTGTCATTTAAGCGCCAAACAGTACATTTACTGTCATTTAAGCGCCAAACAGTACATTTACTGTCATTTAAGCGCCCAACAGTACATTTACTGTCATTTAAGCGCCCAACAGTACATTTACTGTCATTTAAGCGCCCAACAATACATTTACTGTCATTATAGCGCCAAACAGTACATTTAGTGTCATTTAAGCGCCAAACAGTACTTTTAGTGTCATTATAGCGCCAAACAGTACATTTAGTGTCATTATAGCGCCAAACAGTACATTTACTGTCATTTTAGCGCCAAACAGTACATTTAGTGTCATTTAAGCGCCAAACAGTACATTTAGTGTCATTATAGCGCCAAACAGTACTTTTAGTGTCATTGTAGCGCCAAACAGTACATTTAGTGTCATTATAGCGCCAAACAGTACATTTAGTGTCATTTTAGCGCCAAACAGTACATTTAGTGTCATTTAAGCGCCAAACAGTACATTTAGTGTCATTATAGCGCCAAACAGTACATTTAGTGTCATTATAGCGCCAAACAGTACATTTAGTGTCATTATAGCGCCAAACAGTACATTTAGTGTCATTTTAGCGCCAAACAGTACATTTAGTGTCATTTAAGCGCCAAACAGTACATTTACTGTCATTTAAGCGCCAAACAGTACTTTTAGTGTCATTATAGCGCCAAACAGTACATTTAGTGTCATTTAAGCGCCAAACAGTACATTTAGTGTCATTTAAGCGCCAAACAGTACATTTACTGTCTTGTAAGCGCCAAACAGTACATTTACTGTCATTTAAGCGCCAAACAGTACATTTAGTGTCATTTAAGCGCAAAACAGTACATTTAGTGTCATTTAAGCGCCAAACAGTACATTTACTATCATTTTAGCGCCAAACAATACATTTACTGTCATTATAGCGCCAAACAGTACATTTAGTGTCATTTTAGCGCCAAACAGTTTGTTGTAATTTTAGCGCCAAACAGTTTGCTGGACAAATTTATGATTTTAACAATCAAAATTCAGGAACAGCAGTCATTTCATTTCGGACCTCCAGTGAAGTAATTCTTTATTCTTAAAAATTGAACTCCGCATCTGCAGTTGGTCGATGGTTTTAAGAAAAAGTAGCGATTTCTGATTGCAGGAGAGAGAAAATGTCTTCAAAAATGTTTTTAAGTTCACTTGAAAAGTATTCGGGGAAATTCTAATATTATAGCATGTTGTTGCACCAAATACGCAATAAGCAAACTGCAGACTACAGGTGGGTGTGCAATATTGTAAGCTAAGCCTGCTGCGTATGTTAGTTGAGTAATTTTGCTTCACAATTATAGAAAATGAAATCTATTTTTAACTAACCAGAAATTAGAAGGCGGTTTTTCTTTACTCTTTTTGTATATCTTACCTTCATTTCTCAATTTCTCACCCCCTCCTATCTCTCTATTTCTCACCCTCCTGTCTCTCTATTTCTCACCCTCCTGTCTCTCTTTTTCTCACCCTCCTGTCTCTCTATTTCTCACCCTCCTGTCTCTCTTTTTCTCACCCTCCTGTCTCTCTTTTTCTCACCCTCCTGAACCCTCCTGTCTCTCTATTTCTCACCCTCCTGAACCCTCCTGTCTCTCTTTTTCTCACCCTCCTGAACCCTCCTGTCTCTCTTTTTCTCACCCTCCTGTCTCTCTATTTCTCACCCTCCTGAACCCTCCTGTCTCTCTATTTCTCACCCTCCTGTCTCTCTATTTCTCACCCTCCTGTCTCTCTTTTTCTCACCCTCCTGTCTCTCTATTTCTCACCCTCCTGTCTCTCTTTTTCTCACCCTCCTGTCTCTCTTTTTCTCACCCTCCTGTCTCTCTTTTTCTCACCCTCCTGTCTCTCTTTTTCTCACCCTCCTGTCTCTCTTTTTCTCACCCTCCTGAACCCTCCTGTCTCTCTATTTCTCACCCTCCTGTCTCTCTATTTCTCACCCTCCTGTCTCTCTATTTCTTACCCTCCTATCTCTCTTTTTCTCACCCTCCTGTTTCTCAATTTCTCACCCTCCTGTTTCTCAATTTCTCACCCCCTCCTATCTCTCTATTTCTCAACCTCCTATCTCTCTATTTCTCACCCTCCTGTTTCTCAATTTCTCACCCCCTCCTATCTCTCTATTTCTCAACCTCCTATCTCTCTATTTCTCACCCTCCTGTCTCTCTATTTCTCTATTTCTCACCCTCCTGTCTCTCTATTCTCTGCCCTGCCCGTATCTCACACAGGAAGGCATCAAAGCTAGCTATTCGAACTAAAGCAGCACTAAAATAACTGATATTTTCCTCCGGCAAGCCCAGAGGATAGGAAAAATGGAAGGAAACTCTTCAGACAAAATAAAAATTGGCCCTCTATATAAGAACCACAGAGGCGCGCTTTCGGCTTCCTGGCTTTGTAGTTGAAATCATAAAACCAGTCACAAATGCTGCTTTTCTTGACCAAGGGGGGGGGGGACTTTTCCTTGGAAACTGAAAATTCTATATAGCCAGGCTACGAATCATAGTCGAGATCGTAAAAATATTTGACAACAGGGGGGGGGGAGGGCTGGTCAATAAAACTCGTTTGGATCCAAGCAGCTTTGGCTAGAGTTTGTTGTCCAAAGCTTCTGCGGAAGTGACCTCTAGTTGGCCTAGAAGATTCAAAAACTTCTGAGATGCAAAGTATGGAGTGTTGACGCATTAAAAGCAAGCTTTTGACACACGAATGTGAGCGTGACTTTTGCACCTGACTCCTCAAATCAAGTCGATAGTCACTAGCAGTATTGGATCACTGTGGCCTGCACCCGGTGACTGGTGACCCAGTGACCCAGTGATCAGTGACCCAGTGACCCAGTGACCCAGTGACCCAGTGACCAGTGACCCAGTGACCCAGTGACCAGTGACCCAGTGACCCAGTGACCAGTGACCAGTGACCCAGTGACCCAGTGACCAGTGACCCAGTGACCCAGTGACCAGTGACCCAGTGACCAGTGACACAGTGACCAGTGACCAGTGACCCAGTGACCAGTGACCCAGTGACCCAGTGACCAGTGACCAGTGACCCAGTGACCCAGTGACCAGTGACCCAGTGACCAGTGACCAGTGACCCAGTGACCAGTGACCCAGTGACCCAGTGACCAGTGACCAGTGACCAGTGACCCAGTGACCAGTGACCAGTGACTAGTGACCCAGTGACCAGTGACCAGTGACCCAGTGACCAGTGACCCAGTGACCAGTGACCAGTGACCAGTGACCAGTGACCCAGTGACCAGTGACCAGTGACCAGTGACCCAGTGACCAGTGACCCAGTGACCCAGTGACCCAGTGACCAGTGACTACTGACCACTGACACGCCAGAGGCTTCTTTCCTGGATCTCCTTGTCATCCGTAACAACTGTTGAATTAGAGGTGGGGTGCTGCAGATTAACATCACTTCATCTCCGCAGCTTCACCATACTTTATTTCATATCTTGTCATAAAAACTCCCCAAACAGTGGTCCCAGTCAATGCATGCTTTTTTGGCAACAACTGAAAACATTTTCAATCAAGAAGCTTCAAGTTCGGATCACTGATCTTTCGAACTTTTAGGGCCTGCGTATTGCAGCAAGATGAAAGAGGCCCGCCAAATACCCTGCCATGAACCCATGATGACGGAGGGTCTGCAAGCATTTTACAATTTCAATCCGCTGCGATTGAGAGATTTTTATGCGAAAATTTCATCCTTTATGAACTCGGCGGTTCCGCAGACTTTGCAAGAATCTTTATGTTTAACCATCAAATATCTTCAGCAGCGCAAAAGCAACCACATAAACTTGCGAATTCAAGCCACTGTCTGATTCTGAATTCGTCTAGATGGCTCTAGATGTCTTCACCGTGTCGCTCTAGATTTGTTCTCCCTAGATTCCTCTCTCTAGATTCCTCTCTCTAGATTCCTCTCTCTAGATTCCTCTCTCTAGATTCCTCTCTCTAGATTCCTCTCTCTAGATTCCTCTCTCTAGATTCCTCTCTCTAGATTCCTCTCTCTAGATTCCTCTCTCTAGATTCCTCTCTCTAGATTCCTCTCTCTAGATTCCTCTCTCTAGATTCCTCTCTCTAGATTCCTTTTCTCTAGACTCCTCTCTCTAAATTCCTCTCTCTAGATTCCTTGTCTCTAGTTTCCTTTCCCTAGATTCCTCTCTCTAGATTCCTCTCTCTAGATTCCTCTCTCTAGATTCCTCTCTCTAGATTCCTCTCTCTAGATTCCTCTCTCTAGATTCCTCTCTCTAAGATTCCTCTCTCTAGATCCTCTCTCTAGATTCCTCTCTCTAGATCCTCTCTCTAGATTCCTCTCTCTAGATTCCTCTCTCTAGATTCCTCTCCCTAGATTTCTACTCCCTAGATTCCTCTCTCTAGATTCCTCTCTCTAGATTCCTTCTCTGGATTCCTCTCTCTAGATTCCTCTCTCTAGGTTCCTCTCTCTAGATTCCTCTCTCTAGATTCCTCTCTCTAGATTTTTTCCCTAGATTTCTACTCCCTAGATTCCTCTCCCTAGATTTCTACTCCCTAGATTCCTCTCCCTAGATTCCTCTCTCTAGATTCCTCTCTCTAGATTCCTCTCTCTAGATTCCTCTCTCTAGATTCCTCTCTCTAGATTCCTCTCTCTAGATTCCTTTTCTCTAGACTCCTCTCTCTAAATTCCACTCTCTAGATTCCTTGTCTCTAGTTTCCTTTCTCTAGATTCCTCTCTCTAGATTCCTCTCTCTAGATTCCTTCTCTCTAGTTTCCTTTCTCTAGATTCCTCTCTCTAGATTCCTCTCTCTAGATTCCTTCTCTTCCTCTAGATTCCCTTTCCTCTAGATTACTTCTCTCTTTGTTCCCCTATCAATTGAGAATTCTCAGTGTTGATTTACCCTGTTATAAAATATTCTTTCATTGATCTATCAACAATTTAATGGTCACCATTCTTTATTGTTAATGCCGCGAAAGTGTTCAGAAGGACGCGCACACCGCTAGCAAATTTAATCAAGCTATTAAATTCAGACCATTGAATCATCATTTTGAACCCAATCCGTGCCAAACGCCCCTAAAGCCGGATTTCTTGTAAGAGAAAATATACAAATAAATCCTTTTGTTGACTGCCCAAAGAAATATCCAACACCCAATTTTTCTTACCAGTATGCAGTAATACAGCGGCTCCTCTATTATACCGTATCTCCTAATTCTGCTGCGACCCTTTCAGTTGAAAGTGGCAATAAAACCCCAGAATTTTATGCCCGCTTGACCGCTCTCTTCCCTCAACCCCCCCCCCCTCTCAACCCCCTCCGCCCCCGGCCTCAAGCGCTGAAACACGAAATCAAGTTTCAGACAACAGTAGGCTGACCTGATATTGTTCCAAGTCGATAATTTTTTTTACCTAGAGGGCCACAGATAGAGAATCTATAGCGCATGACTGTAAGTTTCACGAGGGGAGAGAGGAGAGGGAATAAAAGAGGAAATAGAAGAGAAGAGAAAAGAAAGGAGAGGAGAGAATGCAAAGGAGAGGAGAAGAGTGAAGAGGAGAGACGGGAGTGGAGAGAGGGGAGACGAGAGGAGAAAAGAGACGAGAGTAGAAGAGAGAAGAGATGAGAGAAGGGAGAGAAGAGGAGAGGGGAGAGATAAGAGAAGGGAAGAAGAGGAGAAAAGAGACGAGAATGGAGAGAGGAGAATTGCGAGAAAGGAGAGAAGAGGAAAGGAGAGATAAGAGAAGGGAGAGGAGAGAAGAGAAGAGACGATAGTGGCGAGAGGAGAGATGAGAGAGGGGAGAGAAGAGAACAGAGAAGAGACACAAACTTGATTCCTAGGAGCGCATTGCAAAGCTTCAACCCGAAATATCACAAACCCGAAATATCATAAACCCGAAATATCACAAACCCGAAATATCATAAACCCGAAATATCACAAACCCGAAATATCATAAACCCGAAATATCATAAACCCGAAATATCACAAACCCGAAATATCATAAACCCGAAATATCATAAACCCGAAATATCACAAACCCGAAATATCACAAACCCGAAATATCATAAACCCGAAATATCACAAACCCGAAATATCACAAACCCGAAATGTCACAAACCCGAAACATCACAAACCCGAAACATCACAAACCCGAAATATCACAAACCTGCCCCCCGGAGTAAGTGCAATTTTTTCTGAAACAATTATTGTATTGTATTTCGCGTGCAAATTGAAGAAATGCAGTTAGCCTAAAGTTGCCCGTCCCTATGGGGGATTGGGTTCGTTCTAGGCTTCCTCGGTGCCCACAACATGCACAAACAGCAATAAATCCCTTGAACCCTTGCCTGCATGCAAGCTAGGAAGCTGTGCGCATCCCCCCCCCCCCTGAGATTAGATCCCCAATCGCGGAATGAACCGGCGTTGGATGGAGGCTGTGCTGGTAAATTTATCTTCACTGCCTCACGTGTGCTTGGCTTCTGGCTAATTAATAAGTCTCTAGCCAACTCTGGTCTACCTAGTATTAACGGCACTCAGCATAAGGTAATCTCGCTAAAATCCCTGGAGAAACCCCGTAAGACTGGACACGGGTCTAAAGCGAGATTAGATGTAAATCTTAGTGAGAGATTAGACATGAATATCGAGAGGGAGATTAGATATGAGAATAGATAAAGATTTTACACGACTTTGGAGATAGAGTAGACACAAATTAAAAGACAGAGGAGAGATTAGACACGAATACAGATCGAGAGAGATTAGACACGAATACAGATCGAGAGAGATTAGACACGAATACAGATCGAGAGAGATTAGACACGAATATAGATCGAGAGAGATTAGACACGAATATAGATCGAGAGAGATTAGACACGAATATAGATTGAGGGAGATTAGACACGAATATAGATTGAGGGAGATTAGACACGAATATAGATTGAGGGAGATTAGACACGAATATAGATCGAGAGAGATTAGATACGAATATAGAGAGAGAGAGATTAGATTCGAATATCTGGAGAGATTAGACACGAATATCTGGAGAGATTAGACACGAATATCTGGAGAGATTAGACACGAATATCTGGAGAGATCAGACACGAATATCAAGACAGATTAGACACACAAAAAAGAGATATTAAACACGAATCTATAGAAAGATTAGGCACGAATCTATAGAAAGATTAGACACGAATCTATAGAAAGATTAGGCACGAATCTATAGAAAGATTAGACACGAATCTATAGAAAGATTAGGCACGAATCTATAGAAAGATTAGGCACGAATCTATAGAAAGATTAGACACGAATCTATAGAAAGATTAGGCACGAATCTATAGAAAGATTAGACACGAATCTATAGAAAGATTAGGCACGAATCTATAGAAAGATTAGACACGAATCTATAGAAAGATTAGACACGAATCTATAGAAAGATTAGGCACGAATCTATAGAAAGATTAGACACGAATCTATAGAAAGATTAGGCACGAATCTATAGAAAGATTAGACACGAATCCATAAAATTATTAGACACGAATCCATAAAATTATTAGACACGAATCCATAAAATTATTAGACACGAATCCATAAAATTATTAGACACGAATCCATAAAAAATGAGATACGAATCTATAGAAAGATTAGGCACGAATCTATAGAAAGATTAGACACGAATCTATAGAAAGATTAGACACGAATCCATAAAATTATTAGACACGAATCCATAAAATTATTAGACACGAATCCATAAAATTATTAGACACGAATCCATAAAATTATTAGACACGAATCCATAAAATTATTAGACACGAATCCATAAAATTATTAGACACGAATCCATAAAATTATTAGACACGAATCCATAAAAATGAGATACGAATCTATAGAAAGATTAGGCACGAATCTATAGAAAGATTAGGCACGAATCTATAGAAAGATTAGGCACGAATCTATAGAAAGATTAGGCACGAATCTATAGAAAGATTAGACACGAATCTATAGAAAGATTAGGCACGAATCTATAGAAAGATTAGGCACGAATCTATAGAAAGATTAGACACGAATCTATAGAAAGATTAGACACGAATCTATAGAAAGATTAGGCACGAATCTATAGAAAGATTAGACACGAATCCATAAAATTATTAGACACGAATCCATAAAATTATTAGACACGAATCCATAAAATTATTAGACACGAATCCATAAAAAATGAGATACGAATCTATAGGAAGATTAGGCACAAATCTATAGAAAGATTTAGACACGAATCTACGGGTTGATTAGACAAGGCTTGACAATGCAGTCCAGATTTCCATTTTCTCCATTTTCTTTTAGCAATTGAAGGTGAATCATACATCAGTTAATTATATAAATATATACACATATCGTTATCCCGACCACACGACCCCATTGCTTCTGAACCCCCCTCCGAAGACCATCTGCTTACTACACATCATAGACTTGGGCAGGGTTCCACCCGTGTGGTTAATAATCCCTGGGGTTTGGGAGGGGGGTCAGTGCCGGAGGGCAAGTCAAGGGACTATAGCTGCACGATTCTGCGCCGGACACGGGTGTTTGAATTTGTTCCTAGCATGCAGATATCATCTATATTGCACTGTGAACTTTGACATCGAAACTCAGATAAAGAAGGAGCCTGAAGCGGAGGCCGAGAGAAAAGGGAGACAAGGATTCATGGGATTTATTTAAGGGATTCTGTGGGTCCGTTTCATTCATATCGGCGGATTCCAACAATACGGCGCGAGGCTGGACAACTGCTGGATGAGGTATAGTGGCATCAATGTGATGTCATCTCATCTGACACTTACTCCATCATCTGACGTTGAATATACTCGTAGAATCTGACACTTACTACTAGCATCTGACACTTACTATTAGCATCCGGCACTTACTATTAGCATCTGACACTTACTATTAGTATCTGACACTCACTATTAGCATCTGACACTCACTATTAGAATCTGACACTCACTATTAGAATCTGATACTTACTATTAGCATCTGACACTTACTATTAGCATCTGACACTTACTATTAGCATCTGACACTTACTATTAGCATCTGACACTTACTATTAGCATCTGACACTTACTATTAGCATCTGACACTTACTATTAGCATCTGACACTTACTATTAGCATCTGACACTTACTATTAGCATCCGGCACTTACTATTAGCATCTGACACTTACTATTAGTATCTGACACTCACTATTAGCATCTGACACTCACTATTAGAATCTGACACTCACTATTAGAATCTGATACTTACTATTAGCATCTGACACTTACTATTAGCATCTGACACTTACTATTAGCATCTGACACTTACTATTAGCATCTGACACTTACTATTAGCATCTGACACTTACTATTAGCATCTGACACTTACTATTAGCATCTGACACTTACTATTAGCATCTGACACTTACTTTTAGAATCTGATACTTACTATTAGCATCTGACACTTACTTTTAGAATCTGATACTTACTATTAGCATCTGACACTTACTATTAGAATCTGATACTTACTATTAGCATCTGACACTTACTATTAGAATCTGATACTTACTATTAGCATCTGACACTTACTATTAGCATCTGACACTTACTATTAGCATCTGACACTTACTTTTAGAATCTGATACTTACTATTAGCATCTGACACTTGATCAAGCACCCAGCTGATTACTTTCAGCACTCCGCTGACCTGCAAGAAAAGCATTTGCCGATAGCAAGCCTGAAAAATGAGGCAAAAAAGAACCGAAACACAGGTTGGTACTGCTGTGTGTTTCTGGCTATGCTAAAAACGCATAAGTTAGGATTTGCTGTAGAATAGAAGTTGTAAATTTTCTCAGTTTTATTACCCCCCCCCCGAGAGGGTGCTTTGGAGTCGTGTGGCGCTATGTGTCCAAAGTGGAAACAGGAGTTAGAATAGAAGGCTTAAGCTAGGTAGGCTAGACGAGAGAGAGAGAGAGAGAGAGAGAGAGAGAGAGAGAGAGAGTGAGAGAGAGAGAGAGAGAGAGAGCTTGCGCACACATCCAGACACTCTAGAATGGAAAGTTACGGTTAAAAATGTACGACGAATGAAGTGTCAGACAATTTAGCAAGTTTCAGCTGCTAGAGTGTCAGACATTTCTGATAGTAAAATTTCTCTTTGAAATTGTCAGACGCTAGAGTACTCGCAACTACCAGATAAGGCACGACTCTAAGGTGAGATTAGACACAACTCTAAGGGTGAGATTAGGCAAAGCTCTACATTTGAGATCCAACATGAATCTAAAGGTGAGGTTAGCCACGACTCTAAAAGTGAGATTAGACATGACTCTAAATTTGAGATTAGACACGACTCTAAATTTGAGATTAGATACGAATCTAAAGGTGAGATTAGACACGATTCTAAAATTGAGATTAGACAGGAATCTAGATGTGTGATTAGACACGACTTTAAGGTGAGATTAGACACAAATCTAAGGTGAGATTAGACACGACTCTAAATTTGAGATTAGATACGAATCTAAAGGTGAGATTAGACACGACTCTAAATTTGAGATTAGATACGAATCTAAAGGTGAGATTAGACACGATTCTAAAATTGAGATTAGACATGCAGGAATCTAAATGTGAGATTAGACACGACTTTTAGGTGAGATTAGACACAAATCTAAGGTGAGATTAGATACGACTCTAAAGGTGAGATTAGACACGACTCTAAAGGTGAGATTAGAGTCGACTCTAAAGGTGAGATTAGACACAACTCTAAAGGTGAGATTAGACACGACTTTAAAGAAAGCAAAAGAAAAATTGTCAGACAGACAGAGGAAAGTGTCAGCTGATTCCTGCCCGTTACGTCAAAGAACGTTCTCCGAAGCACTCGTGACTTCAGATCTCCTTGTGCAGGGCCGGGTCGGGTAATATATTGGCATTCTTACCTTTGGCCCGGCCCTCCGCCTTGGCCTGACACCGTGATAGATGGCCCAGTGTCGCACGTCAAAGTGGCTTCTTATAACCTTTTTTTACTTAAATTCGTTTGATGCCCTTCTCTCTCTCTCTCCCCCTCCGTGGATGAAAGGAGGTTAAAGCCATTTCTGTCGCGGCTAGAAGCCAAGCCAAGCTTGAAACTGTTTTGGCTCTCTCTTTTTTCTGGCCGTTCTTCATCAGCGCCACAATAACCGGGTAATATAATAAGCGGATCAAACTACAAACTTCCGATTTCATAGAAATTACATGCATGTAGTCAAGTCATTGTTCATAGTGCCAAGAGTTTTGTTTAATCGAATCAAAAGCTTTTTGTTAAAGTAGTTGCAAAGTCAAAACAGGCGCCAAATCTGTGTCAAAACAGGCGCCAAAATCTGTCAAAGCAGGCGCCAAATCTGTGTCAAAACAGGCGCCAAATCTGTGTCAAAACAGGCGCCAAAATCTGTGTCAAAACAGGCGCCAAATCTGTGTCAAAACAGGCGCCAAAATCTGTCAAAGCAGGCGCCAAATCTGTGTCAAAACAGGCGCCAAATCTGTGTCAAAGCAGGCGCCAAAATCTGTGTCAAAACACGCGCCAAATCTGTGTCAAAACACGCGCCAAATCTGTGTCAAAACAGGGGCCAAATCTGTGTCAAAACAGGCGCCAAAATCTGTGTCAAAACAGTCACCAAATCTGTGTCAAAACAGGCGCCAAAGTCTGTATGTCACAACAGGCGCCAAAGCTGTGTCAAAACAGGCGCAAAATTATTTTTCAATTTCAAATCAGGCGCCAAATTCTTTTTCAACACTGACACTAAAATCTATGTCAAAGCAGACGCCAACATCTGTGTCAAAACAGGCGCCAAATTCTTTTTCAAATCAGGTGCCAAAAGCTATATCAGAAAAGGCGCCAAAATCTGTATCAGAAAAGGCGCCAAAATCTATATGTCAAAACAGGCGCCAAATCTGTGTCAAAGCAGGCACCAAAATCTGTGTCAAAACAGGCGCCAAAATCTGTGTCAAAACAGGCGCCAAATTTGTGTCGAAACTGGCGCCAAATCTGTTTCAAAACAGGCGCCAAAAATCTATATCAAAACGGGCGCCAAAATCCGAGCAATTAAGCCAACATTACAATAAACATACAAAACTTGTTAAGCTTTTACGCTAACATTAAGAAAAAATTAAAAGCCTCTTTAGTGCCCACCAAAATTAGAGCAAGCGGTCCATGTGTGTGTGTGGTGTGTAAAAATAGATAAGAAAGAAGAATTTTATAAACTCTTCAATGAGGCCTTATTGGCCACAGGCTCAAGAAATGTTCAGTCACGTCAACCCCGGCCACCCACACCAGCCAGAAGTCAAAGAGCGACCCGAGCCAACCACCGTTGGTCTGCTCTCCTCTCTCTCTCTCTCGTCCCCCTTTAAACGAGAGGGTGAGGAGGGGTTTTAAAAAGTCGGACTTGTTTGAAAATAAAATCTACGCCAAACCAGAATCAAGCTTCAAGACGCTACAAGATCTAGAAGGAGAGTTGCTGCAATTTTTAAGAGATAAAGTTGTTCAATGAAGTTGGCAACGACTCCGCCACCAAATAGGCGGCAAAGTCTAAACTGCTTAGCAATCTTACTGTTGTTGACACTATCAACTGACGCGATTACCGCTACTGATTCTTCTCCCAATGCTTCGGACGAAAACGCGGAGGCAGCGGCTGCTGCGGCTGCGGCGGCTGCGGCGGCGGCTGCGGCGGCGGCTCCCGCAGTTTCTGGTTTTGACGGCACAGCTCAAACCTGCGTGCCGGCCCAAATCGAGGTGCCCACCTGTAAGAACAATTATTACAGCACCACGGCTGAGGTATTCACCAAGCAATCCGGAGTAGATGTTGGCTACGTGCTGAAGCAGTACAAAGATCTTATCAGAGCTCCGTGCGCGCCATTCATGCGCCTGTTCGTCTGCTCGATGCACCTGCCGATGTGCCAGGAGTCTCTGCTAGTTCGGCCGTGTCGCGAGTTCTGCGAACGAATTCGCGACCTCTGCACTCCGATGCTGCTTCGATTCGGACACGAGTGGCCGGCCGGGCTGGCGTGCGAGGGCCTGCCGCCGGAGCAGAGTGCCGAGTCCGGCAAGAAGAATCTGTGCCTGAGACCGAACGCCAAGGAATTTGAGCAGCAGCTGACGGAGCTGCGCAAGCCTGGCGGCGACTCGTACAAAGTCGGCCGCATGGACGAGCATAAACTGCCGCAGCCTCCTCGACACTTGGTGCCGGCTGAAGCGGCCGAGACGACGCCGCCAACCGAAGCGTCGCCAACGTCGGAGGTGCCGGGATCGGCTCGCGGGCCGTGCACGCCGGCGGAAGTTCGACTGGGCGCCGATCTTAGCGGCGCCAGCTGCGCCCAGCGCTGCCACGCCGACTTTATGTTTACTAAAAAAGACAAAGCCTTCGCCGAAATTTGGATGCTAATCTCCGCTATACTCTGCTTCGCATGCACCTCGCTAGCTGTGCTCACATTTGCTATGGACAGTGAAAGGCTCCTGTTCCCCGAACGGCCCATAGTGTGGATTGCCGCCTGCTACGGGCTCTTCTCGCTGGGTCACCTGCTCCGCGCCGGCCTGGGCCCAGAAATCGCCTGCAACCGGTTTGACGCCTCCGGCACCGGCGCGGCCGCCGGCCCGTCTCTGTACCGGGTGAGCCGTCACGCCGGCCACTGGTGCGCCGTCATCTTCCTGCTGTTGTACTTCTCTGCCACTGCCGGCTGTCTCTGGTGGCTCCTCATGACCGTCTGCTGGTACTTGTGCGCAGCGAGAAAATGGGCCCACGAAGCTTTGGCGCAGCGTTCCGTGTGGCTTCACTTGTTCGCTTGGGGCGTTCCGCTGGTCCTGAGCGTTGTACTGTTAGTGCTGCATCGAATCGAGGCGGACGAGCTCACGCACCTGTGCGTAGTTGACGCGTCGGACCGGACTAACCTATTGATCTTCTCAATCGCACCTGCGGCTGTCAGCCTGCTCTGCGGCTTCTTGTTTCTAATCAGCGCGCTCTGCTCGAGCGTATCCGTCCGACATCGGCTGAAATTCAACGGTAATCCCAGCTTCAGACGCCTGGAGACGTTGATGACGAAGATCAGCATCTTCTCCGGGCTGTTCGCCTTGCCGACTGCGTGCGTCCTGGCGGCCAACGTCTACGAGTTCATGGAGCGGGGCCAGTGGCAGGCCAGCGTCGACAAGCTGCTGGTTCGAGCTCACTGCGTCAACTCTAGCGGCCTGCTAACATCCGCTGACGGCTGTCGACTCGATGCTCAACCGTCGCCGTCGATCTACGCGTTGAAGATTTTCATGTCGCTGGCGCCCGGTCTGCCAGCTGGCCTGTTTGTGTGGCTCAACCGGAAGTCGTTCAGAGCTTGGCAGCAGATATTGACTCGTCTGTTCTGGTGCAAACAAAGACCGCAACAACAACAACAGCAGCAGCAGCAGCAGCAGCAACAGGTGCACCCGATGCATCAGAAACTGCCCACACCTGTCCGCACTGGCGTCAGTGGCAGTCAGCAGCCCCAGCAGCAGCAGCAGCGGTTGCTACTTGGCTCGGGCCAGAGCAAATACCCTCAGATATATGGAATTGGCACCTCAGAAATCTGAGTACATATTCAAAAATATTTGTAACAACACAAAAGTTAGTCTGCAGCAACATGATCAAATGATTTGTTATTTTAACACGTTATGGAAACACTTGTTTTGTTTATTTGTTTGTTCGTTTTTGTAATCGTTCGAAAAAACGCGTTGTACAGTTATTAAACTGGTTCATAATTTGCATTTTTTCTGAAACTACGTAGAACACAAAAACATGCTTTGTAGTTTAGTGATTGTGCATGCCGCCTAATGGAGTCCTGACTCGATTGGTTTATTGCTGATTTTTAAAACTGTTTTAGCGAATTATTCTTGTTTTTATTTTGCTATAGTCTTGTCAACTGCTCTGGCTTCTTTGCTGTTTCATCTGTATAAAATATTTAATCCATTGTTCGAGTTGAAAATACACAACTAGTGAAGTAGTTCCCTTAAATGCACAGATTCACTCAGCTTATAATTTCAAATTGGAAACAGATTCTCGCGTGATTTTCTTTTGCACGAACTAAACTTCACAAGACCTAAACTTCATCACAGGACCTAAATTTCTCAAGACATAGATTTCACAAGAACTAAACCTCACAAGACCTAAACTTCACAAGACCTAAACTTCACAAGACCTAAACTTCATAAGACCTAAACTTCACAAAACGGAATTTAAGATTAAAACTTGACTCCTTGTTTTATAACTTAAAATTGCTGTTCTTAGCTCGATGTAAACAGCTTCATATGCTAGAACTCAATTTAGCTAGTTACAAAGAGACACGTTGCGCAATTATAACGATATAGAGGCCACAACCAAAAGACAAAGAGACCGCCGCCCGGAAAACAATAAAAACCGTCAGACCGTTTGCTGAAGACAGGGGAAAGGGGGCAGGGTGGTGATTTACAACACCGGCTCAACCCGCAACCCCCTGCCCCCCTCAGACTCCAGAACTGGCCCAAAAGCGATACAATGCGCCAAACTTGCTTTCAATATGAAGCTGAGCTGAGCTTAATTATGCCATAAATATTGATACTATAATTTCCGTTCGGGTTTATATGCCCATCCGACCTTCCATAGTCGCGGTTCAATGACTTTTACGATCGGTGTGGTTTGCCCTCTGGTGGTGCATACATGTAGTTATAAAGGAGCATTAAGTATTTCCAAGTCTTAATGTTTATACCCATTGGATACATAGCTTTGCTTCTAAAGTCTAGACTGCAATTGAAATGTGCGTATTCAAGTAACGCTGGATTAATTTAAAGGATTTAATACTTGAACCCGCCGAGTCCTGTAAAGATGAGACCCTTGCCTTTTGTTTAATATTCTAAATAAAAGCTATAATCTTCTGTCCTCACTGTGTCTGTCCTCACCTGGATTCTGTGTCTGTCCTCACCTGGATTCTGTGTCTGCCCTCACCTGGATTCTGTGTCTGTCCTCACCTGGATTCTGTGTCAGTCCTCATCTGGATTCTCCGTCTGTCCTCACCTGGATTCTGTGTCTGTCCTCACCTGGATTCTGTGTCTGCCCTCGCCTGGATTCTGTGTCTGTCCTCACCTGGATTCTGTGTCAGTCCTCATCTGGATTCTCCGTCTGTCCTCACCTGGATTCTGTGTCTGTCCTCACCTGGATTCTGTGTCTGCCCTAATCTGGATTCTGTGTCTGTCTTCACCTGGATTCTGTGTCAGTCCTCATCTGGATTCTCCGTCTGTCCTCACCTGGATTCTGTGTCTGTCCTAATCTGGATACTGTGTCTGCCCTAATCTGGATTCAGTGTCTGTCCTAATCTGGATTCTGTGTCTGTCCTCACCTGGATTCTGTGTCTGCCCTAATCTGGATTCTGTGTCTGTCCTAATCTGGATTCTGTGTCTGTCCTCACCTGGATTCTGTGTCTGCCCTAATCTGGATTCTGTGTCTGTCCTAACCTGGATTCTGTGTCTGCCCTAATCTGGATTCTGTGTCTGTCCTCACCTGGATTCTGTGTCTGCCCTAATCTGGATTCTCTGTCTGTCCTCACCTGGATTCTGTGTCTGCCCTAATCTGGATTCTGTGTCTGCCCTAATCTGGATTCTGTGTCTGTCCTCACCTGGATTCTGTGTCTGCCCTAATCTGGATTCTGTGTCTGTCTTCACCTGGATTCTGTCTGCCCTAATCTGGATTCTGTGTCTGTCCTCACCTGGATCCTGTGTCTGCCCTAATCTGGATTCTGTGTCTGCCCTAATCTGGATTCTGTGTCTGTCCTCACCTGGATTCAGTGTCTGCCCTAATCTGGATTCTGTGTCTGTCTTCACCTGGATTCTGCGTCTGCCCTAATCTGGATTCTGTTTCTGTCCTCACCTGCTGGATCCTGTGTCTGCCCTAATCTGGATTCTGTGTCTGTCTTCACCTGGATTCTGTGTCTGCCCTAATCTGGATTCTGTTTCTGTCCTCACCTGCTGGATCCTGTGTCTGCCCTAATCTGGATTCTGTGTCTGTCTTCACCTGGATTCTGTGTCTGCCCTAATCTGGATT
The DNA here is from genome assembly GCA_002269645.1 of Macrostomum lignano. Lineage (NCBI taxonomy): Eukaryota > Metazoa > Platyhelminthes > Macrostomidae > Macrostomum > Macrostomum lignano. Next base: position 46,109 of record NIVC01000992.1, read on the forward strand.
CTGTTTCTGTCCTCACCTGCTGGATCCTGTGTCTGCCCTAATCTGGATTCTGTGTCTGCCCTAATCTGGATTCTGTGTCTGTCCTCACCTGGATTCTGTGTCTGCCCTAATCTGGATTCTGTGTCTGTCTTCACCTGGATTCTGTGTCTCTCCTTACCTGGATTCTGTGTCTGTCCTCACCTGGATTCCGTGTCTGTCCTCACCTGGATTTTGTGTCCTCAACTGGATTCTGTCTCTCCTCAACTGGATTCTTTGCCTGCCTGTCCTCACCTGCTGGATCCTGTGTCTGTCCTCAACTGGATTCTGTGTCTCTCTTCAACTGGATTCTTTGTCTCTCCTCACCTGGATTCTGTGTCTGTCCTCACCTGGATTCCGTGTCTGTCCTCACCTGGATTCTGTGTCTGTCCTCACCTGGATTCTGTGTCTCTCCTCAACTGGATTCTGTGTCTGTCCTCACCTGGATTCTGTGTCTGTCCTCACCTGGATTCTGTGTCTGTCCTCTCCCGGAATCTGTGTCTGTCCTCAACTGGATTCTGTGTCTGTCCTCACCTGGATTCCGTGTCTGTCCTCACCTGGATTCCGTGTCTGTCCTCACCTGGATTTTGTGTCTGTCTTCACCTGGATTCTGTGTCTGTCCTCACCTGCTGGATCCTGGGTCTGTCCTCACCTGCTGGATCCTGGGTCTGTCCTCACCTGCTGGATCCTGTGTCTGTCCTCACCTGCATGGATTCTGTGTCTGTCCTCACCTGCTGGATCCTGGGTCTGTCCTCACCTGCTGGATCCTGGGTCTGTCCTCACCTGCTGGATCCTGTGTCTGTCCTCACCTGCATGGATTCTGTGTCTGTCCTCACCTGCTGGATCCTGGGTCTGTCCTCACCTGTTGGATTCTGTGTCTGTCCTCACCTGCTGGATCCTGGGTCTGTCCTCACCTGCTGGATCCTGGGTCTGTCCTCACCTGCTGGATCCTGTGTCTGTCCTCACCTGCATGGATTCTGGGTCTGAATCTGAGTCAAAGTTTCATGTTTGTCAAAGCAAAAAACGGTGAGTTTAACATGCAGTATTTGTATACATTCAACCGGCGCCTTTAAGTAAACTTTTTATAAGGAAAAGTTGGCACACGAGACGCCATTTACTTTGCTTGATTTACATTCTCTCGCATCTATCGCAGTCTAGCTTGTACGAGCGTATATTTGCATATTTGCATTTCAGCTAATGTTTCCATTATTTTCCAGACTGCTGACCTGCACGAATGCATCATATGTAAGCAAAATTTTATGCTCAATAAAATTCGCACTTCACTAAGAGCAGAAGAGAAAAAAGGCAAATGCAAGTACCCAGATGCGTTTGTGCTTGAGCAAAATATTAATCTATTGCCCTGGGTAATTCCAAATGCTAAGAGTTAATATGCGGAGCGCAACCGCGAGCCTCTCGATGCAATATGCGGTATAACACTGTATGGGAGTGCAGACTTCAACCAAGTACTCATCAGCGCTAGATCCTACTCATCGTCGGCGCCAGATCCTACTCATTGTCGGCGCCAGATCCTACTCATCGTCGGCGCCAGATCCTACTCATCGTCGGCGCCAGATCCTACTCATCGTCTGCGCCAGATCCTACTCATCGTCTGCGCCAGATCCTACTCATCGTCTGCGCCAGATCCTACTCATCGTCTGCGCCAGATCCTACTCATCGTCGGCGCCAGATCCTACTTATCGGCGCCAGATCCTACTCATCAGCGGCGCCAAATCCTACTTATCATCAACGCCAAATCCTACTCATTCTCGGCGCCAAATCCTACTCATCAGCGGCGCCAAATCCTACTCTACTCATTCTTGGCGCCAAATCCTACTCATCAGCGGCGCCAAATTCTACTCATCAAGCGGCGCCAAATCCTACTCTACTCATTCTTGGCTCCAAATCCTACTCATCGGCGTTAGATCCTACTCACCAGCGCCAGATCCTACTCATCATCGACGCCAAATCCTACTCATTATCAACGCCAAATCCTACTCATTCTTGGCGCCAAATCCTACTCATCAGCGGCGCCAAATTCTACTCATCAAGCGGCGCCAAATCCTACTCTACTCATTCTTGGCTCCAAATCCTACTCATCGGCGTTAGATCCTACTCACCAGCGCCAAATCCTACTCATCGGCTCCAAATCCTACTCATTGGCGCCAAATTCTACTCATCAGCGGCGCCAAATCCCACTCATCAGCGGCGCCAAATACTACTCATCAGCGGCGCCAAATGCTACTCATCATCGGCGCCAAATCCTACTCTACTCATTCTTGGCGCCAAATACTACTCATCAGCGGCGCCAAATCCTACTCATCAGCGGCGCCAAATCCTACTCTACTCATTCTTGGCGCCAAATACTACTCATCAGCGGCGCCAAATGCTACTCATCATCGGCGCCAAATGCTACTCATCATCGGCGCCAAATGCTACTCATCAGCGGCTTGAAACAGAAGCCACTCCGCATTTGCCAAATTGTATTCTCTAACGCCTAGAGCTTATACAAAGATAAGCTGAATCGGCAAACACCTGTAGAGAAGCGATATCTACGAGTAACAAAAATTTTACTCTAACTCTTGATGGTGAATAAAAGCAACACTGCGTGGCTGTTAACCCAGCCCTTACTGTGCAGAGCCTAGCAGTTATACTAATTCTATTCTTATCTTCCGCACATATCTCATATAATATTAAAATTCAGCCCGAGTTGGACTGACGCGCGGTAAGTAACTATTTACGAGTATAGTTTTTCTTTTTAAATTGTTCAAAGAAGCCGCCGCCAATTTTCTCTGCGCAACCCTGTATAGAAATATAAATATAAACATACACGCGGGTATTGTATAGAAAACTGTATAGCAGTGAGCTGGGGCGCCATGCATAGTGTAACACAGCACACACACACACACACTGCACTGCTGTACAATATATACGAGCGCGTAATTATTCTAAAAAGAATCATAAATTCTACCGCTGCACAAGCGCGCTATACGAGCGTATATGCGTGCAGTTTTGAGTCGTAAAAATTTTTTTTCTCCAAATATCTAGCCTCACTTTACACCGTGTATTAACATGGCCCCGCGAGCGACTGGGCCTTGATCGGCTAGCCCTTGCTACAGTTAATTTGGAGGGTTGTTAATCTTGGCAGGAGGCTAGTCCTACATGCAGAGCGATATAGCTCTTGGTGTTTGACGGTTTTATAACTGCGCAACGCATACGCGCGTATTTATGCGCGTGTTTATGCGCTTGTGCTGGCAAGGCAAGCGCGGGTACAATGTAAGCATAAGCGTCGCCATGGATTTTATGGTGGGGGGGAATAAAATTAAGAATTCTACATGTACGTGTACCATGGACAACTAGAGTTGTCCATGACGTGTACATGACTAATTTCATACATGTACACTATTTTCAGAATCGGTGTTGTCGTCAGCGCTCATTTTAGCGCCACAGGCACTCATTTTGGCACCGCAGGCACTCATTTTGGCCCAACAGGCTCTCATTTTGGCCCCACATGCTCTCATTTTAGATCGGAGATGCAGCTTAATACAAACTATAAAAAAATGTTGTCAACTTCATGTAAAAGGTAAAGTAATTCTGTTCATACTACTGCGTATTCAGAGTAGTATGATTTGGAATTAAACATTTAAATTTGCATCCAAAAGGCATAAATTGTGTAAAGGCATAAGTTTAAATGCAATGTTGCAATTTTATCCTATATTTATGATGCATAGTGTTTAAAGGAATTCCAACGATCGAACATGTACGCGTGGGTCTATATGCATTATGCTGATTGATCCGCAGATTTTTCCAGGTGAGTTTATATTTCGGGTTTTCCGTCTTTTCGTTTTGGAATATAGATACATGCAGTGTGTATGCCAACTAAAAAAAGCAATGCAGTAGTATATAGTTCCTTGCTCGGAAGGGTTAATTACCATGCAGCTGCATATGCATGTTAAAAGTACCCTAGTATACATCATTATGCATATGTATAGAGAAGCTAACTAAGAGCGGCGCCGTCTACTCTACACAATGTCATAATGCCAAGGACCACCAGCAGTATAAAAACATACTGTGTGTATACTCATGCTAGTGGCCTTTGCTTAGGCTGGTGGGTACCTCGTCTAAGGTGACTAACATTGGGTCCGTGTCATTGGTTTTGTATTTAAAATTCAATTCGATAAGCGGGCGCGGCCCCCCCCCCCTTTGGCCGCCCTCTGCATACGACACGATTTAGCATCCCTGTTCACAGTTACATGTACATGTACTACTAGCGCATAAGAAAAGTCCGGGTTGCTGTACGAGGTAAAGGCAGGCTTACTAGATGACTTTGATAAGTTTAGAAGCCCAAGCTTGCAAACGTAAACAGCCTGCTGATTGGTTCAGCAATAATGTACATTTACATTAGCCACTGAAATGTACCGTAACATGGCAGATTTAGGCTGGAACAACCGAGGAAGGTAATAAAAATTGGGTGGCGGGGCAGGGGTAGAGGTTCTGTGTGAAGTTTGACGGGGGGAGCGGGGGTAAAAGGCAATAAATGAGCCTTTCCCTTGTCTTTAAAAATACATTAAAATGCTTCTGTTAAACTGAAGTTACTGAACTGAAAGTAGCTTGTTGTTGTTAAACGAGAGGGTGGGTAGCCTAGGGGGCTCCCGCGGATCAGCCCAGGGAAGGGCTCTGCCGCTAGAAAACAGGGGCTTATCTACCAGGGGCATATAGCCCGAGCAGGCCAGAATGGGACCTGACGTCATGGCCAGGATAAAACTTTATTGGTGCTACTAACCCAAGCCTATGGACTAAGACACCGCCAACTCATAGGTGGAATCAGGGACGGTGCTAAGACCGAGTCCACCCAGGCCACCCCAACGACAAAACCCGAGTGTGCGCGCAAAAAAGCTTGAAGTTTAGAAAATGGTCCGAGAGCGGGGAGACCCCGAAGTCTACGGAAAAGGCTTAATTTTGGAGCGAGTCTGGGCAGCTTATTTACCAAGGGCGAGTCTCCTGCCAGATGGGCCACCAGAAAACCTCTTATTCTGCAGGGCTGCAAGCCTCAAGGCTTTTTTGCTACCGAGTCTGGAAGCTTATCCTATCAGGTAGGCGAGGCGAGTCTCCTATCAGGTAGGCCGGCGATAAGTAGAACCTCCTATATAGGGCTGCAAGCCTCAAGGCTTTTTCGATATCCAGCTCTATATAAGGGCCAGGCCAAGGGGTCGGAGAGGGGCACAAGGAGCAAGAAGAACCCGGACTCAGCCGGTATTTCCGGTATTTCCCGATTCGGGACGAACATCAACCCCAGGACTCCAATCCACTAGGATTTGCAATCCCGGGATCCCGGGATTAGGGGCCAAATTCCGGGATTTGAATCTCGGGATTAAAATTTGTCGGGATTTACCGGGATTGATAATCCCGAGATTATCCATGGCCGGGATTCGGGATCCCGGGATGAAAATCTGTGAATTCCGGAATTTTTCGGGATTGATAAGATGAAACAGAAATTTTCAATTTTAAATTTTCATCATTTATTTTTCATTTCTACTTCACTTTACAATGCAATTTTTTAGACTATATCGTTTGGTCATCCAAACAATGAAATGTGTGAATCATAAAATTGTTTTCTAGGAATGAATTTGTTGGACTCTGACTGACTCTGATCGTTTATGGACTGCGGACTCTGGGGTCAGTGCTTGGGGTGGGTTATTTGTCTGGTGAGGGTTTGCTTACTCTGATCAGTACATCGTTGCTCATTCTGTTTTGTAATTTTTGTAGTTTTGCTGTCTTTTGTTGTTGTTGCGAATTGCAAATTTGCAAATTGCGATCAAACTTATGTTTTGTTTGCGTTGCGAGTCTTGCGACTGAGAGTGACTCGAGTGAGGCGACTTGTGAATTCGCGAATTGCGATTATGTTGTGAAGTTGAAAATCGTAAATTTGTACTTCTAATGCGATTGTTGAATGGTGATGGTGATGGATGGTGGACGCAGTGATTGACTGATTCAGTGATTGCACATTATGTTATTTAATTTGTTGCGGTCTCTAGTAACAGCTCAGACCGCAAGTACTCAGTGGCTACAGAGTGTACAGTAGTACTGTATGCTGCTGTTTCGAAGGGAAACTGCGAGCGGTTTAACTGCGAAGCTGCGATTTCGCATTAACTGCGTTACAAGAAACTGCTGCGATTTTTAACTGCGAGCGGACTCGCAGTCCACTTCTGCACCAGCTCCGCACCCCATCATGGTCGGCTCCGTTACGTAATCACGTAAATCACGTAAATCGGCAGGTAAAAAGACAATCCTTTAAAAAAGCTGGATCCGAATCAGCTGCATTTTTGTAACAGAAAAAAATTAAGTCCTAGTTCTTAACTGACTTAGTTATTTTACAAGAAAACTGACGCCGTGACCCTCAAACCCCTTGGAATTGGGATTGGGATGCCCGGATATAAGGATATATTGAAATTATGAAATATATATTAGCAAAGTTGGCAAATCAAGCAAATCAAGTAAGCAAAATCAGTACAGGTAGTAGCTCGAGTACAACATACGATTTTGTGGGTTTCAGAACGATTCTTGTGGGCGTACGTAGTTGGTAATTGTTGAATCTCTATTGCGATCATATTCTACTCCGGGATCCTGGGATTAATCCCGGGATTGAGAATAATTCTCCGGGATCCTGGGATTACAAATACTCTATCGGGATTTATCGGGATTGATAATCCCGGGATTATCCATGGCCGGGACATCCCGATCCCGACAATCCCAGGATTGACAGAAGACCGGGATTTTGCAATCCCTACAATCCACTACTGTCAGTGATGAGAGCCGAGACACAAAAAGCAGGGTCGTCTTTCCTGCAGGGTGGGTGCTAAAGTAGAAAGTAGGCAGTAGTAGGGCGAATTATGATACTGCCGCACTAGCACTGGCGAGATAGGCGGCAATGCAAATGTACAGGGAAAAATACACTGCGGAGATATGAGCCCTATCTCTGTGCATTGGGGACGGCTAAGCACTGCAGAGATATGAGCTCTATCTCTGTGCATTGGGGACGGCTAAGCACTGCAGAGATATGAGCTCTATCTCTGTGCATTGGGGACGGCTAAGCACTGCAGAGATATGAGCTCTATCTCTGTGCATTGGGGACGGCTAAGCACTGCAGAGATATGAGCTCTATCTCTGTGCATTGGGGACGGCTAAGCACTGCAGAGATATGAGCTCTATCTCTGTGCATTGGGGACGGCTAAGCACTGCAGAGATATGAGCTCTATCTCTGTGCATTGGGGACGGCTAAGCACTGCGGAGATAGAGGCGATTCATGATACTGCCGCACTAGCACTGGCGAGATAGGCGGCAAAAAGGATATAGGAAAAATACACTGCGGAGAGGATCCTATCTCTGTGCATTGGGAACGGCTAAACATTGCAGAGATAAGAGGGGTGGCCAATCTCTGTGCTCTGTGTTAGGGTAAGGTTATAAAGTTTTACAACTGCACAGAGGACGGCTGGTGTTGCTTACCTGGATAAGGGGACGGGGGGATACACTAATTACAGCCGGTGGCCTCTATAACGGTAAAGTAATTATTACCTGAGCATGGCTGGATGTTCATATACGATATGATAAGGAGAGGGCATGCATGTACAAATTACTATATAAGCAGCCACGCAAGTACAAATAAACAAATAGACAAAAACAAATTGTATAAAAGGATTTTTAAAAACCTTACTACTTCTAAAAAACAACTCTTTCTCTTTCAAAATGAAAACTTTTAAAAGTTGTCATAGAGACCTCTATGAGGTCTGTATAAGCTGCGAAGTGTGCCTGCTTGGAGGCGTGTCCCCAAGACACCACGAGAATGAGAACTGTCTGGTCTCATGCTGGTTGGCATGCGACCAGTGCGGCACCGTCGAAGCTCTGCAGGAGGGAAAAATTCCAGCATATCATCGAGGACACAGGATCGTCAGCGATGACAAGAAAAAGCAAGAAAGTAACCGCTGGAAAGTAATCCGCGCCATCAAAAAGAGCAACGAGAGAGAAAAGAAGATCCAGCAGAAAAAGGGAGCCAGCAGGAGTCTGCTATCAGCTCACTTGAGTCAAGTAATTGACTCTACATTGAAGAGGATGAGGCCAAGCGGGTCTTCAGCAGCTGCAGAATTTGAAGTTGAGCTGTCTGCTGGAGTCGAGGCTGCTGGAGTCGAGGCTGCTGGAGTCGAGGCTGCTGGAGTCGAGGCTGCTGGAGTCGAGGCCGCTGGAGTCGAGGCTGCTGGAGTCGAGGCTGCTGGAGTCGAGGCTGCTGGAGTCGAGGCCGCTGGAGTCGAGGCTGCTGGAGTCGAGGCTGCTGGAGTCGAGGCTGCTGGAGTCGAGGCTGCTGCTGTCATAAACTTCATAGAGGAAGATGTCCTGGATCAGTTCCTCAGGGAATTCAACGCTGGTCAGCAGCAGCAGCAACCTGTCTCTTCGGTTCCGGTGATTGCTGGAAAACAACTTCATCTAATTGAAGACGACCACGAAATGGAAATCCTAGAAGAGGAGGGCAGCGACAATGAGTCGCATAATGCAATTGTGCCACCTGCAGCTCCAGCCGCCCCAGCTGCTCTGGCCGCCCCAGCTGCTCTGGCCGCCCCAGCTGCTCTGGCCGCCCCAGCTGCTCTGGCCGCCCCAGCTGCTCTGTCCGCCCCAGCTGCTCTGGCCGCCCCAGCTGCTCTGGCCGCCCCAGCTGCTCCAGCCGCCCCAGCTGCTCTGGCCGCCCCAGCTGCTCCAGCCGCCCCAGCTGCTCTGGCCGCCCCAGCTGCTCTGGCCGCCCCAGCTGCTCTGGCCGCCCCAGCTGCTCCAGCCGCCCCAGCTGCTCTGGCTGCCCCAGCTGCTCCAGCCGCCCCAGCTGCAGCCTCTACAATTCCAGCTTCTCAATCCGAAACTCCACCCGTGCCAGCTGGAGTTGCCTTCTTTCTGCCTCCTGTCGGCGGGGCTGGGTACGAGGTAACGATTTTCGAAAATCGTATTAGAATTGTGCCGCTGTGACTAAGCAATTTTTGTACTTTTTTGCTTTCTGTGTGGAGTGAGAAATCTACCCATTTATTGCAATTATTGCTAAAACTTTATTTCAACTAGCTTTTTAAAGTTGAAAGTAGGTACATTAATTAATGATTTGATCATCTCATAACTCTGTATTCGCTTCTAGGAATCTTGCTTATAAGTTTTCAGTTTTCATTTCCAAATTAGTTTTAAAAAAAGCTCGTAGCTCGTAGTGGCAACCAATATTTTTTTGGTATCCGAGGTAAAAAAATTATTTGAAAAGTAGGTGAAACATTATACAGTTGAATTTAACAAATTAAAATCAACATAACATACTTTCAATAAATTGGTGATGGTTTCGTATGCTTGGTGCGATTGATTAGGTATAATTTTCTTTCTACTGCTTTGACGCGGTGTTTCCTCATTCTTTAATTATTGAACTTTTCAGCTATATTTCTGCTTCTAAACTCTCGTCTGTATTTTTAATTCATTGTTCCATGCATTGTTTATTGACTATGATTGCACCATGTGAATTCGATAATTTTTTAAAAAAATATATACATATAATGTCAGCATTTTTCCACTCGGTGATTGGTTTGTTAATTAACTATTGGCTTCATTTTGCATTTTTTACCGATTGAGTCTGCGTAGGAGGCAAATAGAAACGAACTTTTACGAATAGGGATCAATAGAATATGCATGCAGAGAGCTAGCTTAAGGGAGAACCAAAAAAATATAACCAGCATCTACTAGCTTGTAAGTGTGGATATTGTACCAGTATTGCAGCAATAAAGACTTACGAAAAAGATTTCCAATATTCACTCCCAGTTGCTTATGACACTCAGTTGCAGCCAGTAAACACTGTCAGCTTTTAACTGCTTGCCTTTTCTATGGTTGAGCACTCCTGGATGGAGCAGGAGAATGACCACTCATGGATGGAGAATGACCACTCATGGATGGAGAATGACCACTCATGGATGGAGAATGACCACTCATGGATGGAGAATGGCCACTCGTGGATGGAGGATGACCACTCGTGGATCGAGTATGACCACCCTTGGGTGGACCATGACGTCAGCAGCGAGTCAGCAGCCAGCAGCGAGTCGGCAGCCAGCAGCGAGTCGGCAGCCAGCAGCGAGTCGGCAGCCAGCAGCGAGTCAGCAGCCAGCAGCGAGTCAGCAGCCAGCAGCGAGTCAGCAGCCAGCAGCGAGTCAGCAGCCAGCAGCGAGTCAGCAGCCAGCAGCGAGTCAGCAGCCAGCAGCGAGTCAGCAGCCAACAGCGAGTCGGTGACTGATGCACACCAAGGTAAGTGCCTTTATTTATCCTTTTCAACTTACTTAAAAATTTTCTTATCAATGCGATGTATATTATGCAGTCTAAAATTTTAGTCCAAAGAATGGGAGAAGGGGAGATAAAAGACTTTATACCGGTAGGGTTGTACATGTATGCTTGGGTACAGACGTTTAGTTTAGTATCTTTGATATTTGAAACTATAGGCAGCAAAAAACAAAAATATTATCCTAAAACCACAAACCAGGTTCAACAGTCAGCTTCAGCAGAGTTGCCCAAGCCTATGATCAATCACTGGAAATACTGAGGCTCAGATCGAGTCACCCAGACACGCTTCCGTCAGAATTTTTTGTCCAAGCTGGAGACAAAATTATTGAGGCAGTTCAGCAAAGAATTTCAAGACATCATTACAAAGTTCAGCTAAAGGCGAATATTCGAATGGTCCGAATAAGAGATGGGGAGATGCTTGCCGAAGAGGACAGATGGATAAGCTGTAAAATGCAGGCCCTAGACCTAGGTGGTGAAGCAGGCCGTTTAAACAACTGGTTGATTGAGCAGGAGCAGGAGTTGGAGAGGATCTGTAGTATGATTAATACGAACGGCAGTGGCTGGACAATTAAACAAATTAATTTTCTAGACATCAACCTTGCCAGGTACAATCCAATTCGATTTCGCCAGGGCAGAGCCGTTAGATTCAATCTTCCTGCCAGTTTGAAGAACAAAAAGGCTGTTATCAATCCACCGAGCACAGGCAAAGACTGTTTCCTGTACGCCTGTCTCGCTGCACTGCACAGCGCCGATCCGAAAGTTCAGAAATCGCCCAACAGAATATCCTCTTACGATGAATGGTTGCGTGAGCTGGACTTTGCAGAAATCTCCATGCCAGTGAGTGTCGCTGATATCGATCGCGTCGAGTCTAAAATCCAGGAATTTGCATTTCTGCGTTCTCTTGGCAGCAGGGCAGTGTGACTCTTCTCCGTCGCCGCAAGCATGAGTCAGATGACCGAAGACACCTCATGCTTTTGCTAGTTAAAGACAGCTACGGATCGGAGCACTGGTGTGCAATTACTAATTTTGACAGGTTAATGAACAGTCGTAATGGTCCCGCCATGAGGAAGTGGTGCACGAAATGTTTAACATCATTTTATAGCAACGAGAGGCTTCAAGAGCACAGGAACGAATGCAGCATTACTGCAGAAAATCCTGTCAAAGAAACGCTTCCAGTTCCAGGACAGAATGAAATAAAGTTCCGAAACTGTCAAAACACTGTCAGTCCACCATTCGTTGCCTATGCCGACCTGGAAGCCATTTTGCGAGCGAACACAGACCCTGCTAACCTGATCTCAAAGCATGAACCATGTGCAGCAGCTTTTCTTGCAGTGCCTCGTGAAGGCATGACAGGACCTCCGCTTAGGCCAGAAGGAGACATGTACAAGGTCTTTTGCAATGCGGACCCTGATGAGTGTATCCTTGGTTTTCTCAAATCTCTTGAAAGCCTGGCTCAGGATATATTTCACTGGAACCAGAAGCATAGCCACCAGCCGGCTGACCGATCATCCGCGACCGTCATGGATGATTTCAATTCTGCTGAGGTATGTCACTACTGCAAGAAGAACTTTAAAAGTTCTACAGATAAACATTTTGACCACGATCATTTAAATGGACAGTACAAAGGTGCAGCATGTCAAGAATGCAACCTGCGAGCACAGCTCCGACGCCGGTTTCTGCCCCTGGTTTTTCACAACTTAGGCGGCTACGACCTTCATCTTCTACTTTCCACTGCGCTTGGGAGCATGAAAAATTGGAAACTTAGTGTTGTTCCGCAATCATCCGAGCGATACTTGTCACTAAGGGCGGAATTCCCTGTTGCAAGTTACGTAAAGAACGGAAAAGTTGTGCCAATCATGTTTACAATTCAGTTCATCGACTCGCTCTGCTTTTTGAAGGGAAGTTTGTCCAATTTGTTTGCTAATCTTCCCGAAGCTGAATGCAAGCTGACAATGCAAATGCTTGAGTCAAGACCACATCTTTCAAGAGAGCTACTTCGAAAAAAAGGGATTTTCCCATATGATTACCTCACAGGATTTGAGATTCTCGAGCAGTCGGTTTTGCCACCTAAAGATGCTTTTTTTAATCGACTTTCCGATAGGGGAATTTCCGACGACGACTACAATAGAGCAAGAGCGGCATGGGCGGCATTTCAATGCAAAAGTTTGAAGGATTATATGCTCGCCTATCTTGAAATGGATGTAAGGCAGCTGGCTGACATTTTCGAGACATTCCGACAGGCCAGTCTGAAAGAGGACGGATTGGATCCGGTACACTACTTTACTACTCCTGGTTTGTCTTACGACTCAGCTCTAAAGTCGACTGGAGTGGTTCTAGAGCAGCTGACTGATGCTGACATGTATCATCTGTTTGAGAAGGGAATACGAGGAGGCATGTCCTTCATTAATGTGCATTGCGTCAAAGGTAATAATCCTAGCTTGCCAGGTTATGATGATCAGCAAGAGAGTGTAAGCCTCATGCCGATCGATATGAACAACTTGTATGGCTTTGCCCTGTCGCTTCCGCTTCCATGCAGGGAATTCAGGTGGGTACCGGAACAGGAAATCCAGTTCTGGGACTCCAATCGGTTTCTGTCACTCAATCCAGAAGCCGAGATCGCCTACCTTGTTCAACTCGATCTAGAATACCCAGCTGAGATTCACGATTCGACTCAGGAGTTACCGTTTGCACCTGAAAAATCAAAACCACAGCCAGATCAATTCTCGCCGTACATGGCCGAACTATGGAAAGAGATTGCTGAACAGCGAACTGGCAATGCTGAAGCTAAGTTTCAAGCAACGGAGAAGCTTCTACTCACCTGTACCGACAAGGATTCTTACGTAGTTCACAGCACCGTTTTAAGATTTTACCTGCAACACGGAATGCGGATCAAGTGCGTCAAAAAAATGATTTCGTTCAAGCAGGAAAATATTTTCGCGCCGTACATTGCCAGCAACAATGAAAAAAGAGCTTTGGCAACTTCCGAGTTTGCTAAGGATTTTTACAAATTGAAAAACAATTCTCTCTTTGGAAAAACTATGGAGAACGTTCGAAAAAGATGCGATGTTCGAATTTGCACTAACCAGACTCAAGCAGAAACTTGCGCCTCTCGACCAAACTGTGCCGCATTCTCGATTATCAATGAGTCGTTGAGCATTTTTCAGCTCAAAAAAGATAAAGTCACGCTTGACAAGGCCATTTTCGTTGGCCAGGCAGTTCTCGATCTCTCTAAGATGGCCATGTACAGCCTACTATATGACAGGCTCCGACCGCTGTTCTGTCATTCAGACGGTTCCAGAGACATGATGCTTTGCGGAGGTGATACTGACTCATTTTTTCTAGCTTTCAAGAATCATGATTTAACATCGGAGGTAATCCCGAAGCTTAGAGAGGAAAAAATACTTGACACATCCAACTATTCTCGAGACCATCCGCATTTCTCTGAAGAGTTAAAAGGAAAGCTGGGCTGCGTTAAAGATGAATCTGCTGGTGGAATTTACCAGGAGTGGATTCTTTTGCGTCCAAAACTTTATTCGTTTCTCCCTGCCGAGAATTCGAGTGCAAAGATCAAGAAAACTGCCAAAGGCGTGAAGCAGTCAGTAGTAAGACAGCAAATTTCGCATGCGAACTATGTCGACGCGTTCGAGTCCAAGCAAGAGCAGATGGTTGCCATGACAGCGATTGTTTCCAAGAAACACGAAATCTTCACGTCGGTCATGGAGAAAAGAAGCCTATCGGTGTGGGAGGATAAGCGAGTGTGGCTTAGCAGTAATCGAAGCCTGCCCTACGGACACTATGCGCTGACGCCCGCATCCCACGATCAGCTGAAGCGCATCCGACTGGTCTAGTGCGGGTGTTTAACAGACTGTTTAGTACTTTTTCTTGCTTTTAGAGTTGTTTAAATTGCCAAATTCTGTTTTAAATGTAGTGACTTGCATGTAGTAACTTTTACAAATTTGTATGCTTGGCTAATTGCGCTAGATTTAGCTGTCAATTTGTTTTTGCGGCGTGAAATATTGATATCAATTTAAGTTTTACTTTTTATAAAGCTGTGGCAAGTGCGCTCATACAATATTAATTCATTTTTGTTTGCTTTGTGTACTACTTGTTTAAAATGTGTTTTTGGTTTTTATCTGACATAAATTGTTCCTGTAAATTCAATCAGCGTTTTAATCATATTTTCTCTATCACTTTTCTATTTCTCTTCTCTCGGTGCACATCGTTTGTTATAACGATGGTAGTATTGTTTACTTTCGGATTTGATATGCGTTTTGCGATACTTTTGGTGATGGGCTAAATACGTTTTTGAAGTGTTCCATAGCTGTCTACCTGGGAAAATGAATGTAAAGAATACTAAGTTTATCCTTTTATTCACTTTTCACTAATCATTGAAATATTTGCGGCAAATTGCTTGACTTGACTTTTATTTTTATTCAATGGAAAGAACTACATTGAGTAGACGCATGCTATCGGTATGCAACTGATTCAAGGACCGAGCTCTACTGAGAACAAAAGAGCCGCTGTGAAAAAGCAGACATTTACAAAAGTTTAAATTGAAAATTAAAGCAGAAAAGGATTCTGGTTCATATTCGGCGTTTGGGATAATTGATTTTAACATTAATAAGGAAAGTGCGGAATGAACTGGGAGCTGTCCATGAGCAGTAATAGTTTTAATTCGAACACAAATTGTTTGATGAGGCAGCAGTTGAGCCGGCACTCTCCGATGCAGCATAGCCACGAAGCGACGGGCAGCCCTTTTGGCGTCTGCGTGGGTCTTGGCACCGCAGATGCTCAGTTGCCCAGTAGGGTAGAGTAGCAGAGTCACTCTGGGACTTCGCATCCGCTTGATGAGCACCCGGGGCCAGACGGGCCGGTAGATCACATGAGCCATGCTGAGAGCCAGTTCCCGTAGAGGCAGCTGAGCGCCCCTGCCACCATCCAGTCTCAGATCTACTCCGCCAACCAGATTGGTCACTCTTAGGGCTGTAGCTGGTGGGCTCATTTCGATCGTCAACTTCTTCACCAAATCTGCTTCTGCCAACTTTACTGCTCGTGTGCCACGGACACTGCTCGCTTCTTAAGTTGATGCAGAACTTTGGCTTAAGCCAACTGTAGTGCAGCAACGAATTTCTCACTGCACAGCCAGTATCTGAATCTTCAGTCGAGGGTGCTCCCAAATCTTCTAGGTTATAAACCTGTCTTCCAAGCAGCTCAGTCAGAAAAATCGACTTCCTTTCCCCATTTGACCAGATCGGACCACTGGCAATGCTCAGAATGTCTTCCGCCAGTTCCATGTACGGACGGGTTCCATCATTCCACTTAAACTGGTGCAGACTCTTAGATAGCTGTCTGTAGTAAACTCGCATGTCAGGTGAGACTCTCTCCCATGGATACGGAGGTGCGTACACATGGTGAGCAATGCGGTAGCTCCCCGCTCTGATTTGAACAACTGCCAACTCCTTCACAACAAATTTTTTGCCTGTGCTGTTGCACGGAAATCCTTGGAAGTCAATGTAGTTCATGATGCAGCTTTCCTTCGAAAATTTCGGAGTCAGTCCACCTTCTTATATACTTTTCTGGCAGGCAGTTTCAGCCAGGCTGTGTTGCTCCCGTACCCCTTGACTAGACTCTCCTGTTCTTTCTCCAGTTCACTCCCTCTGCTGGTTGCCATTTTCTTCTTAACTGATTTACCAATAGCGGAAAGCGGAACATTAAGCTTTTTCTGCTGCAGAAAATCGATGAACTCGTTCCACCCAACTGGTTCACGCTCACATGGCGAATCCCTCACTGCGTGCTGAATCAAGTCCAGTATGTTTGAGGAAGGGATTGACGTGCCTGCGATTTCCACCTCCCCGTTTTCACAAACTCGAATCAGCTCTGGATTGGTGGACAGGATCGTCCACAGACTGCGAGCCCTGGTTTTGAATTTCTGTGGCACCGACTTGCTGATCTTCTCTTCCCAGGTGTTCATCTGGGGTGTCTCTGTTTTCATCAACTTGGCTTCAGTATTTCGTGATCCTTCTTTTCCAGCGTGCTTGCGCTTGGCCAGCAAACTTTGCATTGCACTTTGGTACATGGCGGTTTTCACATCTTCTGGACAATCCTCGGCATACAAGATGTCATCGCATTTCTTCTGAGCCTGCTTCAAGTCAGCTTCAGTGGTAGTCTCATTTGGCTTCAAATTCTGCATCAACATCTCATACTCTGCTTTAGGAATCAGAACCATTTCTGAAAATTTGTTCATTTTGCTTCTTCTTCTTTACCAGCTTAAGCAGAATCGGGAGTATTTTGATGAAGCCAGCCTTCAACAAGTCTGTCTTTCTTCTTTTGTGAGTAATTTTTCGAATTATCTCTTTTGACTTTGCAAGAACAGCTTTTTCATCGAGCGAAAACGATAGATTGTTTTGTAAGAGATTATGGCAGGCCTCGACAAGAAAATAACGCACTTCTTTTGGACAATTTTTTATCAACAGCCGCTTGAAGCGCACGGTATATTTAGGTGACGCAAGAACCGCAAAAAACTTGCATGTGAATCAAGCACTTCCATAGCGATGAAAACAATAGCTGATAAAAACAAGCTTCACTTTCTTAAGCAAATACAAGATGGGGTCGCTGGTTGGGCAAATTCTGGCCCGCACTCGCAGCTCATCGGGAGTTGATGGTGAAAATCCAGGAACAGGTAAGCTCCCCTGCCCTGCGCGGTCACGTGCTTGAACACTGACAGCAGAAAGCCGGGCTTCTCTGTAAAGCACTGCCTGCCCAGTGCTGCAATCTGCAGCTGGTCTCTGGGGTTTTTCAAGATAGCTAAATACATTACATTCAAGCTCATTGTTCGCGACTCTTTTCCCTTGAAAAATATATTCTGAGTCAGCATCACCAAGAAGCACGGCAAGTGATGTGCGATTCCTGTGAAAAAATTTCGCATTGAAGCAGAGTTTGAAGTTTCCTCTATTAAGTCATCGAAAACAACCAGGTCATTGGGCCTAAGTGCTGCCTCGATGTTGGTGGGAAATCCCTGGCGCAGCTGCACACCTAGGCTGCTCAGTTCTGCATGGCCTGCCTGTGAGATCCCATAGTACCACAGAACTCTGCCAGGCTTCACATCAAACATGACGTCTCTGTACTGGATCAGGTGTTTGACAAAGGTTGTTTTTCCTGCATTGGTGGGCCCGCAGACAATCATGCAGCTTCCCTGCCTGAGGCGGATATCGTAGCAAACTTGCTTTTCTCCCATGTTTAATGCATAAATATTAGAAATCACGGACATCTTTTTCTTAAGTTGGCTTCAAACCTCTGTAAGATTCTATCATTCAAATGATTTTTTTCATTAGCATGCAAATGCTTCAAAATCCCCTCAAATGACCGATTGAACAGAAACTTTTGATAAGCAAAATAGATGCAAAACACTCCGCATTTATTAGAGTTAGCACATTGAACTCTGTTTATATTGCTTCGGAGCCAAAAGCCAGTTGTTTTAATCTCTCGAAACAAATTATAAACCAAAGATAAAATTTCAGGTTCCCAGCCGAGGGAGTTGAACAACTCAATGCGATTTCCTTGCCCAACATAGCACACCACCCAGTGACCAAATGAGCCATTGTGCTGAAGTAGGACAAAAACAAACTTGTTTTCAAAGGAAATTGATGATCTAAATTTTCTTTTTACATTCAAGGGCAGAGAATTTTTATAGCGCAAATGTAAAGTAACTATGAGAAATTTTTGGTAAGGCAAAAATTTTCTGGCGAGATTAAGTAGTTGAATTGCATCCATGTCAATTAAGATGAATAGTCCAGCAAAAGCTCTCGGTGCTTGGTGACCTCAATCAGCGAGTCATACAGGCACATAGCAATCAGGACACCGCTTCATTCAGAGCCTGTTGGAAGCGAATCTCCAGCCGCAGGTTGCCCTCCTTCTGTCCGTACCACAGAGCCGCTCCTCGGTGTGAGATCGAATGCAAACACCGTGCTGTTGTTGGAGAAGAGCTGGTAGGGATCCACGGAACCGAGTTCGTGTGGCTTGCAGATTGACAGCTTTTCAGGTAGTGCAAGTATTCTCTTACAAAGGAATTGTTTTCAGGTGTGAAGGCCCGTGGCACACGGTTTCCCCACCTTTTTTAGAGCCAATCGGCTAAGGTTGAAAGCTCTGGAACTGGAAGGGCTCGCGTGATATGACCGTTGAATGCTCGGTGGCTCACGAAGGCCAGCATGATAAACTTCCAATTTCCATGAGTGAATCCTTCAATGTTTTTTGACTGAATACCCTGGGGTAGGATGAAGTTCTGCATTTCAGTTCGCTCGATGGGATACAGTGCATTTTGGTTTGTCACCCCTGCTCGTGGGCCAGGCTGATGTGGGGCATCACTTTGACTCGGCGAAGATGCAGAATGCTGTGAGAGATTTCCATTCGGTATGCCGCGTTGTTTGCATTCGGGGTTCTGATGGCAAAGGCCCCATCGCTGGGGACCAGTTTGATGTGCAGGTGCAGATTGCTTAGCAGAAACACTGGGCACTGGAAAACATCGCTGAAGAGCGGCCCCGCATACTCCATCCATTGGGATTCCCTGTGGCTCTCCGTGTGCTCTTCAGCTGCCGAGTTCGGCTCCAGGAAGCCAGCAGGGTAAAGTTTTAGTTGCTGGGCATCGGATGAGCTCATTAGTGCTTTGAAGTACGCATGGTAGGGATAGAGCTGGTCTCCACCAGACACCACTCGCTGGTTAATGCTCACAATTACATCTGAGAAGGCTGTAGACAGAACAAAATTTTCTGGGTGCACGTCACTGTCTCTGCGCTCGGTGATGATGCCATCTCCATCTCGAACATCCTCCCTCAGCAAACCCCCATCCAGTCTCACAAGGCGGCAGCGAATATAAAGAAAAGAATTCAGCAGATCTGTGTATTCATCGGCAGATTGGTGGCAGTCAAATTCAATGGGAGAGTTTGCAACAATGGAATTAACTGGGTGAATATCAACATAAGTAGCTTTTTCAATGCAGGTTTGTAGAACGGGCGTCTTAAATAAATCAAGTCTGGGATTGAATCCGTAAGCCATGTCTATGACAGAGAGTCGAGCACGCGTTTCACAGTTTTCTTGCTGACTTTTCGCTTTCGCTTTCCTCCGCCTGCTCTATTCTTCTTTGCTTTCGTCTTCCTATTCTTAAGCTTTTTCCCACTAGCCTTGCTCGACCTCTTACTGCGATTTCCACCAGTTGCCTTTCGGGTGCCCTTCTTTTTCTTCAATCGTTTCGGACTTGCTTCAGTATTTCTTTTGCGCCTGACGTTGCTAAGCGTCGAGGCTGATGATGATGATATAGCCGCTGGCGGAGGCTGGTATGTCATGATCCCTGGGAAGCTCCCACAGCCATAGAGTGCAGGCTTTTCGTGTCCTGTCCTCACCCCCGAATATTGCTGGATTAGCTGCTGGTAGTTCATTGAATGCGTTTCTCCTGAATTTGAACTGTAAGCAGAACAGGGCTGTGAGTCTGTGCAATCAGTGGGCAACCATAGATGTCACGGAGCTGAACTCGAATGCTGTGAAGAAGACTGATTCGTTGAATCGGGAAGAATATTGTTTTCTTAAATATTTTTGTTTGATAGTTGCCCCATTCAATGCCGGCTTTCATTCCAACTGTTCTCAACAAGGAGCTCCAGTTGCAATTAGTTGACTCAACGATACTGCAGTGCACATTGATTAAGCTGGTGCGCGGGCAGCCAATGCAATGCTCGGACACGCGGCTCCCTGGCTGGATTTTCACAGCCTGGTTTCCAAATCCCAGCCAATGCAGAATTTTACTAGATGGAAGAAACAGCTCTGCTCTCGCAGTGTTGTTGTGCACCACAGTTCGTGAGTTGTGGATTTCGAACTTCATACCGAATTCCCTGTTGCCACTACGCCCCATCAGGCCGGACTCATCAGCCTCCATCTCAGACTCCCTGTCACTCATTGCATCAAAGAACAGCGAATCAGAGTTGGCCAGCAGCTCATTCAGGCGCTCCACCAGCTCCTCCACTCTAGCAAAGCGTCCGGGTTGAAGAACCAGGGCCTCATGCTCTCTTCCATCTGAGACAGTGAAGCAGTAAGGCTCGTCAACATTGAACCATGCAGCAGGCAGATGGATTTCAGCCAGACCTGCCTCATAGTCCACATTTCGATCCAAGTAAATAGGTGAAGGCAGGTAAAATTTTAAGTCACTAGGAGTACCTTCAGCATGCTCACTGTTAATCAAAATAGTTCGCATTATAATGATAAACTTCAAGATGAGGGATGTGCCAAAGCTAAACCTTTCTTAAGTCTTTTTCATCCACCCAGCCAGTCGAGTCGTAGCCCGCTCATTTCACCAGATAGCGAATTTTTCCCTTCCGCTTCTCCGTTTTCAGGATCTTCTCAATCACATACAGCCGCTGTGAGTCCGGGACAGCCTGCAGCTCGTGCTCATGGAAGAGTCCTCGAATCTCTTGCCCCCGCATGTCTTTAATCTTGTACATGTAGGGATAATGTTTTGGGGCTCTGCTCACCACGGTGTACACTTCCTCACTCCAGCTCGCTTTGTATCCCTTTTTGAATAGCCGTGGAGCATTGGAAATTCTCACTGACTGGTTTTCAGCGAATTTAGGCTTCCTTAATTTTTCTAGAGTCTCGACTGCTTTTCCGTCGTACAGGTTCATCCACACTTCAGATTCATTATCTTTGCAGACACTAGTGGGTGCCATTTTGATGCTTCTGTGGTAGGTATTGTTGTAGGATTTTACCAGCTTAGGCAGCACATCAAGCCAGTGCAGTGTGCTCTTGTAGGTGAAGTAGCGCCACATTCTACTTTTCAGACTCCGATTCCATCGCTCAATGACAGCCGCCTTCTGCTCGCTGTTAGTTGGGAAAGCCAGAATCCCTCTGTCAATGCAGTATTGACGGAAAGTGGAGTTGATAAATTCCTTCCCCTGATCTGTGCGAACTGTGCGCGGCTGTCGCTTTGAACTTCTCAGTATGCTCTCGAATGCTGACTTCACTTCTGCAGCAGATTTATTTTTCAGTGCCTTGGCCCAAGCACATTTTGAGAGCACGTCAATGCATGTGAGAATATATTTGTAGCCTTTATTATGCTTTGCAAATGGAATCATTTCCACTAAGTCAAGTTCCCACTGATCATCGATTGCGCGCACTATGATTGGGGCCCTTGGATATCGCCTCCTAGCTGGCTTGTGCAGAGTGTGCACTGGCTGCTCGCTGAGCCACTGCTCAATGCTCTTTGCAGATATTCGATCACCTCTTTGCCTCACTTCATGCAGCAACTTTGAGGCACAAGAAAAACTAGCCGGTTGCTCAGGTTTCAAATAAATTTTCTCCATCATGGGTTTATCAAGATACGTGCCTATCCACCTGCTCTAGCTGTACAGTATTTTTTTTCTTAAGTAGAAATTTATATTCCAATTAAATGATAGAGAAACGAGTGGCAAATTAATTTATTACTGTCAGATTGAAACCTCTAACATCGTAACAGTCGGTGTATTTTCCGAAAGCAAACAATCCATAAAAACGAACACTAAAACACTCGCACACCAGCATTTCAGAAATAGCAGAGATAAAGAACAGCATAGTGCCGTCAGATATAGGCTGGATAATCATGTGCAAGCTAAAAGTAATTTAGTTATGTCCAATGCATTCAAAGCATTCTAGCTGTTCAGTTATCAAAGCGAACATTGGGCAGCCTCATCGCGTCCTGCCGACGAAGTTGAAATGGCAGCTTTCGCTTCCTGCTGCTGCTGCTCACCGTCGAAGCCGCTGCATGCGCCCTGAACTGATACCACACCGGATCTTCCTCAAGGTTGGTGTCCCGCTGCGGAAGCAGTCCAGCATCAGAATCAACCAAAGGTATCGGTGTGGATGTGATAGGCTCAGTCACAATGCGCGGCCTTGTGGGCGAGCTAACGTCCTCGTCATCAGCATGCTCTCCGCCCTCATCAGTCTCCATTATGGGCTTCGTGTCCTGGTCAGCCTCCAACTTGAGCTTCTTGTCCTCTTCCTCCTCTTCCTCATCAGACTCCAGCTCGTACTGCATTGAGTTCCTCAAGGGAGCCACCAGCTGACCGTCGATCCAGGAGGCGATTTTCCAGAGCTTCTGCCACAGCGGCGGAGTCAGTGGTACGGCGTTTCGTCTCAAAAACTCCTCGCAGCAATCTTCCGGCAGCCGTTTGAGCCAAATGATGCCGCCTTTGACTTCCACAAACTTATCGAAGCCGAGTTTCACGACCTTGGGCTCGTTGTTGCGTGCAGAAATCACAAGTGAGCGTTTCACCTCCTTCAATTTCTTCCATTGGTGAACATTCAGGTTGAATCCTGGGACGCCTGGCTTCAGACTTGCCGTGCTGCCGTGTCGGTAAAACTTGCGAATAGCGATAAATTTTTGTCCTTCAAACTCCTGGACTTGTGCCTTATAGCCTTCACAGATGTCCATTTTCCTTTCGCAATTGAAAACTCACAAAAGTTAAAAGCTGAGGAAAAGTTCGGATGAAATTTTGGATTTGAAAAATTGAGAATTCTTTCTTGTCAGTTTCGGGGCTTATATACCCTCGACCGAACCACCCCAAACCACCCATCCCACTCCGGGCTCTGTGATTGGCTCTTTCGCAAACATTATTTCCAATTACATAGATTAACATTCATTCAGCTAAGCTAACCCACTCCATCCTATCTCTGCAGTGTTAACCACCCCCAATGCAAAGAGATAGGCCGCCTCTCCTCCTATCTCTGCAGTGTTAACCATCTCCAGTGTAAAGAGATAGGCCGCCTCTCCTCCTATCACTCCAGTGTTAAGCAGAGATAGAGCTCATATCTCTGCAGTGCTTAGCCGTCCCCAATGCACAGAGATAGAGCTCATATCTCTGCAGTGCTTAGCCGTCCCCAATGCACAGAGATAGAGCTCATATCTCTGCAGTGCTTGGCCGTCCCCAATGCACAGAGATAGGGCTCATATCTCCGCAGTGTATTTTTCCCTGTACATTTGCATTGCCGCCTATCTCGCCAGTGCTAGTGCGGCAGTATCATAATTCGCCCTACTACTGTAGGCGAAAGTAGCTTGTTGTTGTTGTTGATGTCTCTCTCTTGCACGCAAATGTGCTGAGCTGGTTAATGAACCTACATATGAAGCTACATGTAGTGAGAAGATCCTCAAAGTCTCAGGGCGGTTGAACAAAACGATGTTAGTCCCTGAACAGCGAGTGAGGAGGATTTGGGTTCTGCTTGACATGAAGAAGCCTCTGGTTAGGTACTTTGTATTGAGAGAGCTCCATCAAGCCAGAGCAGAGACAAAACTTTTGTCAGCCTAGTGGAACAATCTTGAAGGCGAAACCGACATGCTGGAGTTGATACAACTAGTGTTTTTTGGATCTTTGAGCCAGAGAGCAAGAAGTCGCGAGCCTGTTATATTTTTACCGTAACGAGCTAGAAACTGACGTCAATTCAAACTCGCGCTGAGATCGTAACGTACTCTAGACCAAGAACCACTGAAGAAACGATACTTACGTCCTTAGCTCAAACATGAAAAAATACACTTGACCAAGTAGGTGTGGTAAATTTGTTTATTGCACTTTGCAAACAGGACAAGCCTGGGCTAGTCATGTGAAGAAAAAACACAACTGAATGTCGAGAACAAGGACCAAAATGGAGCGGAGTCAGGCAGGGGAGACGGAGACAAAAGGCACTCAGGCAACCAGCCGTACGGGCAGGGGATGTGGAGCTGCAGCTCAGACCTGAGGGTTAAGAGAAGGCTGCTCATGCCTATAATGGCCATGCCAGTAGTCTCGCTGAGCATAGGTCGTAATAATTCTAGTAGCAACTACGAGCCAAGTTTTCCGGATTCAAATAAAAGCAGGCCCCAAAAATCTCCAGTCTTAGGGCCCATAGAAAACATCTGACAGGTTTGAGGCAGAGATCGGCAAACTCCGGCCCGCGGGCCCTACGCGGCCATCGAAACCTCTCTATCCGGCCCTCGGGTCCTTTGAAACTTCGCAATGGCAATCCGGCCCGCTCAAGGTTTGTGTCTCTGCTCAGCTCTTTCTCTTCTCTCTCTTCTCTCTCCTCTATCCCCTCTCCCTTCTCTTCTCTCTCCTCTCTCTTATTCTCTCTCCCCTCTCCCTTCTCTTATTCTCTCTCCTCTCTCTTATTCTCTCTCCTCTCTCCCTTCTCTTCTTCTCTCTCCTCTCTCTTATTCTCTCTCCTCTCTCCCTTCTCTTATTCTCTCTCCTCTCTCTTATTCTCTCTCCTCTCTCTTATTCTCTCTCCCTTCTCTTATTCTCTCTCCTCCCTTTTATTCTCTCTCCTCTCTCTAATTCTCTCTCCCTTCTCTTATTCTCTCTCCTCCCTTTTATTCTCTCTCCTCTCTCTTATTCTCTCTCCTCCCTTTTATTCTCTCTCCTCTCTCTTATTCTTTCTCCTCCCTTTTATTCTCTCTCCTCTCTCCCTTCTATTCTTCTCTCTCCTCTCTCTTCTTCTCTCTTCTCTCTCTTCTTCTCTCTCCTCTCTCTTCTTCTCTCTCCTCTCTCTTATTCTCTCTCCTCTATCTTATTCTCTCTCCTCCCTTTTATTCTCTCTCCTCTCTCCCTTCTCTTCTTCTCTCTCCTCTCTCTTCTTCTCTCTCCTCTCTCTTCTTCTCTCTCCTCTCTCTTCTTCTCTCTCCTCTCTCTTCTTCTCTCTCCTCTCTCTTCTTCTCTCTCCTCTCTCTTCTTCTCTCTCCTCTCTCTTATTCTCTCTCCTCCCTTTTATTCTCTCTTCTCTCTCTTCTTCTCTCTCCTCCCTCTTCTTCTCTCCCCTCTCCCTTCTCTTCTTCCCCCCTCTCCCATCTCCACTCTCTTCTTCTCTCCACTCTCTTCTTCCCCCCATTCTGCCCTCTCCCCTCTCTTCTTCTCTCCCCTCTCTCCCCTTTCCTCTCACCCCTCTCTTCTTCTCTCCCCTCTCTCCCCTTTCCTCTCACCCCTCTCTTCTTCTCTCCCCTCTCTCCCCTTTCCTCTCACCCTTCTCTTCTTCTCCCCCCTCTCTCCCCTCATGCAAATACACAATGCGAACAATTTACTATGACCTTCATTATATTTAAGTTGTATATTACATCGGGTTAGAAATAAAAATAGATTCATGCGGCCATTTTTGAACTTAACGAAAGTCGTTGATGTTAACCTACAAAAAGTGCATTTCTCGCCTCTTTCGCAGTCTCATCCTTTTCCCGAGGAACAACAACTTCTATGGTAATTTATCGGTTGTAGGAGGACTGAGAACCATTTCTCAGTCCCCAAACGAGGCCTGAGAAATAGTTCTCAGTCCTGCTATAAACAGTTGTATTTAACAAATGTAAACCAACAACAGGAAGTTCAAATAGTAAGATTTAGAAGCGTCTTGTAAGCACTCACTCAAAAACGATTTCAACGGTGTTGGTGTTACCATTAAATGGCAGCATCCAATGCCATTCTTGCATCCCTGCGTATTTGGTGGGATAGCAGCGTCCAGCTTCCCTTGTTTTTCGTCAGTCGAGAGCGTAGCGAATCGATCACTACCAGCAGCAGGATTCGTTGCAGCGGATTCTTTACTTTCAAAATATCGTAGCACTAGATCTAAGTCGTCTTCCATGGTTCTATTATATATGCAAATGGATGGACTGCTCAGTGCTCCATCTAGGTAGACGATTTATAACACTTTAGCCAGTCAGTCACATAGCTTGTGCCATAGACTAACTGTACTGGATATTGATGCGTATTTTGCTTTCAGTAGGTTAAATATTTTCTCCTCCTTTTTCCAAATATGTCTATGGAAAAGAAAGTCCTCGGATGATATTCTCAAGGCATCGGCTTCGCCTCGGCCTGAGAAATGCATCCTCGGACTTACTTTTCCATAGCCACACTGGGAAAAGGAGGAGAATGTATACTTAATTTAAAACGTCATCTGGAATTATTTTAACACGTGGTTTAAAGTGTGCATGCTTCAATCATAATTCAATAAGTATGCAATTTACAAATCATTGATTTCTGTCCTGGCTCCTGGAAAACTGAATGCAGATATGGGAAGAGCAGAAAAAAGTTTGAGGTGTTTTTTTCGTTGGTTTGCCGCACATTTTATGACTAAAACTTTCACTCATCAAAAGCGCTTTATGAGTCTTCATTTACTTTTTATTCAATGTGAATCGTGAGATAAGGAAAGGAATTACCTAAGGCCAACATATACTATATTTTCCAGGAATCCACGCTTTTTCTCTCAGCCTCAGGGAATCTAACAATCGCATTTAAATTTTCTGAAGGGTTGGAATTGTGTCATCATTATTTGCGTCGGCGCCGAAAAATGTTCCCAATTAGAGTAGAATACAAAAAACGCTTTATTTTAACCAAACAGCGTACATTTATTGATTAAAATGACTGACCATTTCAGTGTGACAATTTTCGGGGTTAGGTTCGGGGTCGGATCGGGTTTTTGGTCATGGGTTAGGGGTTCGAACCCCGAAAATATTGTCGTCCCGAACACCCCCTTACAAGCTAGTAATTTCGACTTTAGAAGGAGCTCCTACAAGTCCAAAATTTCAAGTTCATCTTCAAAGAGTTGTTTAAGAGTAAAAAAACAAATTTATGTCAGTTCTATATAGTTGGATCACGTCTCAGTAGCCGTAGATCTCAACTTCGCTGAGAATAAGCAGATTGCTCTCATGCTGGTAGAGAACTCAAACAGCGCTACCTAAAGCGTTGCAGGTGAAGTTGGCGATGGAGAACGGCTCTGTCAGGTTCACTCGGTTGCACTCAACGCCATCAACCAGCAGGTTGAACTTTTTGAGCCATTCAGGATACATGATCCGGTTGTAGATGGTGATGTAGGCCACGAAAGCTGGAGCAGTCAGTCGCGCCTCCCACCATTCGTTGATGCCTGGGATCTTCATTATTTATCAACTTATGAAATGTCTTTCTTGAAAAAGCGCGCGGATTGGCTGCGGGGGTTAACCAACCAATATTGCTCTGTCAGAAAGGATCAGGAAAAAGCTTCTCTAAAACCAAAAAGTTAGACGACGGGTCCACCACTTGATTAGACGACTGTAAGTCAAAGTGCAATGGCTGATCATTAAAGGCAATTTGTTGATGCATTCGATCCACACTACGAGTATTATACATCAATCATTTTCGTGGGCAATTCTGTCGGGACACGAATTGTTTTTACTTTTTGGAGCTTTTTATTCGTGGAGAAACGATGCGAAAGCGAGCAGGTGAGAGAGAGAGGGGGAGGGAGAGAAGGAGAGATAGATCAGGAGGGCACCTCCAATCTCAGGCACTGACTCGGTAAAAAGGACAGATGAAAGTCAGTTTAGTTAAATATGCCGATATTTCGAATATTGAATATTCTTCGTCAGAGCGAGAGAGAGAGAGAGAGCGAGATATTTACGGTAAAGATATACCTTCGTCCGAGGAGTCCGAGTCCGAATCGAACATGTTGCCATGTGAATCGACATCTGATAGGTATAAGTGTGACAATTAAATCTTGCGGGACTACTCAAGCTTGTCGAAAATCAGGCGCTGCTTACTCTTCAAGAATCTATGTCTTTGAAACAAACCGATTGTACCTGGAACTTGTCATACTCGCTTGTCACTTGTCAAAAACTCATATAACAAAAATCGCTATTCACTATTCATTTGTCACACTAATTGTAACTCTGACAAGTGCTCTATGAAACACCCCCCTAAATGTGCCAGCGGCCCAGGCTCGATTCCAAGTGCAGTCACATTCATTTGGGGCTGAATTGGAATCTCGGCTTGGCTCTGCTCCCAAGGCACAGTGAAGTGTAAATGCCTAACGATAAACAAATTTAGGGCCACTGTACACTCCTATATGTGAGTGTGTGCCTGTAGGGTCATAAATCACCAGATGACAGGGTATTAATCGGCCACCTGGTATGTGGCCTGCGAGTCTACTGTCACCAGATATCACACAGTATAATTGACACAGTATGTAGTATTGATTGATTGATTGATTTATATTGCTTTATTGATATATTGATTGATGGATTGATTGATTGGTTGGTTGATTGATATTGATTGATTGATTGATCCGTCACCCGGTCCGTCCCCCATAGGAAACCACGCGGTGTACTGCATTCTGTCAGATATGTCAGATGCGTTGGCGTACCTATAAGGGGCTCCTCCCTGCTGGAAATGACCATACCGAGAACTGGCTGACCCCTACGCGGCCGTAGTAACCAATGTTGAACACGTGGCTATATGGTCAGCTGAAACCACTATACGCGCTCGTAAGCGTGGCTTCCACGCTTGTCCTCTCCATAACCGTTTGAATCGTCAAATGCGACAGTTTTGTTGTACAGGTCGCGCTGAGCTCTAGCTGTTACCAATTAATATATTACCTTCCTGTTAGTTGGGTGAGTTGATGTTAATTACTGCATGTCGGCGATGAAAGTCAGAGCAAGTACCGAGTCAACGTTTTATGGTTGAATACATGTACTAATTTAAGCTCATCGATATCGATCGGCTGTCTCAACATATTGAGCTCGTCAGCCGAATTGACCTTGCAGAGTCTTCCATCGTTTCACGAAATTTTACACCGTCGGGCGTCGGATCGAGTGATGAGTTCCATTATAGGTTATAGCTTCTGCCAGTCACCTGATCAATTCTTGTAAAATTATTCGGCAGAAATTTAAGCCGACTGCGGCCCATGTACTACAATACGGAAGTTTGTTTGACCGTTTGTACTGGGTGGCGGGATGCCTGCATGGACAGGCGCGTCGCTGTTCTACGGTTTCGTCGCTAGACGAATCGTTGTTGCGAACAGCACAGCGCATGCATGGTTACAATTCAATTTGCATGTGTACAAGTACACAGTAATATTAGTCAAAACTCTACCGATAGAGGCAACTTCTCTCTCACCTCAACCAAGAATCAGAGGACGCACTTTTCTTAGCATATTAGCATTCTTAAATCAGTCATTCTCATATAAAGGTACATATGTGTATGTATAGTACCTCATTAATTCTGTCATACAAAAAACTTTTTTCCATGGACAACTAGAGTAGAAGGACGCTACACTCGCGAATCGTGTAAAATTGGCTGGAGGCCAAAATTCAAAAGTCAATATCTCTTGATTGGCTGCATGAAAACTAAAAATTCTTTCACTGGGTTGCTCAGAAATTTGTTGTCTCTAGTAAAAACGATTAATGCTCATCTTTGCTATTAATCGGCACTGAACATGTATGGAAAACTATGATCAGTCAGAAAATAATGCAGTCGAAAGTCAAAACAGACCCATTAGGCCACACAAGCCACAGCTCCCTTCTAGTAGATTCTTTTATCTTGTGCCATCAGTAAAATATCTGATGCATAATCAGCTTTTAAAAGCTGTATAAAAACAAGTGCGAATGTGTATATTATACTCGTAGGCTTTTACATAGATTTAAAGGCGAAAGTTTTCGGATATATCCAAGAGTTGGAAGCAATTGAGATAAATATAACAATACTCTACATGAATTGTATCAGAACTATATCAACAATGAAACAAACAATACTATAATTTTAAAGCAATAAGGCAATAAAGATGAATGACTTCGATTGTCCATGCAGGTTCCCCAGTCACCACTATGCCAGGTAGCCAACTTGTCAGATAGTAGTATTTTCCAGTCACCAATTCTATCAATGTCATTGAATTCAGGAAGCTCAGCTGCTAACTGACATCGTTGTAATGAAGTGAGATTTCGTTTCTCCACATTCCTTGATGACACATGAATGAAGTGTTTGATGAAGCCTATAAATAAACAAAAGAAATATGTAACTAAACAATCATAACTTCTACAAATTTACATTTAAATGTCTACCAAAGGGAACTTGGTGGATACAAAAAAACAATGGTGGGTCAACTGGTTAGAAACAGTTGTTTACTTTAATAAGTGGTGTACCATCTGGCCAATGCTTTGAGCAAATACCCATATGCTTAGTGCCTAGGTTTTTTTGTGCGTAGAGTGTGCGTATGCACCTAAAATTTTAAAATTGCACCTTGAAATTGAAAAATTTGGTGCAGTTTAGGTGCAATCTTATAACCATTTTTAAGGCTTAACCATGCTTAAGCTCATTTACACTGCCTTAAAATATGAAATTAAATAACTCCTATGACCTACTAAGTCATATGGCCTATATGTTTATAGCTTTATATAAGACATGTCTATATATATTCCCAATTTTTTGAAACAAGAGAAGTTGCACTCTAAGCCTTAAAATTGCACCTTGAAATTTGGCACAAGGTGAGATTTCGCACCTTGTCTCGGGCGAAAAAAAATCCAAATTAGTGATAGTCTGAAAAGTACAATAAAAATTGAATAACTATATTAACTACATTAGGGATATATATATAGATTCATCAATGACAATTGGCCATAAGACATTAAATGGTATATAAATATGATATTATCATAGGCCTACATAACTGATACATAACTGATGTCATCAGTTACAATTCTAAGTAAATCAAACTTAAAGGTAATGATTATGTTGGGATGTCTGACATCTGAGTTAGAGTTTACATAGATAGCATAGATACAAATCAATAGTTTTCTATTATAAAACAATCATTTCAAATCAAAGTAAACAAAAATGAAAGCTACCCTATCTAAATATACGAAATCTCTAAGGTTGGGTTTGTATGCTTGAATGAATGAATATCCATAACACTCTAGATTGCAACTCTTGTAATATACTAAGTAGCTATATTGATCATAGGCTATAGGCATGAGATTTAAGATCTACTAGCTACAGATAGGATGTATAGACTGGCTTGGTCATTGTCCTGCAGACAATGACATGCAGACATGCAGAGCCTATTAATAATAGTAGGGAATACTATACTACTAGATAGGCCACAGGCCTACTAGAGTAGAGTATACCTTATAATTAGGCCTATAGTTATAATGTAAATGAAAAAATAGAATGCTACACTTTCGCGATGAAAGCCATATAAAATTCAACAAAGTAATAACTCTTTCAACTTATATCAAAATAAGAACTTCACTGCTTCTTGGAATCAAATTTAGCTGCCTATTTCGCATGAAAAATAATATATTCTTCTATCTCGCTAGTGTATTTACGCGAAAATTTGGCCTCCAGCCCGATTTTCACGAAAGCCGAGTGTAGCGTCCTTCTACTCTAGTTGTCCATGCTTTTTTCGCGGTGGTGATTTGATGAAAACGTTCAGATATTTTCCAGCACTCAAATACCAAGTGTAACAACCCCCGGTCTGCAACAGGGCAGCGCAAGAGGTATCCCCAGAACGATGCGCGCCGTATAAAATCCTGCGGAAGAAGCTGCCAAGCGTGTCAGCAATGGCAGAGGCCTGGCGCAGCTTCATGTGTGGCATTTTCGGGGGATTTTCGTGCTGGATTCAGTGCCTTAAGAAATCCCAGACATTGTTCGATCGGGTTTATGCCTGGGACCCAGACGCTTCTAAGCCTCCGTTGCGTGGCGCAAGTTGCGTCACTTGTGTGCCAGAGGTGAGGTGAGAAAGAAGTCGCATGTCTCGCTAGCGGGTAGGGTAGGGGTGATTCTCATCGAGAGGTTTCGGAGGTTTTGAGGTTTTTCAGAGGTTTCATTTCGAACAAATATTTTTGCACAAAATTTTTAATACCGTACAAAAATTGAAATCTTACTGAAATTTACTAATGAATACAAATTTTCTTTAGAAAATAGCTCGGAGGTTTTGGATTCTTTTTAATTTTGCTTCTGATAGGCACGCGCGGAAATTATTTAACTGTTTTTATGCGAAGTGGTAGGGGGGTAGTTCTCAAATTAAGGTCATGATGTTTTGGTACAGAAAAAAAAGTTTTTGAATAAAGTAATTATTTTGCAAAAACGATTCTTTCGTCAATTTAATTAAAAAACTGCCGTTAAAACCACAAGAAACCAAATATTTAAGACGAAATCTAGCAATTTGTTATTTTTCGCAACGGAAAATAAAACGACCAAAAATTGTGAAATAATGCAAGTTTTCTTTTATTTTTTTATAAATTAGATACATCTTTTATTCTATGTTTACTATTTAATAAGTATTATTTCAATAGAAAATGTTATTTTTAAATCAACATTTTGTTTTTTTCGTATAAATTGCTTGTATTTAAAATTATCGCGTAACAAGAAACACCCGAAATAATTGATATTGTACCACTCAAGAATTTAATATTGTACTTAAACACCGAAATATGATGCTTAAAATATACAAAACTGGTTTAGCTAAAAATTAGGCTTGCAAAATATGTCTTTTAAAGCATTAAAAGTTTTTTTGAATTAGAATATATATAGTAAACGAGCTAGGAAGCCATTTCTTTTAAAACCTAAAATGCATGTATCTTTTTTCGAACAGACTTGCGTTTTTTTTAAAAATAATTCAGCAAGCATTTATATTCTGCAACATAGCTTTAATACTATTTTACTATTTTACTATACTATTTTCTTATGCTGCATAACTACTAAAAGAGCAGCTTATAAATTTAAATTAAATACTTTGGTCTTGGTAAGTTAATTAGCCTATTACAGACGTCTGACTCGGCAGCCACATGGATCACTGCAATTGCTCTGGCGAACCTCTGTAATCGATTCTGGCCCTGCACTAGCTGTCATGCTCGGTATACAATTCGTCTCATTTGATAAATTACGTCGATGCCTGCAGAACTAACCACATCCAAAGGACCACTGCACATCTTAGCATTGTGGCACATACAATGATGCTGGTGTTCTGGCAGAGAAACAGGTAAAAGTGCAGCAAATGGCATTACATATCCGTCCGAGAGGTGTGCAGTTTACAGTGCTTTAGCCAATTGGGTCAGTAGAATTAAATCGATCACATTAGAATAAAAGTAGATGTTCGCTGTACATGTAACAAACCAATAGCAAGACACTATTGGATGTCTTTCCCTTTTACTGATGCTCGTACATCAGCTGGCTGTCTCCACAGGCCACAGCTCATCGCATTCTCTGTTAACCGCCGCTTCAGTGCTGTCAGCCGCACTTAACTGTGTCTGGCCTCGGTATATAGAGTCAGTCCCAATGGAAAATCATCATCTAAAACATATCTAAAGCGTAATTGTCAATCGAAGAGTAATATAAAATATAGTATGTCTGTTATGGTACTGCCATGACTAATCTGTTAAACACTTCACAAATTCGTGTGGCAGCACTCTGTAGAGATTCCATCTTTCTGTACCATATTTAATATTACATTGCCAGCATCAATGGCAATTAAGTTTTTTCTTTTGTCTTTTTTCTTGTTAGTAGCTATATGCATCCAAAGGTGGAAAGTATCAACTGAATGTTTAAGTTGCTACATATATATCTTTAATGAATTGCAGAACATATGAGAATGAATTTAATGTTTCAAAGAAATTAATTTTTTGTGCTTCAGACAGCTAATTTCATAGATAATAAATCAGATGCAAAATTGTTTTTATACTATTTCTTGACTAATCAAATCATGCAACTTTTTTATTATTCGTTACTCTTATTTTCTTTTCAGTTTCTACTACCTCTTGTTTTGACTCATTATGTTTACTTGTAACTTACAATACAAATTTTAAATCAGTTAAAAAAATTGTGTGAAAACAACAAAAAACGACTGTTTTTAAGAGAAAAATAGTCAATTTTATCTACATAAATGAAATTCTGTTTGTTCTGACTAACATATTGGGTGATTAATAGCAAAAATTCATCTAAATACGAGCGTACATAAAAAACATCCAAAAAACCTAACAATATGCTGAGAAATTTTTTTTTCATAACTAGAGACAAAAAAGTGGTACTTTTTCTCATCCCACAGATGAGGACTTTAAATTAAAATAACTTTGGTGCTACTTGCTTTGTTGTAGTCAGCGAAATCTCTCTTTGTTAGGTTAATTTTGTGCTATTGAAAAAAACTTAAAATTGAATTTATTTAACTTTTCTTTTTTAATATAGAATGAAACTGCCTTAATTGATACTTTAGTGTTAGATATGACTATCTTTCTTAAAAAAACAGCAGAAAACGCAGCTATTAGCTTATTCTATCAACAGAACAAATTAATTAAAAGTGAATTTTTTAATCATTCATAATGTTACGTTTCTAGCAAAAATCGAAATAGCAACATCTGCTTTGCAATCGAAAGAGTTAAATGGGTTCTAGGTTGTGTTAACCAAAGTTATAAATAACATTTATCAATTTTCTTCTTTAATAAGACCACGTGAACAGAATGTAGCTTCTCTAAAGTGGGTATTATAGCTCGTGCGATAATAAAAATATATATCGAAAAATGAAATAGCGCACTCTGATGAGATTAACATCAAAAGTTCAATGTTAAAAAAGATTAAGACCCATGAGAGGCATATATTTTTTAAGTCCTTTTAGAGCTAAAATAAGAAAAGATTCAATATTTCAGGCTGATTTTCAAAAATATTTGTTTCACTGCTTACGACTAAACTTTGAGAACGACCCAGGGTCCTTCTGACACATTTTATGCCATGCCATTTTCATTGCTTCCTTTTCATTTCACAAGCGCAAAGTTGCGAATAGTCACAAGTGTGTGTTGTTCTATTTCAATGCATATTCGTAACTATCCTAATTTCTACTTGACCTGTCCATGTAATTAAAAACAGACACTATTTACCAATACGAATTTTAGATTGTTTTTGACTTGGTCAAAAAAGCTATCAATTTTTAAGCCAGACTAACTAAATTAAGACTAACAAGACCAAGTCAGTATTTTTTTCATCAAGTCAGTATCAGTCGCTATTTAATATAGATTGTTAGTCTAACTAACTAAAGGCCCTAAGTATTTTACTAGGCATCTATAATGTAAAATATAATTATTTTTTCACTTATTTGATATTCTTTTTTATTTTACATCCATTATACTAAAACTTTTATTTTTCTATTTTCTATTATTTACTATTTTTACATCATCATCCTAAATCCGAACACACAATGCACATAAGATAAAAATTTATTACCTAAGCCAAGCCTCTAATACTAGTGAATAATTCTCTTCACAAAGCTTTAAAAATGGCAATTTTTTATTTTACTGCTTTACCTCTACCTATAAAATTGAAAGCTCTAATGATCTGAAATTTTTATGCTTTTAATTTTAAATAGGCCTATAATTTGTTAATAGCTTTATATTCAGTCATAATTTAAGCTGATATAGTCGAGTACAATTTCTATTCCCTGAAGATGACTGCTTGTGTCGAAACGCGTTGGCTATTATAATAATTTATTATATGTTGGTGTTGGCCTTCATTTCTCTATTATTTTTTAAACGAGCATCACTACCAGCCCATTTCTATTACTCTTTTACATTAGTAACTTGCTTTAGTTTTTGTCTTTTTATGCAAATATTCAAAGTAAATAGTAGCTTGTACTTATGTATGCCTAGTCATCACATTTTTATTCAATTTTTAATTTACTTTATAAGTAAATTGTTTTAATATTAAACAAATATACTCTCTTATCATCCACAGTAGTTATCATGCCAATGAAATGCATGGTGCCAACCATGTTGGGGAGAAGGCTCTAAATATTTAGATTTTCTTATGATGTTAAGTACTTACACTAGACCCATATACTAAAATAATATCATTAGTCTAAAATCTTCTAGTCTAAAGTCTAAAATCAAATATCTTAGTCTAAAATAAGACTAACATTGTATTTCTCAATCATGCCATCTTTCCAGAACCCATCAAACTATGGAAATTTGTACAAAGCAATGGCCTACTAAAATACCATTGCTCATGATGATATGCTTCTAGAAGTCGCAGCGCAGTTGGCGCGATATGCTTTCGGCACGGCTCGACTTCAGCGTTTTTGCTTATCATTGCATCACTCGAGTCCCATTGTCCCATTTTTGGGCTTCCAGCATAAAAAATCAACTGTTTCGATAGTCTCAATTGGAGGCCATGAAAGGCAATGTCAGACATGCTGGTGCCAATCTTGGAGAGGAATTTGCAGCCCACCTGATTGCCCTGTGGGAATTGTGCCAAGGGAACTCACACCAATCATTTTTGTCCAGCAGCAGCAGCCGAGTGTTACTGATCCAAATGGAACTCACTACAACTGACATAATGCGACTGCCCGATTGCACTTTGCTGGCAGTAGCGGAAACCACGCACTGGAGAAGCATCGCCTATGTTCCTCACCCTACAATATTGAGGTCTCGATCACGTCGGTGGTCTTGACGATGTAGGATACAGGCTCAGAATGCAGGCAGGAGACCAGGCAAGCGGTAGTTCAGGCATGGTATTGGCAGCTGAAACAAAGCATGTTGAAATAAAAGGTATTGATTACTTTCATCTATAACTTTTTATAAACAATCAATTTTAAAAGTCAATATGATTTGACATAATGATTTTCCTATACATTTATTCTTGCAATCTTTAAAGATGCCAATACATTTATATTGAAGAAATTATATTATTTTAAAATAAACAATGCCAAAAATGTGTCCAATGACTTTTTAGTTTTAACTCTAGTAAATATATTGGTATCAGCTATCTAGTTTATTGCTCAACATAGATTTTTAGCATCAAACAAAGGTGGTGCAATACATGTGCAAAGTCTTACTGTAAGCATTTTGTTTGTATAAGAACTAACTCAAACATGTTAGAGCTTTTGTCAGCAGTAACAGTTGTGCAACTAGTGTTATTTATGAGAGAAAAGCTAATAGCTTTCAGTGATTGAAATTAATTTTATGATTAAAAGTAAAATGTTCGGCTTTAAGTAATTAAAAGTAAAATGCATACTTGTAATTCCAGGCCCTTAGATATTTATAAAAAAACATTGAGACAACAATAATTCTGCTATTTACTTCTGTGAGGTAGTATGTCTTAACATAACATAACATCACATCAATGTCATAACATAATTCGAATGCAAAATGGTATGCAGCAGCAGCAGCACTCAAAAGTAAAAACGGGAAACGGATGAAACAGCTGTCTATATGTTTTCAGTATATTTCAAGCAGCGCCTTCAAGTCGAATATTTTTTATTTTATTTATGCACCTTGAATGTAAATGCCAATGGCAACGATGACATTACCAGTGTGTTGTGTTGCGTAGTGTTTAAAAAACCACTTTCAAGCATGAAAATAGTTGCCTAAGTTAAATAATTTCCGCGCGTGCCTATTAAAAGCAAAACTAAAAAGAATCCAAAACCTCCAAGCTATTTTCTAAAGAAAATTTGTATTCATTAGTAAATTTCAGTAAGATTTCAATTTTTTTACAGTATTAAAGTTTTTGTGCAAAAATATTTGTTCGAAATGAAACCTCTGAAAAACCTCAAAACCTCCGAAACCTCTCGATGAGAATCACCCGTAGGGTAGCAGTTTTGACTGTTGCTCCATGTAAGCATATTATAATACGTATATAGAGCTACAGTTTACATGTAAGCGCATTAACTTAATTTGACAAATATAGTCGATATGGTAGCTTTAGTTAGTTTAAGTCAGTTTAGTTAGTTTTTTCGTTGTAGAGGTTTTTGAGTTTTTATGTTTCTTAGAACTCAATTTTCGCTTTCGTTTTGCTTTTGCGTCAGCCAGTCACGCGTCTCGATACGACTTAGCCCATGCAGATATCTGGATTGCCTAGACAGCTATTAAGATGCCCTATTGGAATATTTTGACAATCGCAGATGACTGTCTGTTGCATTTTTATAATTTTCCAGTGTGGTGTTGCAGTCAACAAACAGCAGCTGCAGAATTTTCTCATTTTCTGTAGGGCCCAACTCCAACAGAAAATTAAAAAAATATGCAGGCTGAGATGTTGCATTATACTTAATTGTTATATATAAATCAGCAAATGAGATGCTATTAAAATAAATAATTTAGAAAGTAGAATAACATGGTTGAAACACTGACTGACATTTGAAATAGTAGGCCTAGTAAACATTTTACAGTTTTTTTAAATTTCCTGATTTCTAATTCTTAAAAAGCTTCCATAGCAGGCCTGAGGCCTACAATGCAAATAACTTTACTTTTACTCTAAGTCTTGATATAATTTTTGAAGTCTTCATTGTCATAAAATTAAGAAAACTAGACTAGCGTTTTTATTTTGGCATATATACTTAGTTAGTTAGCCTGCCTTTAATTATTAATATAATATTAATAATATTATAAGGGCTTGATGGCGCAAAAATGCCATACAATGCCAAGACTGCCATTCCATAGCTTATTATTGGCTACTGGTATTGATTGAGGGCTAGCTACCAATTATCTAGCATTGCTATTCCTTTTATAAATTCCTCTTTTATAGCCTTGTCTTACTGGCTTTCTTACCTACCTTTGACTTATCTCATTTTAGTACTATCCAATAAATAACATATTGAGCCAAATTCCTCCTTTAGCTCCCCCAAATATGATGGTCTTATCACTCTTATATGTGGTGATCTTACTTTTGCTCCTACACTGGCTTAATTATAGACTAGCCTATAGGCTATATTGGCTATAATATAGATAGGCCTAGGCTATAACTTATGGCCTATATGCCTCTAAAAATTAGGCTTATAGGTTAGTTCCCCTAATATCCATCAAATAATAAGGTGTAAGACAGTTCAGTAATAGACAATTTGGTAACAAATGATTTGGTAACATTATAGACAATTTGGTAACAAGATTTAATTTTAAGACTAGGGGGGGCCTAACACTATTATTGCACCAACTTCTATATCATGGTAGGCCCGCGCAATTTTGTCACTTTATTAATCATAGATACATTATTGTTTGATAATATTATCTTTGTTAAAATGTATTCTAGTCTCTGGTGACATGGAATACTTTGGTAATATATTCAATTTTTTTCAATAACATATGTGTACATATATATAAATAAAGTTTCAAATCATTATTTACTAGTATCACTTTTAAAGTATTTTATATGTTCAATGCAAATATACTCAAAATTAGAAAGAACATTCAACTTGTTATCAAACTGGTCATAATGTATAGCCTACTAAAATTTTTTATTATCAAATCATCTGTTACAAAATTATCTATAACTGAATTGTCCTATATTCAAATAATAGGCCTACTCTACCACAACAAGTTTTGACTGCTATAACTGTATTCATAGCTATAAAAAATAATCAACTTCCATAGCTAAATTTTCTTATTATTATAAGGCTAAAACATCCATAACTATAACTTCTTGTAACTGCAATGTAGCTGTAGTGGCATTCCTTCGGTTTACGATCCCTGAAATTGGTGACGATCCCCATAAGAAAGATATGCAAGAGTAAGAAATTTGTGTTTTTTAATCATATTTTAAACCAGCACTGAAAATCACTTCAAGCCTTTTTATTTTTCTGTCGTCAAACAATTGAATGCCAACCAGAATGAAACGATGCAAAGAGATCTGTTCATTCGCATACATTCATCAAATTGAAAGAGTTGCTCGTTACAGAACTCGTTTCAGAACTGTTCCATGCAGAGGATCCTATATATCCACTTTGGTTTACAATCATTTAAATGGCAGAAATACATGTAAATGATCGTGAACCGAAGGTAGGGGGTTTTAGTGTACCATTTCACGTCTCAGAACTGTTCCATGAAGACAATCCTATATATCCACTTTGGTTTACGATCATTTAAATGGCAGAAATACATGTAAATGATTGTGAACCGAAGGTAGGGGGGAGTAAGCGGCAAAGTTAGTTCAGAGCGCACGTGAATTCGTTATTTCAAGCCAGTTCAATCGCCGATAGGTCAAAGTCAAACAGACAACTGTCAGAAACTGCTGCCGGCACCGCGCACGAATAGACTGCCTTCAGGTCGTTCCAGAACTGCTTCACAAGTTTGCGTGGCTCTTTGCTATGGTGAGTTTGATACATCTGCTCGACGAGATGCAAAGCAAAATGGACAGCTGATGTTCCTCGCATTGACTTGAATTTCGCTTTGCTATTGCCCCAGAAACCTTCAATACGGTTAGTGTGCACCTCACGCTTCTCAGAATTACGAATTATCGTCACCTTAAAAGTGTCCTTGTGTGACACAGTCCAATGGGTGTAACCCATCTCTTCCACTTTCAAGTAAGCTGCCTATCCGTCACTGTAAATTGCCGTTCCGGGCTGCACAAACTTTTGAATGAGCGGTAGAAGTGTTTTGGCCGATCTGTCAGCTACAGGCCAAATGATGCAGCGTCCGTCATCGCGGTCAACCATTCCGAAGACCCATATCTGACAGCCTTTTCAGGCACCTTTGTTGTACTTCATTTTGCATCTGAAGAGACTTTCGTCGATTTCGACGGTGTGACTGACTCGACTCCGTACATCGTCTGCAGAGATCTGTGGATGAAAACAAATGAATTAGTAATACTATTACATCTCCACTACCCCCCCTCAGCTTCAGTTTACGATCATATGAATATAGAATCTGTATGTAAATGATCGTAAACCAAAGGTAGTGTGTATCCCGATAGTGATCAATTTCGATTTACTGCTCTACTACTTACACTGAAACCCCCTACCTTCGGTTCACAATCATTTACAT
The DNA here is from genome assembly GCA_002269645.1 of Macrostomum lignano. Taxonomy (NCBI): domain Eukaryota; kingdom Metazoa; phylum Platyhelminthes; family Macrostomidae; genus Macrostomum; species Macrostomum lignano. The sequence continues at coordinate 86,952 of NIVC01000992.1, forward strand.
GTATTTCTGCCATTTAAATGATCATAAACCGAAGTGGATATATAGGTTTTACTCACTTTTGCGACACACCAAGCAGATAATGTGTGATGAAGCCTACGATGTCCATCGGATTCAATTTTGATCCTTCGAAGAAGGAGAATTTCCGGATGGATACCCGTTTTTTCATGGGCACCAAATGGAGACGTATTGTTGGTTTTGCACTGAAAAGCGAGGCTGTCTACAGTGTTGTGCGCAGGCGTCATTTTCATTGCACTACCGCATGTTGGACACGACATTGATTCAGCTAGAAGACCTTCGGCTTGAAGTAGTGTAATCCAATTTACTTTGTCAATTAATTGCCATGCCATGGGAGAAACTAGGTCGGCTATTCCGTTCAGTTTTTCCAGTGAAACGAATAATCCTGGTTTCTCAATTTTTGCTTCTTTTGAGCAGGCCATGATTACTGAAATAGAAAAATACATGGAGATCATGAACCAAAATACGGGTGGAAAAATGATTGTAAACCGAAGGAATGCCGCTGTAGTATATAACAAAAAATGTCAAAAGTGGCTATTTTATATAGAAAATTACAATATATAGATATATATATATAAAACCAAGACAGAATAGACTATAATTTAGATTGTATATTAGTGTATACTGGGTTTTATGTTAGAAAAAATGACAAGACCTCGTTTGTATGCCAAGTTTTTATGTTAATACAAAAATTTGTCTTTGACACAATGTTTTTACTATGTTATATATGCTAGGATAAAAGCTGATATTTGCCAAAAAATGGCAAGTACCTTGTTATATGCTGGGAAATCCTAGCATATATATTGTTTTCCAAACTATAGAGAACAGATTAGATTAGGCTAGCATTAGCATAGTAATTAAAGTGCAAATGAAGCAAAAACAAGCAAGACAACTAGATAAGCAAATAGAATGTTTTTTTTTAAATTTCATAGAAAGTGTTAGTTCTTTATGTATATTTAACAAATTTTTATTTCAAAGATTAATAAACACTAAATATAGTTTATTTTGTGTAGGCTTACTAGTCAATCTGTTATTTTATTATTTGATTTTATACTTAATGCAAACATTTTTAATTGACATTATAGATAACCATTATGGCAGTTAGGAAATTTGCCATAATCTATAACTATAGCCATAAGCTAAAAAAAATATTGTAGCCATAATCTGTAATGAAAATATGGCTACAAAAGTGCCACTTCTATAATTTACTATAACCCTAACCAAAATGACAGTAGAATATTACTATAAAAACTTTACAAGGACTTATAGGCTAGGGACCTATAGTTTTCCAAGGCCCTAAGGAGGATAAAATCATTGCAAGGCATTTTTTGTACAAATTTTCTTATTCTAAAAGATGCAAGTTTTTTTATTTTGTGACAATAAAGAATCTTTTTTATAATTTTAACAATAAATAACCTTTTTTTCTATGATTTCTATAATAGAAGACCTTTTTTGAAAAGCCAATTGCTTCTTGCTTTGTAGGACCATCATTGGAATAAGCATTGCCTTGAGTTTTGGTTTTATCAAGAATGTTTCCCCTATTGGAATAAGTGGTATTTTCGCGGACGGCGTCCGGCGCACTTTTTCTTTTTCCTCATAGTCATGGCCATGACGCACAGCAGCTCACACATACATGCGCAACCTCCAAAATTCGGTCGGCCGTGCGACTTAGTTTTAACAAAAATGCGACATAGTTTTTGGCCAGAAATGCGACTTACATGTAAAAAAAACCCTAAAGCAAAATTAACGCAACTTTGGGTAAACGGCAGGAGTAACTATGACTGTCTTATTAACCCAAAATGCCTCGTCAGCTACTTAGTACTACTACTTAGGTATTTTTTCGGGTGGGCATTTTTGCGACTTCCTTGGTTGGTCACCAAATCAGTCGGCCGGATCGGCCGACTCGGCCGACTGTTGCGCATGTATGAGCTCACAGGTAAGATGCAAGGAGGACATCACGCGCTACATACAGCGCTGCTGAACAAGGATGAGAAGCATGCACAGGAGAAAGTCAGCAGCACGGTGGAAATTCAGCAAACTGTAAGTAAAACTTGTAAACTTGTAAACGCGCACTGGCGCACAGTGGCGCACAACGGCGCATACCAGAGGACACCGGCGCATGGCGGCGCGGCGCGGCGGGCGCCGCGCCACATGCAGCGTTACCCTTGTGGCGATCCCATGTAACGATGTAAGTCATTACTTGTTACAGTACACTATTCACTGTTCTATCTAATGTAACACTGCATTCTACCAAAAAATAAAAAATAAAATAAAATATTTTCCTTTTCCTTTTTACCTTTGTTTTTGCCATTTGCTTACTTTTTATGTTTGTTTTGTTTTAAAAATTAGAAATTTAATTAAAAATTTTTTAAATTTCTTTTTTCGGTTTAACGATCTCAATTTCTCATAATATAATATAGATAGCCCGTAACCGTCCCGTATATTGGCGCACAAAAATTGTTGCTATGTTGTAAAAAAAGGTCTTTTATTGTCGCAAGGCAGGTAGTGGCGGGCGCACAACGGCGCACACGAGGGTTTTTGTGTCGGCGCACGGCGCACAATTTTGGGAGAGGCCAAAATTTGTTCCGGCGCACACTCTGCCACCTTCCTGACTATGGCGTCCATACCACCTTAGGATTTGAAGATTGTCATGACGCACCGTCCAGGCCACTTTATGATTGCCATGGCGCACTAGATGCACTGTCCACAGTGTCTGAAAACTTATTCCAATAGGGAATGTTTCTTATTATATTTAATATTTTTATATAAAAGTCTGGCTTTTCTTAAATAGTATTTACTTAATTTTCATTAAAAAGAATATAATAGGCTTAGATTTTCAAGTTTTGATCTTCAAATATGAATTTTACTTTTTCTGTGATAAATATATTGAATGCTTATAGAAATGGTAGCTGTGTCTATAATTTTGAAGCTTATAGGCATCTACACTATGTGAGTACACATGGTACCATTGCTTTAAATATGACCATTACCTTCTTTAGTGTCAAAATAGATTTACATTATGGACATGGCTACCTTCTATGTCTAAGAGTGAACTCTTTCAATAGTGCTATGTAGACTTCATTAACATGGCCACTATCTCCAGTGTGAGATGCATTCTAAATTGTATAGATATGGCTGCGATGTCTATAAGCTCTAATATTGTAGACATGGTGGCATGGCTATATCTATTAGTGTGGACCTAATTAGTATTAGAGACATAGCTACTATTTCTATAAGTTTTTGGAGTATAGACATAGCTGTGGTGTCTCTAAGTGTGGCATAAAATTTATTGTCCATAAGACTGACCTACCTGATTATAAAAAGTTGAAATAAATACCTAGTCTTAATAATAATTATAAGTGAAACACTTTTACAATATAGTTTTCTAATTAGATATTGCTTTTGCATTTTTGTATTTTCAGATATCAGCATCTAATTTATTCAGGGCATTATCTATCATGCGTTCTTGGATGGATGATATCTATACTACCATTGACAACAATATTTCATGGATTTCTGTAAGTTGAGAAAAAATGTTTTTAAACTAGCCAGGAATTAAAAATGTATTTAATACTATTCAGTAACTATTCTAGTATTATAAATATAAATACCTAGATATAAACAACTCATTTATAGTATAGTGGATCAGGGATTATAATCTAACCTCTAGATATTAAAAATATGGCTGTTCAGTCCAAGGACTAGGGGGTTGCCCCACACACCCTCAGTTACCCTAGCTGGGTGAACTGAAGCAATGCAGAGTTAAGTGTCTTGTTCAAGGACACAAATTGTTCCGAGTGGGTCGAGACTCGAACTCCTGACCTTTCAGTCGTGAGTCCAACATCCACAACAATGAGCCCAGGTTCGATTCCAAGTGCAGTCACATAAATTCGAAGGCTAAATTTGAATCTAATAACGTAAATTAGGTAGACAAAGAAAGATATCTGCAACTCACATTCAAGTGCTCATCCAATTCTGTGTTGCACAGAAAGTGCCAGCTGGTCTGGGCTTCATCGGCTTGCTCACGCTAGCCAGGCGTCGGTACTGGCTAGTCAAATGGCGCAGCCTTGCCAGCCTGCCAGCCGAGGTTCGCTCCGGCCAATGGGCATTCCGTGTCCGAGTCCAACGCTGTGACTGTTCAACAGATCCAGTGCCCGTTGAGCTAGTTGCTAGGCACGAGCCTGTACTGTTTAATCTGCCTATATTGTTACGCAATCGCAAGCAGGACAGTTCTTCAGACTTGTTGAAACTCAGACTAGCCGGCTTGAACAAGCTGACGACTGAGGGTTTAAATTGGTTGCAAAATCGACTCACTAATCGAATAGTTCGAGTTCGAGTGTTACAGTTGGTTAGCAACGATACAGTTGGTCTGTGCGCGATTTTTCAATGGCGATTGATTTCTTGGCATCCGTTGAGTTATCGGTGCATCGCTGAACAGCTGGTTGCTAGCGGCTTAGCTCAGCGTTGCCATCTCGATGCTGAATATTCTGAGATAGAGAACAGCAGCAGTCAGCATTGGAAGGCCCTGTTGGGTAGACTGGAAGTGGCCGAGAATGAAGCCAAAAGACGTCGTTTGGGTCTGTGGCGCCCGCCAGCCAATAGTAATCGAGCATCGTTTCTCTCGTCTCTGATTGGTCGATTAAAAGCCTGGTGGAGTCGACGAAATCGGGACAGCTAGATTATTCTATTTAGACTACTGCTAGTAGATTAGTAAAGAAAATTAGCGTTATTTTAAAACAAGTTTTATACATACTGAATAGTATCACATTAAATATGAATTATTTTATGAGTTTTTGTGCATTTAATGCCAATTTCGGTACTGGTATCCTCTAATTTGAATGTATTTTGTTTAAGTAAACTAATAAAAAAATTTTTAACTGTTAACTTTCTTGATATTATAATAAAGCTAATTCTGCTTTATTATATTTTTTTTTACTATCCTCTAAGATTAAATAAGAATTGGTTTGAAATCGCATTAATCTTTAATAAATCGCCTTTTTAAATCGTTCTTTAAAAATCGCATCATAGAATCGCCTTTTAAACATTGGCCCATGGACTTACCTTTTAGAAATCGCCATTAGATCGTCCTATAAAATCGCTTTATTTTGAAAATCGCAACATAGTGTCGCCTTATTTTATCATTGTTCATAAAATCACCTTTTTAAAGATCGCCCATAGAAGCGCCCTCTTTTAAACATCACCCATACAATCGCCCTCTTTTTAAAAATCGCCCATAGAATCGTGCATTTCAAAAAATCGCCCTTTTAAATTGCCTTTTCAAAAATCGCCCATAGAATCGCCCTTTTTTTAAATCACCCATGGAATCGCCGTTTTTTAAACATCGCCCATAAAATCCCCCGTAGAAGCACCTTATTCAAAATCGCAAATAGAATAACCCTCATTTAAAACATCCCTTTATAGAATCGCCGTATTTTAAAATCGCCCATAGAATCGCCCTCTTTTTAAAAATCCACATAGAATCGCCTTATTAAAATCGCCCATAGAATCGCCTTATTTAAAAATCGCTCATAGAATCGCCCCATAGACTCGCCTTTTAACAATAGCCCATACTCGTAAAATCGCCCATAGCATCGCCCCATAGATTCGCCTTATTAAAAATCGCACATAGAATCGCCTATAAACAACTTATTATCTCATTGAATTTCTCCAGCCTGCAATGCCGCTCCTATCAAATCTCACAGTAGTGGCTCTGGCCATCTTAGCCAGCGGCATCAGCTGTCAAAGCGCCTGTCCTAACGACCCGTCAGTTATCAAACCTGGCACGTGCATCAATTCCGCTGACAGATCAACCTGTCTCTGTAGACCAGCCATACCAACTGTTGAGTCTTCTTCATCATCGTCTGAGACTAAGCCTCAACCATTGGTCACTTTCCTCTCGTCGTGTCGTCACGCCCGACTGTGCGGCTGCCCGCCAGACGGGCTGGGCGCCTTGCAGCCGAGAGCCTTCGCTGGCCCGTCTATTGGTGGCCTATTCAAGTTGATGCTGATTGGCTGCGGAATAACGTCAATAGCTAAAGATTCATTTGAAGGTCTCAGCGGACTTACAAGTCTAATCCTGGATAATAACGCTCTGACAGATGCTGGGCTACCACCTGATGCTATTGTTGATTCTCTACCGAACTTGCAATCTTTGCACATATCGTCTAATAAACTAGTTCGAATACCGAATATTAGACTGCCGAAGCATGTTACTAAGCTCACTCTGGCTGCTAATCTATTGCAAGACTGCAGTCTGCCAGAGCTCGTTGCTAGCACCTCAGCCGAATTAAAATCATTAACATTGAGCTCCAACTCTAAATTAAAAAAAATTAAATCGGCCTGTCTACCAGCTAAGCTGCAAGCATTGACTTGTAAAAGTTTGCCATTGGATTCTATTGAGCTGAATTCTGTAGTTGCTAGCTTGACTAGTTTGCACATTAGTTTGCCAGCAAATTTGAAAAAATCTACTAGGTAAGTAACTGATTACAATTTATTGGACATTTATTTTCCTCTCATTACTTTTCAGAGTAACGAATAAGGTGTCGGGGGGAGGGCGGTGTTAGCATCTGTTAGGATTTGGCCACAAATACTAGATGGGCCCACTCAGCACAATTTGCGTGTAAGCTACTTTCAGTTCAGTAGTAAGTTAAACCGAAGCATTTTAATGTATTTTTTCAAGCCAAGGCTCATTTATTGGCTCTTAACCCCAGCTTAAACCCTCCAACCCCCGCTCCGCCCAAATTTTTATTGCCTTTCCTGGAATTCCAGCCTAAAGCTGCCATGTACATTTCACTGGACTGGCCAATGTACATTATTGCTGAACCAATTAGCAAGTTGTTTACGCCTGCAAGCTTGTTGGGTTTCTAAACTTATCAGTCGTTTCAGCTGCCTTTTTTTATAAAATAGCTCATGTATTCTTCTTAGCTACTGAACTGAAAGTAGACAGCTGTGGTCAAGGGAAACGGCTGGACGCCTAACAGCTAAACTAGCGGCATAATACACTATTATATCCTAATAGACTAATTCCAAATTTCTATACTAATAGACTTATTTCCTGCTGTTATATCCTAGTAGACTAATTCACTATTTATTCCATACACTAATTCCCCATTTATCCCATACACTAATTCCCCATTTATCCCATACACTAATTCCCCACTTATCCCATACTCTGATTCCTCACTTATCCGATACACTTAATTCTCTATTTATCCCATACACTACTTCCCTATTTATCCCATACACTACTTCCCTATTTATCCCATACACTAATTCCCCATTTATCCCATACACTAATTCCCCATTTATCCCATACACTAATTCCGCACTTATCCCATACTCTAATTCCCCACTTATCCCATACACTTAATTCCCCACTTATCCCATACACTTAATTCTCTATTTATCCCATACACTACTTCCCTATTTATCCCATACACTTATTCCCCATTTGTCCCAAACACTAATTCCCTATTTATCCTATACTCTAATTCCCCACTTATCCCATACACTACTTCCCTATTTATCCCATACACTACTTCCCTATTTATCCCATACACTTATTCCCCATTTGTCCCAAACACTAATTCCCTATTTATCCTATACTCTAATTCCCCACTTATCCCATACTCTAATTCCCCACTTATCCCATACACTTAGTTCCCCATTTATCCCATACACTAATTCCCCATTCATCCCATTAACTACACAATTTTCTCAATAGTGATAGAAAAGAGTCGCATTTTTAATACAACACCCTCATGTTGAATTTTAATTCCGCAAACTCAACTTCCCAGATTACCGATGCATTTCTATACCGCTCTGGCGGCCACCAAATCGCTTCGACAACTAAGCTCGCTCAGTCTGCAAAGATTCAGCCAGGGCGCCAAGCTGATGTGCTCCGATATGTCTAAATTTGCCTGGACCAAATCTCTCGCCTCATTGGAGCTGTCAAATATAATTGATCTCAAATTGATGTCGGATGACAGTGGACCAACTATAGGCTGTTTTTCGAGTCTGTCAGGGCTCAGACATCTGCGATTGGAAGTCTGCGGATTGACTAACAGTGCCGGTCTAACACCGCTGCCAAACCAACTCATGACCTTGAGTTTGAGGGGCAACGAATTTACTGAGATTCCCAACAATCTGCCGAATATGCTAGAGTGAGTACTGGATTCCCCTGTTATAATCTGTCCGAATTCCCCTGTCATAACCTGTCTGAATTCCCCTGTCAACGAGTCTGGATTCTCCTGTCATACTCTGTCTGAATTACCCTGTAATAACCTGTCTGAATTCCCCTGTCAACGAGTCTGGATTCTCCTGTCAACAAGTCTGGATTCCCCTGTCGCAACCTGTCTGAATTCCCCTGTCGCAACCTGTCTGAATTCCCCTGTCGCAACCTGTCTGAATTCCCCTGTCGCAACCTGCCTGAAATCCCCTGTCGCAACCTGCCTGAATTCCTCTGGCATTACTAATCTGAATTCCCCTGTCATACTCATAACCTGTCTGAATTCCCCTGTAATAACTAATCTGAATTCCCTGTTATCCTCAATTTTCTATTTTTCCTTTCCCGACAGAATTCTGGACTTACAAAAAAACAAACTGACGGCTATTCAGCCCGAGCGGCTTGCTCATCTGAAGCATCTGAAAGAGCTCAAACTGCATGGCAACAGCCTGGCAACACCAGTCACCTGCCTGTGCGTGCCAAGTTTGCAAAAATTGTTTTTAAGTTATCCAAAGAAAACGAAGACTACTGAATCTCCCGAGGTATGGAATTTCATGCGGTCATTGTTGGAACTGTCTACCGTATTCATAATCCCAAATTATAAATCCCAACAATATTCAAATCCCAAATTATATGAATCCCAACAATATTCAAATCCCAAATTATATGAATCCCAAAAATATTCAAATCCCAAATTATATGAATCCCAACAATATTTAAATCCCGAATTATATGAATCCCAACAATATTCAAATCCCAAATTATATGAATCCCAACAATATTCAAATCCCAAATTATATGAATCCCAACAATATTTAAATCCCGAATTATATGAATCCCAACAATATTTAAATCCCGAATTATATGAATCCCAACAATATTCAAATCCCAAATTATAAATCTCAACAATATTTATAAATCCCTAATTATATGAATCCCAACAATATTCAAATCCAGAATTATATGAATCCCAACAATATTCAAATCCCAAATTATATGAATCCCAACAATATTTAAATCCCGAATTATATGAATCCCAACAATATTCAAATCCCAAATTATAAATCTCAACAATATTTATAAATCCCTAATTATGAAACCCAACAATATTCTAATCACAATTTTCAGATTGTGGAAAAAGTTGTACCTGTGTCTAGATAAAGAACCAAATCGTATTTTTAATTACTAGAGATTACTAGTTTACTAAATTACCACAACAAAAACTAAAGATTTTACCTGTTCTTGTAAATTAATATTTTAGGTGGCCGCTAAGCAAAGTCTGGCTGGTTGCCCCTGTCAGGCAGCAGAAGCCTCTCCGGTACCGACTTCTAAGGGTGCCATTGTCGGCGTGGTTTTCGGTGTAGTGTTAGCATCTCTCATCGTTTTAGTCCTCATCGCCTACTGTTGGAGGACAGGGAAAAAGCGATGTTGGTCTGCAGTTAGTAGAGAGTGAGTTAATTCACTTCATATCCGAAACTGCACTCAAATCCCGAAGCTTCACTGCAATCCCGAAACTTCACTACAATCCCGAAACTTCACTACAATCCCGAAACTTCACTACAATCCCGAAACTTCACTACAATCCCGAAACTTCACTACAATCCCGAAACTTCACTACAATCCCGAAACTTCACTACAATCCCGAAACTTCACTACTACAATCCCGAAACATCAGTACTACTATCCCGAAACATCACTACTACAATCCCGAAACTTCACTACAATCCCGAAACATCACTACTACAATCCCGAAACTTCACTACTTAAATCCCGAAACATCACTACTACAATCCCGAAACATCACTACTACAATTCCGAAACTTCACTACAATCCCGAAACTTCACTACTACAATCCCGAAACATCACTACTAAAATTCCCAAACTTCACTACAATCCCGAAACTTCACCACTACAATCCCAAAACTTCACTACTACAATTCCGAAACTTCACTACTACAATCCCGAAACTTCACTAATACAATTGCGAAACTTCACTAATGCAATCCAAAACTTCACTACTACAATCCCGAAACTTCACTACTACAATCCCGAAACTTCACTACTTAAATCCCGAAACTTCACTGCAATCCCGAAACTTCACTACTTAAATCCCGAAACTTCACTGCAATCCCGAAACTTCACCACTACAATCCCAAAACTTCACTACTACAATTCCGAAACTTCACTACTACAATCCCGAAACTTCACTAATACAATTCCGAAACTTCACTAATGCAATCCAAAACTTCACTACTATAATCCCGAAACGTCACTATTTAAATCCCGAAACTTCACTACAATCCCGAAACTTCACCACTACAATCCCGAAACTTCACTACTACAATCCCGAAACTTCACTACTACAATTCCGAAACTTCACTACTTTAATCCCGAAACTTCACTATTTAAATCCCGAAACTTCACTACAATCCCGAAACTTCACCACTACAATCCCAAAACTTCACTACTACAATTCCGAAACTTCACCACTACAATCCCAAAACTTCACTACTACAATTCCAAAACTTCACTACTACAATTCCAAAACTTCACTACTACAATTCCGAAACTTCACCACTACAATCCCAAAACTTCACTACTACAATTCCAAAACTTCACTACTACAATTCCAAAACTTCACTACAATCACGAAACTTCACTACTAAAATTCCCAAACTTCACTAGAATACCGAAACTTCACTACTTAAATCCCGAAACTTCACTATTTAAATCCCGAAACTTCACTACTTAAATCCCGAAACTTCACTACAATCCCGAAACTTCACTACTACAATCCCGAAACTTCACTACTTAAATCCCGAAACTTCACTACTTAAATCCTGAAACTTCACTACAATCCCAAAACGTCACTACTACAATTCCGAAACCTCACTACTATAATCCCGAAACTTCACTAATACAATTCCGAAACTTCACTGCAATTCCGAAACTTCACAACAACCAGCAGAAGTATGGAAGCCAATGGTGAAAGAGGCCGCTACCATAGCAACAACAATGGCGATAATCGTCTCGATAGAAACAATCCGAACGACAACGAACGACACAGTCTTGGCTCGGATGCTCAGCTGAATCCGGGCTCCTTTCAAATGGCCAATCCTAGTTACGGTGTTAATCTATCAGTGTCCCAGCGACAGCAGCAGCAGCAACAGCAACAGCAGCAACAGCAACAGCAACAGCAGCAACAGCAACTGCATGGCAGGCAGCTTCCACCAGCTCCAGCAGAAAGTGAAGAAGAAGCCGACGAAGGTACTTATTCCAGTCTGCTTCCGCAGCAGCAGCAGCAGCAGCAAAATCGGGGGAATCAACCGGCTTATCTAATCGTTTGCTGTCCTGAGGACAGTCAGGACTATTTTCCATCCAGTTGGCTCAGTCAGCCAGATGGCGATCAGTTCCGAGTGGTCACGGATAGGCGGTCTGTCCAGTGCGATAATAATCATCATAAACGGATTTTAATTGTTGCTTCGCCTCGGTTGGTGAACTATCGGCCTCTGCGGTCGGCTATAAGAGGCTTGCTGAAGCGGCGCCGGGCAGCTCTGCAGCCTGATGTGCTGGTTGCCATGCCGAATATCGTGAGTCAGGACGGCTTTGTCTGTCTGTGTGTCTGTCTGAGCCTGTCTGTCTGTCTGTCTGTGTGTCTGTCTGTCTTAGTGTCTGTGTGTCTGTCTGTCTGTCTGTCTTTGTGTCTGTCTGTCTTAGTGTCTGTGTGTCTGTCTGTCTGTCTGTCTGTCTGTCTGTCTGTCTGTCTGTCTGTCTGTCTGTCTGTCTGTCTGTGTGTCTGTCTGTTTGTCTGTCTGTCTGTCTGTCTGTCTGTCTGTCTGTCTGTGTGTCTGTCTGTTTGTCTGTCTGTTTGTCTGTCTGTCTGCCTGTCTGTTTGTCTGTCTGTCTGTCTGTCTGTCTGTCTGTCAACCATTGTACCCAAGTGTCTCCTCAATTTAAAATGATCGAATCTCTCTTGAAACCAATAAATTTCAGACTGAGAACATGCAGGAGTTCGGAAACAGATTAAAAGAATACTGCAAGGAATTGAATGCATTGCATCACAAAAACGGACGTCTGGTGATCCTGAACCTCGGCGAGGCACCCACGGATCTCATCAGACGCGTGGAAAATCAGGCTGAATCGGCTGTTTAAAAGCCAATTCCATTTTGCACTCAGGCTGCACTTTATTTAGTATATTTTATTTATAACGACCAAGGTTGGTTATTCCCACCGTCGGACGGACAATCAATCTCACGGTGAAAACTTCACTCAATTTATGCAAAATTCGTTTTTTAACTTGATTAGCGATTAAATGACAATTGTATCACTTGCTATTACTTACAAGATTTTTATTACTCTTATAGACACATTTAGGTATCTAGCCACCTGTGTATCTAGGTACCTAGGTATCTAGACATCCAGGTACATGTATCTGGGCACCTGGGTATCTAGACGTCCAGGTATCTAGGCGCCTGGGTATCTAGGCACCTGGGTATCTAGGCACCTGGGTATCTAGGCACCTGGGTATCTAGCCGCCTGGGTATCTAGGCACCTGGGTATCTAGACGTCCAGGTATCTAGGCGCCTGGGTATCTAGCCACCTGGGTATCTAGCCACCTGGGTATCTAGAAATCTATGTATCTATGTATCCAGACACCTGAGTACCTTGACAGTTTGGAATCTTGGTAGATTTTTATTTAGTTTTTTGCATTTTATTTTCGGACGTATATTATCTACTTAAACGATACGCTAGTAAGTAGTAAAGTAGATATTAGACACTTTTTTGTTGTCGCAGCTATTTCAGCGGTCAATTCATCTATCTACAGTCATTAAAAATTCACACAGAATATTCAATATTTCATTCGAAACAGTCTAGATAGCTGTATTTATGTAATTTCATGTTTTTGAAGCCATGTCTTTTAATTAACTTTAAATACAAGATCTACAATTAAGATTAAGCATCTGCACGCAACTTATCTGCTTTAAGCATCAATGTTCTTATTAAAAAAATGCTATATATATAATACTATAGCAGTATATTAATATACTTTACTAATATATTCACTTTATTATTGATAAAATTATTAACAGTGAAGCTTAAAATTTCCTTATATTTAGTTGAAATTCGTCTTCTAATTACATGAAAACTCAAAACCAACACCACAGGAATCGCCCTCAAACCTCAACAGAAATCGCCCTCAAACCACAACAGAAATCGCCCTCAAACCACAACAGAAATTGCCCTCAAACCACAACAGAAATCGCCCTCAAACCACAGCAGAAATTGCCCTCAAACCGCAGCAGAAATCGCCCTCAAACCACAACAGAAATCGCCCTCAAACCACAACAGGAATCGCCCTCAAACCACAACAGAAATCGCCCTCAAACCACAACAGGAATCGCCCTCAAACCACAACAGAAATCGCCCTCAAACCACAACAGAAATCGCCCTCAAACCACAACAGGAATCGCCCTCAAACCACAACAGAAATCGCCCTCAAACCACAACAGAAATCGCCCTCAAACCACAACAGGAATCGCCCTCAAACCACAACAGGAATCGCCCTCAAACCACAACAGAAATCGCCCTCAAACCACAACAGAAATCACCATCAAACCACAGCAAAAATCACCATAAAACTACAACAGAAATCACCACAAAACAACAAGAAGAATATCCCCACAATCACCATGTAGCCACAAAGTACTTTTAAAGTACACCTCTTGGACCGCATGCAAAACGTATTGATTTCAAAATTTCTAGTTAAGAAGGCGACCATTATCAGGCAACAGAAAAATCAATGAATTATGGCGGCCGCCTACGACCCAGATGCTCCACTATTGACCTTAAATGACCTGTCAGACGCCTACGCAACAGTTCAAAGCTCCGGTTTAATCCGTCGTACCCCAATTTTAACTGACGTTGATCCGCAACTGCTGGGCCTGCCCGCCGATGTTGGCTACCGTTTGCACCTGAAGCTGGAGTGCGCCCAGCTGACCGGCTCGTTTAAACCGCGGGGTCTGGCCGTGCAGCTCGCCGGGTTGACTGGCGCCGGCAGCGGCCCCAAGCTGGTGACAATGTCGGCTGGCAACTACGGCCGCTCCTTTGCTGCCGTCTGCCAAGCTCGGCGCCTTCACGGCCTGGTGCTGATGCCCGACTCTGCTCCGCGGCACCGGGTTGATCACATCCGGGTGAGCCTGCTGTGTCTGTCTGCCTGTCTGTCGTAGTGTCTGTCTGCCTGTCTGTCTTTCTGTGTGTCTGTCTGCCTGCCTGTCTGTCTGTCTGTCTGTCTGTCTGTCTTTCTGTCTCTGTCTGTCTGTCTGTCTGTCTGTCTCCCGCCTGGCTTTTTCATCCGGTGCTCGTCCGGCGTTTATCCGGTTTCGTCCGGGTTTTAGACTTTTTCCGGATCAAATTAGAAGTTCATCCGTTTATCGTCCGCTTTCAGCTTTCGGACCAACGTCAGGAGTGAATTCCGGGTGAAATCCGGATGAAAGTCGTTTTTTCGGACTTTTGGTCCGCCCTATGTCCGGATCTGAATCCGGTTGCTCTGTGCATGAGAAACCGGGCTTAGAACAGAACTAAATTCCGGATGACTTCTGGATGTCTGCAAATTAGCATCCGGAAATTCATCCGATCCTACGCCCGGTGTCGCAGCCGCCTAGAAGCGGGGTAAACGACGGACATGTATTCTGGACCTTCAACGCAGGCCCTTCAACATCTGGGCAAGGTTTGTTGGCCGGCTCCGATGACAGTCTGCATAGTCCGGCGGACGAGACTGAGGAGCCTGATTTGGAGACCAACTTTGCAACCAGTAGTTCTTTAACGGCGTCTCAGACTCAGTGCCTTTTACTGGCGTGTGACAGGGCGGCCTCTCAAGCTGGACCCTCTGAGACCTCAAGTGGTTTGGTTGCCCTGTCTCAGGCGCAGCCATTTTTTAAGGTATCGGCAACATGCCGTGCCGAATTAGATCAGCGGCACCGGGACTACTTGGAGGCAAGAGAGCAAAGGAGCACTGCCGATCTCGACGCCGCTGCCCGGTGCGACGCGACAGCCAAACAGGCAATGCTGCGGGCTCTAATTCGAGCAGTGTTTAATGACGCCGAGTTGGGCCACTCAACGTTGAGTGGTCGCAAGACGCCGGGCTACGTATCTACGCCAGCCAATCCGGCGAAGCTCGCCGCGGTAAATTTGTGGTTGCGTAATGCCAATATTGGGTTCTCCGAACCCGAACTGCGGCGAGCTTTCACCCGGTGCGGTGAAACTGCCCGACATCGATTAAACGTGCCCAAGCGCGTTCGCAAAGGAGCGTCTGAAGCTGAACGCAAATCGACGAAGAAGCTGGCTAAACAGTCGTCGTCGGTGCTCCGCGTTGTAACTGCCGGCGAGGACGCCCCTGAAAGGGACAGGACTTCGACGTCTCGATCCGCTCCTGCTGCAACCGCTGCTGCGTTGTCGGGACACGGAGCCACGGGGGGCACCAGCGGCGATCGTACAGACGCCAATGCCGCCGAGTGTGCAGAGAATGCCGCCGACCTGTTGCTAGAACTCATCGGAAAGTAAAGTCAAAGATTGTAAGCAGACAAGTATTTTTGTAAGTCAAGAATTGTAAGTCATTTTTTGTACATGTAAGTCAAGATTGTAAGTCATCTTTTTGTAAGCCAATAATTGATAAGTCGGTAAGTCGTAAGGGAGTAAGTCAAGAATTGTAAGTCATCTTTTGTATGTAAGTCAAGAATTGTAAGTCATCTTTTGTATGTAAGTCAAGAATTGTAAGTCATCTTTTGTATGTAAGTCAAGAATTGTAAGTCATCTTTTGTATGTAAGTCAAGAATTGTAAGTCATCTTTTGTATGTAAGTCAAGAATTGTAAGTCATCTTTTGTATGTAAGTCAAGAATTGTAAGTCATCTTTTAATAAAAGAATAAATGAAGTAGCCTTAAGGCTAATTGAACTAAAGAATAAATGGCTTAATGAATTGAATTGTTGAAATATACTGCCACGTCTTTTCTTTCCTCTTTTACTTTGCTTCAGCAACACGCAAATTATACACGGACGTAGTATGGATTTCATACCTGCTCGTAACGTACTGCACATCCGATTTCTTTTCCGCTTTGGCCGTGTGTTGTGGAAATCCGGTTTTCGTCCGGAAACTGCTCCGGTTTCTTTTCCGCTTTGGCCGTGTGTTGTGGAAATCCGGTTTTCGTCCGGAAAAAGCTCTGCATGCTCGTCCGGTACCATGCGGATTGACACCCGGATAAAATTTCAGACCAACCCCGGACACTCATCCGGATGAATGGGTCTCCGCATGAAAGATTTTCATGTTTTGGTCCGTTTTGTAAACTTTTCGTCCGGCTTTTTCCCGGTTTTTTAATGGGAAAAATGCACTACGCACCGGACGAAACTCCGGAACTCTCTTCGACCAATTTCCGGATGAAAAAGCCAGGCGGGCTGTCGTTGTGTCGGTCTGCCTGTCTGTCTGTCGTAGTGTCTGTCTGTGTGTCGGTCTGCCTGTCTGTCTCAGTGTCTGTCTGTCTGTCTGTCTGTCGTAGTGTCTGTCTGTCTGTCGGTCTGCCTGTCTGTCTTAGTGTCTGTCTGTCGTAGTGTCTGTCTGTCTGTCTGTCTGTCGTAGTGTCTGTCTGTCTGTCTGTCGTAGTGTCTGTCTGTCTGTCTGTCGTAATGTCTGTCTGTCTGTCTGTCGTAGTGTCTGTCTGTCTGTCTGTCTGTCGTAGTGTCTGTCTGTCTGTCTGTCGTAGTGTCTGTCTGTCTGTCTGTCTGTCGTAGTGTCTGTCTGTCTGTCTGTCGTAGTGTCTGTCTGTCTGTCTGTCGTAGTGTCTGTCTGTCTGTCTGTCGTAGTGTCTGTCTGTCTGTCTGTCGTAGTGTCTGTCTGCCTGTCTGTCTTAGTGTCTGTCTGTCTGTGTGTCCGTCTGTCTGTCTGTCTGTCTGTTGTCTTAGTGTCTGGGTGTCTGTCTTTTTGTTTTGTCTGTCTTTCTGTCTGCGATTGATAGCCCAGGAGGGCCAGCCCCCAAGGCACAGAGAGTGCACATGCCTGACGATTAGAAAGTCAGGGCCGCTGAACACCCTGTGCAGTGCAGTATTGGCGCGCTTTTAAGTATTCATGCTCAGGAGGCAGACTGGAATTATTATCATATCTATCTCCTTACCAGAGCCAAGGCGTCCTAGTGGAGACCTGCCCCAGTTCCGAGCTGCAGTCACGCGTTGACGCCAAGGTGGCCAACGAAGGCTACCAGTTCCTGCACCCGTTCGATGATCGGCCACTGATTGCCGGACACGCCAGTTTGGGTCTCGAACTGCTGGAACAGCTGTCTCAGGTACGGGTTGGATAAGAATTGCTTAGAAGTCTATATATGCAGTCTAGCATGTCCTTTTTTGTCTACTGACAATGGCAGTGAGCGCAAATTACATGTACTCCTGTTTTTAAATCGATTTAAACAAATTCGTTCAAGGTTGACACTGTTCTACTTGGCTGCGGTGGCGGCGGCCTCTCAGCTGGGGTTGCGGCCGCCTTAGCTTTGTCCTCGAAATCTCGGCTGCATGAAAATGGCCGCTCGGCTGATGAAGAACCGCGATCTCCTGTCGTGTACGCTGTGGAGCCTGAAACAGCTTGTACTATGCGGCTGAGCTTTGAACAGGTTGGGGAATGGGGTGGGTGACATGGAGGTTGGGGTAGGTGATATGGAAGTTGGTGTGGGTGACATTGAGGTTGGGGTGGGTGACATGGAAGTTGGTGTGGGTGACATTGAGGTTGGGGTGGGTGACATTGAAGTTGGGGTGGGTGACATGGAGGTTGGGGTGGGTGACATGGAGGTTGGGGTGGGTGATATGGAAGTTGGTGTGGGTGACATTGAGGTTGGGGTGGGTAATATAGAAGTTGGAGTGGGTGACATGGAGGTTGGGGTGGGTGACATGGAGGTTGGGGTGGGTGATATGGAAGTTGGTGTGGGTGACATAGAGGTTGGGGTGGGTAATATAGAAGTTGGAGTGGGTGACATGGAGGTTGGGGTGGGTGATATGGAAGTTGGTGTGGGTGACATTGAGGTTGGGGTGGGTAATATAGAAGTTGGAGTGGGTGACATGGAGGTTGGGGTGGGTGATATGGAAGTTGGTGTGGGTGACATTGAGGTTGGGGTGGGTAATATAGAAGTTGGAGTGGGTGACATGGAGGTTGGGGTGGGTGAAATGGAGGTTGGGGTGGGTGACATGGAGGTTGGGATGGGTGAGATAGAGGTTGGGGTTGGTGACATGGAGGTTGGGGTGGCTGACATGGAGGTTGGGGTGGCTGACATGGAGGCTGGGGTAGGTGAGATGAAGGTTGTGGTGGGTGACAAGGAGGTAAGGTGGGTGAGATGGAGGTTGGGGTGGCTGACATGGAGGTTGAGGTGGGTAATATAGAAGTTGGAGTGGGTGACATGGAGGTTGGGGTGGGTGAAATGGAGGTTGGGGTGGGTGACATGGAGGTTGGGATGGGTGAGATAGAGGTTGGGGTGGCTGACATGGAGGTTGGGGTGGCTGACATGGAGGTTGGGGTGGCTGACATGGAGGCTGGGGTAGGTGAGATGAAGGTTGTGGTGGGTGACAAGGAGGTAAGGTGGGTGAGATGGAGGTTGGGGTGGCTGACATGGAGGTTGAGGTGGGTGTAAGCAATCTGTGTCAAAAGTGTGTGCAGTCTGGGTCAAGTGTGTGAGCAGTCTTAGTTAAGGGTGTGTGAACAGTCTTGGTTAAGGGTGTGTGAGCAGTCTTAGTTAAGGGTGTGTGAACAGTCTTGGTTAAGGGTGTGTGAGCAGTCTTGGTTAAGGGTGTGTGAGCAGTCTTGGTTAAGGGTGTGAGCAGTCTTGGTTAAGGGTGTGTGAGCAGTCTTGGTTAAGGGTGTGTGAGCAGTCTTGGTTAAGGGTGTGTGAGCGGTCTTGGTCAAGGGTGTGTGAGCAGTCTTGGTTAAGGGTGTGTGAGCAGTCTTGGTTAAGGGTGTGTGAGCAGTCTGGGTCAAGGGTGTGAGTAGTATGGGTCAAGGTTGTGAGTAGTCTGGGTCAAGGTTGTGAGTAGTCTGGGTCAAGGTTGTGAGTAGTCTGGGTCAAGGTTGTGAGTAGTCTGGGTCAAGGGTATGAGCAGTCTAGTTCAAGGGTATGAGCAGTCTGTATTAAGGGTGTGAGCAGTCTGGGTCAATGTTGTGAGAAGTCTGGTTCAAGGTTGTGAGCAGTCTGTGTCATCAGTGTGTGAGCAGCCTGGGTCAAGTGTGTGAGCATTCTGGGTCAAGGTTGTGAGCAGCCTGTGTCAGTGCACAATGGAACCCGACCTCTCATCCAGGATCGGCCAGCCTTGATGCCGCAGGCGCGATCCATAGCTGGCGGCCTGGCGCCACCCTACGCCGGCGCCAACGCCTACCGACATTTGCGCCATTTTGGCGCTCGCTCGCTGCTAGTTAGCGACGCCGAAATTGGCGCCTGTCAGCGCCAGCTGGCGCGCAACCTCGGCCTGATTGTGGAGCCGAGCGCCTGCGCTGGACTAGCGGCTCTGCTATTTGACCGGCTGGAGCAGCCTCCAGTGGGGGGTCTGTGCGTTGTGCTCACGGGAAGAAATGTGTCTCCAGAGGATGCGATGCAGCACCGAAGGTCAGGAGGGGGGGGGGGTCAGCGCCCCCCCCCCGCGAGTGAGAACTTGGGCTTAGTAGGGGGTACCCAAGTAAAGTACGCACTCCAAAATACAGCCTTCAAATGCGTTTAGATTACGCTTACACTTACACTTAGATTATTAATTAGCTACAGATTCTTATATTTCTGTGATAATACAAATCTGTATAAATGTGCCAAAGTTGAACAGAATGCAAGCGATCATGCCATTGGTTTTAGCTGATTCTATATAAAATTAACTGCAATGAATGCTTTGAGTTTTTCTAACTGAATAAAATTATTAAATCTCGTGTTGACTTTTACAGGCTTATAATTTTCTAGATTTTTCTCTATTCAGCATTGCTCAAAAGACTTAAGCAAGCCTGTTTTTACATTTCCTAGTTTACCCAACGTGACTATATAGTTTGAGAAATCGTCATTGGAAATTTGAATCTTCTTTGAGCTTTACTTTACGCTCAATGTGGCAAATCTAGTGGGCCGTAGCCTAGTGATCATGGTCTGGCTTGTTTGAGCTTTACTTTACGCTCAATGTGGCAAATCTAGTGGGCCGTAGCCTAGTGATCATGGTCTGGCTTGTTTGAGCTTTACTTTACGCTCAATGTGGCAAATCTAGTGGGCCGTAGCCTAGTGATCATGGTCTGGCTTGTTTGAGCTTTACTTTACGCTCAATGTGGCAAATCTAGTGGGCCGTAGCCTAGTGATCATGGTCTGGCTTGTTTGAGCTTTACTTTACGCTCAATGTGGCAAATCTAGTGGGCCGTAGCCTAGTGATCATGGTCTGGCTTGTTTGAGCTTTACTTTACGCTCAATGTGGCAAATCTAGTGGGCCGTAGCCTAGTGATCATGGTCTGGCTTGTTTGAGCTTTACTTTACGCTCAATGTGGCAAATCTAGTGGGCCGTAGCCTAGTGATCATGGTCTGGCTTGTTTGAGCTTTACTTTACGCTCAACGTGGCAAATCTAGTGGGCCGTAGCCTAGTGATCGTGGTCTGGCTTGTTTGAGCTTTACTTTACGCTCAACGTGGCAAATCTAGTGGGCCGTAGCCTAGTGATCGTGGTCTGGCGCGGCGCGGCGCCAGCGGCCTTAGGCTCGATTCCAAGTGCAGTCGCTAATTTTTGTGGCTAAATTGCAATCTCGGCTTGGCTCTTGGCCAACCCCCATGAGACACAGTGAAGTGTACATGCCTAGCGATAAATAAAGTTAGGGCCGCTGTGGGTCGAGAGTTACCCTACTCTCTTATCATGGATAAATCATCTATGATCCATGATCCATTGATAAATCATGCATGTTCATGGTATTTTCATGCATGGATTTTTAAAACTTTCCATGGTAAAATCATCCATGTCAGGGAGTTCATACGGGAAAATAAATAACTAAGCTTATAAAAAATTTCAGGCTATTTTATGTATATCTAATAAAGTTTTAAATATATTTAATAAAAGCGAAATTGTAAATACAAAAAATAGTTTAATAAATTTGTTAAAATCTTCACCTACAAATTGCTTTGAATATATTACCAGCAATTTTGTTGGCCATTTTGTTTCGGTTTAGTTAATTACGGACTTAACTTCCCATAAACATAAATTACTAGGCCTATTTTTCCTTTCTAAGAGGACTCTGTCACTCTTGCATGTTGTCATCATTTCATTATGTGTCACTATGTGCTATGTTTATGTTTATGTTTTTTCTTAGCTATATACTTCCAGTTCCACTTTTGGTAGCTAGTTTTAAAATTCGGTGGCTTGTAAGGTTTTTTGACATGCTAATTTTGATCTTCACTCCTTCAGTGAAAATTGTATTTGTAGATATATTAGAAAATAGAAACCCTATTATATATTATATTTGGGATGCAAAGATAACCTATAGGGGTTAGATGTATATTTTTGAATGATATTTTGCTGCATTTTTATAATGATAGGTTGGCCTAACCAAAGCCAAAGGCCTAGTCTAAAGTGGCATCCTAGACCTAGGCCATAGCCTAATGATAAAAATCACATGGTAGGCTGACAGTTTCAAAATAATAAAAAATAATAGTATATTATGGTAATTGGTACTTAATTTCGAGACCTTTCATGTCCTTTGTATCTAATATACAGTCTATAATCAAAACTAGACTAGACTAGGCCCAATTAGGCCTAATATTGTCTACTTTGTATCAGAAAATCCACAATGGCACAACTTTATAATTATAGGCCTATATATAGGGCCTAGGCCTTATATTATAATTTTTATTTAAAATCATAGGGGCCTAGGGTCCCTACATTAAATTTTTTTTATATACAATTCTAATTGGTTTGTCATTGGCCTCTTGATTGATTCTTCAAACCTTATCTCCTTGTGAAACTTTTTCAGAACAAATTGTTATGGATGATATTGGATTAAGTGCATCTAATTCTAGGCCTCTTCGAAAGCAGACAAAAAGTACTTCTAAATTTGGAAATGACAATTCAGCATTGTTTTTCTGCTTTATTCTTCACAATGTTGGCCATGATGAGCAATATGTGACCATTGCATTTGGGTCTCCCTATTGGCCAAGTACAATAACTAATGATGAAAAGTTGGAACTTGCACAAGTAAGATTTTAAGTTGGATTTATATGCATAATATTTTGTTATTGAGTACATGGTTTCTAAAACAAATTATTCCAACTACAAATGTAATATTACTTTATTAAATTATATTTTAGGGGACTAAAGTCTTTTTACGCATGTATGGCAAACTATTTTCTGCTACACTTGTGGCAAAAGGTAGTGAAAGGCAAATGGCTTCAACTATGAACCAACTTTCCAACTTGGTTAGTGAGGCTGAAAATACTGATTCATTGATTAGCCAAGCTATTGAGCTTTTTGCAATGAAAGATCCCCAAGCTGGCATTGCAAATGTAAGGACAATAAGGTCATCTAGTTCAAAGCAGGTTGCTTCAAGTTCTAGTTGTCATCAGCATGGACTACTTGACGAGCTTTATGAAGTGGATAGTGAAAGTGGCGAACCAAATTTGGCGATACCAGCTACTCAATCAATGGGTAAAACTGCAATATATATGAACTATTAATTGTTTGCAATTTGTTTTTTTTGTTGTATTATTTGATTAATTATTATTTTTTAGAAAAAGCCATTTCTGCATTTGAGAGAGAGGCATCTTTGGTTGAAAATGAGCAAGCTCGTGCCACAGGCCTCTTGGAATCAAGTTTGTATATTCTATTACACCTAATTGAAAACCAAATACCAAATGAGTCAATATTTTTGTAGCAATAAGCCTTTTTTATCACTAGGTGCAATTCAAGAAGTGCAACCCCTCCGAGGGGTACAGATAGTAAACAGTGAATCGGATGCAACAATGAAAGGTATAATTTTATTTTTTTAATATGATACAATCACATTATTAAAAATCAAAATCACCATATTTTTATATATGAGCATATATCTTACTCTAGATCTAAAACTGTTCATTCAATCCGAGTTGCTTTCTCTTGAGAAGCGTCTTGCTGCAAGGATATGCCGACTTTTAAAAAAGGATGACAACTTTGGTGGAATGCTAACAATTAAAGAATACCAAAATGAGGTATGTCAGTTTTTTCTTAGCATCAGCAGCATCACGTCTGTAGTATAAAAGTTCTACTATATAATAACATTTTTTAGGAATTTAGGTGCATTGATGGTTCCCTAGCTGAGCTGTCTTCAATTCTTTGCAACGATCCTAAGGTGTTCCTCCGAAGGTATATCAAGCTGCGATTTGGCGAAGGCTACTTGCTTGAGCATATAATCGATTCATCCTGTGGTGCTCGCAGTTCCCGAAGGCCTGCTCCATCTGAGCATGTGACAGAGTTTCAACGTAAATATATATATATAATTTTTTCACAGTTTTGTGCAATTTTTTTATTATAAAGCAATTTAGGCTAATTAATGCTAAATGATCTGAATCCAATACTTGGGATATTTTCTAAAAAAACACATTTAGGTCTGAGATAAAAGAAATTGAGGAAAAATAGTTCTAAAGTTCAATACATCCCATTGACCTATTTAATGATTAGCATCATAAATCAACTTCCTTTTAAATTTAGCCTATTTCTACTATAAACACAGTACACAATGTCTATTGTAAAAATATTTTACTATACTCGTGAATTTTCAGGTTTGCTTCAATTGTGCTATCGAACATCTGGCTACGACTTCCACGAAATCTGGAAGTCTGTACGAGACCATCTCAATCAGCTGGCCAGGGAGGAGACACGGGCGAGAAAGCGAACTTCAACTGCTGCTTCTGGACCCGAGTCAGGGGATTCCATTTCCCGCTCAAGGCGAATGGGACCGTGAATTGCGGAAAAAATTCTAGTAACTTTTGAATATTTGAATTGCTATTTTTATGTCTAGTAAATCAGAATCTGAGCACTCTCTTTCTACTAATTACTCAGCCTACTCTTGTCAGGCGATTTCTTCTCCCTCAAATAGTTTTTCTACAAGTAATAGGAGTTCAATTTCAAGCGAAGCCGGTGTAACGCACTCGCACAGCTGTCCTGACGCTGTGGAAACTTTTATTGGTGAAAACAATGCTGTGCCTGTGCTTGAGGAGAGTTCAGATAGCTTAGCGAATTTGGCTTCCATCTCAGATCCCAGTGTGCAGGCGGCTCTGATTTTTCAGTGGGCAATTACTTCCGGAGTTTCAGAGGCTGCTCTTGATAGACTCCTGAAGCTACTTTCTATTTTTAGTAGAGATTCTCTAGCTCTTCCAAATAGCGTCAAGTTGCTCAAATCATTGATTCAAGATACTTGCCCTCTTGATGATAGTGACGTGTCTGAATTTGGCTTTTGCCCAGAATGCAAAAGCCAGTGTCAGGTTCATTCCCCAAAGTCAAAGGTTGCTGTGACACAGCTCAATATTGTTCCACAGCTGCGGACTATCTTAAGCAGCCACACTTCAACTATTCTGCAGTATGAGCAAGAATTGCAAAAGGATAAAAACACAGACGTTTTGAATTCCAAAATAGTTAAAGAACAAGGCTTAAGCCTATCTTCTGGCAAGTCGCTTCACTTGCATCTTCTAATCTCAGCTGATGGCGCCAATTTTTTTGAATCTGTTCAGAGTAGCTTTTGGCCATTTCAGGCTCAACTTCTAAACCTTCCTGTTTACATCCGTCAACGCTTTGCAAATTTAATTCTAATTGCTCTTGTTTCATCGAAGGCAGTCCCGCATTTCCAGTCTTTTCTGTCTGAAATTATGAACAATTTGCCAAAACAGTTTATATTCTCGGAATACACCGTTCATGTCCATTACACACTCTTTGTTTGTGACTTGCCCGCTCTTGCTAAGCTCTTCTGCATTCACCAGTACAATGGTGCGTTTAGCTGTCCTAGGTGCTTGCACCCAGGTGAGAGCTTTAAAGTATCCGAGAAAGGTAAAAACTGGATCTTCCGCTATGGTGAAGGCTACTTGTTTCCTTTGAGAAACCCATCTTCCCATCTTGAACACTGTCGGCTCGCACAAATTCGAAATCGGCCTGTTTTTGGCGTAAAGATGCGCAGTTGCTTGTTAGACTATGTTCCGTTTCCCAGCTGCAATCCTATTGACAGTTTACACTGCTTTTTCGAAGGCCACACCAAGTATCTACTAGAAGAGCTGTCATTACCTGCAAACAGGCGCGAGTTGTATTTTTGCTCAGCTAATTGCATGGATTTCATATCTAATTGTATTCGTCAATCTATAACTCCTTCTAGCATCACAATCAACACAAATTTTAAAGGCTTTTCAGATTGGAAAGCAAAGCATTTTAAAAACTTTGCGCTATACTTTCTTCTTCCTACGTTTTTGCAGAGAATTTCGCATTTTCCATTGAAACTGCTGTTAACTAATTTAGTTCTTATTTATCACATGTTGTATAGCCCCCAATCAAATAAGACTGATATCGAAAAGCTATGCAAAGCTTTTATCTCCAATGCTCAGCAAATATTCGGACCGAAAGTACTCCGCCTTAATTTCCACCTGCTTTTGCATATGGCTGAACAGTACGAATTGTACGGACCTGTATTTAATTATTCTATGTTCGCATTTGAGAGCTCCATTGGCATGTTCAAAAAGTTCTTATGCGGAACTGTGTCATTTGGCCCACAGCTTGTTCGCAAGTTTTTGTTTCAAAAGTTGCTACATCACTACTTTTCTTGTGTTAAGGACTCTATTGTAGTGGATGCAGTTAACTCTATATCTTTAGAGCCATCCAGGCCACATGGTATTCTTCGAAACTCACTTGCTTATTTTAATGGACATTTTTTCTCGACAAGCTCAGCTTGTGCGTCGAAAAATTCTAACCATCTTTGCCAATTGAAGTCCGGCGAAATCTGCACTATTGCAGAGTTCCTCGAGCCTAATACTATTCGAGTGCAAATTTTGGATCCCATTGGTTCGCTGTTTGATTTTGTTTTACGAGTACCAGCAGCAACTTTCCCCATCGATTTACTTAATTGGAAAGCATTGCTGGAATCCATGTTCAAAAAGTCTTCGACATTCAATTTTGTATTGATATCCCTGTCTAATGCGCCCAGATCGGCCAGACGCGAACGTATAGTTAATTTTTCAGAGGTCGATCGACCCTGCATCGCTGTTCCAGTAGAATCGTTCAGCAAAGACTGTTATTGCGCTGTGCCATTGTTCAAAGAGTTTGAACATGATTAAAAAGGTACGAGTATGTGTCCGTACCTTAGATCCGATTATTTTATTATTAATGCTGCAAAGTCTGGCAGAAAATAAAATTATGCTCCATGACCAAGATAAAACCATCAGGGAATCAGAATAACTTTCCAGATGCCCAACTTCCTCCCTCTCAGACTCCCACCGTTACCTCTCTTTGTCCGATCTCTCCATATTCAAAATCTCCAAGTTTCTGTGCGCAAATAATTGACTAATGCAGCATTAACTTCGTTTCGTAAAGGATTAGTCGGCCCTTGCCCTTAATGCGTACCGAATTCGGCTAATTCTATTTATTGACTGTTCAGTAAAATTTACTGTTTTATTTTTTCTTACAGTACCTTGAAATGCGTCAAATTCTGTCTATTCTGTATCTTAAAGCTCTCTGAGCTGTTTTATTTTTTCTTACAGTACCTTGAAATGCGTCAAATTCTGTCTATTCTGTATCTTAAAGCTCTCTGAGCTGTTTTATTTTTCTTACAGTACCTTGAAATGCGTCAAATTCTGTCTATTCTGTATTTTAAAGCTCTCTGAGCTGTTTTATTTTTTCTTACAGTACCTTGAAATGCGTCAAATTCTGTCTATTCTGTATTTTAAAGCTCTCTGAGCTGTTTTATTTTTTCTTACAGTACCTTGAAATGCGTCAAATTCTGTCTATTCTGTATTTTAAAGCTCTCTGAGCTGTTTTATTTTTTCTTACAGTACCTTGAAATGCGTCAAATTCTGTCTATTCTGTATTTTAAAGCTCTCTGAGCTGTCTTATTTTTTCTTACAGTACCTTGAAATGCGTCAAATTCTGTCCATTCTGTATTTTAAAGCTCTCTGAGACTGAGCTGTCTTATTTTTTCTTACAGTACTTTGAAATGAATTATGCCTAATTATCATTAATAATATAAGTCTCGAAATGGTCATCATACGAGTTTTCAATTACTTCTACATTTAATTGCATAAGTATTTGTTCTGATACTTTTTTGTTTTGAAAGTGATTTATAAGGGAATGGAAACATATTTCTCAGCAGCACTAAAGATGCTGCCGAATTTGTTTAGAAAATTTCAGCTTTAAAATGAACCTACGCAAACATTGCGTTCTACTAACAGTAGTGTAGTAAGGAAAATTATATTTAAAATCATACATCAATGTACATGGATGGAAAGTAACCATGGATGAAGTTTACGTGGAACCATGTATGATCAGGTATGGCTCCATACATGTTCAGGTATGATCCATACATGGCATCATGGATGCTTCATCCATGATTTATCCATGCAAGGAGAGTAGGGTACATACTAACATTGAGGAATTTTGGAGTATCTCTTGGTGAAAATAAAACGAATTTATACTCTTACTAAATAGTTATTTTGCATGCACACACGTTAATATCATAGGCGCGCTTGTTCAGCCTCTCCACACGGACAAGTTGGACAACATCTAGCTCATGGTCCTCCTATAGTACTACAGTATTTAAAAATAAATGGGTCTGATTCTACATGTAGGTGTTTGCCCATCCATTATAATTGCCGTGGTTTTTTTGCAGTGCTGCCTTGTGTGAAAATATGCAGATGCGGCATCTTCAATACATGTATCGTCTGAATGTCAATTACGCCCCATGTCTGTTATATGGCATTGTAGAATTTTAACATTTTTATGCTCGTATTTACATTTTAGAAAGCTCAGAATGTTATTTACAAGTTCGCGTTTAAAATTAGAACTAGAGCCATATTTATTAAAACATCAAAATACAACTTGCATTTACATTTAACAATTTAACATCTATACAAACTTAGCATTAAGACTAAAGCCGAATTTATTAATATTTTGTTTAACTGACACTATTCACGACATTTTCTTCCACGTAGAAACTTCTAACTACACGAAAAACAGGTTCTTATGGCTAGTTTTTCAATTTTTTTGTAAATTATCGTAGTTTAGGATGCCTTAAACTCAATAAAAATATTTAATATTAGAAGACAAATAAACTTTCACATCTTCGGTGATTTAGTGCAGCAAAATTGAAAGAAAATCGACGAAAGAAAGGGACATCCAAGAAAACACCTTCAACCGTTTTTTATCGAATCAGAATTGCGAGGAGGATACTCAACTTGATTTATGAAGTTGATTTATTTTTATCGTTTTGCGTAGAACATCGAGTTATACTATTAAGCAAATTGTAAGCAAAGTCGGATAAAAAGTGCTCGGCAGCAGTATATATAGTAGTAAAAAGAGTATAGCTAATTGTGTAATGTTAAATTTAATGTGCCTTTGTTTATAAAATTTTGGATGTGTACAAGTTTCTACAACATTAATGTCTCTTCTGGGTATATAGGGAGAGCTGAGTAAAAAGTTTCCAGAATGTACGCGAGAGGCGATATATTTTTGCACATTTTAACAAAACACGCATGCATAAAAAATCCGGAATACATGCTTCCCGGAATTACAATGTACATCACTATTACGATAATTTGCAATCGCATCAAGCGCTATATTACTACAGGTTCATAGGTGATTTTATGTTGAAAAGGCAAAGTGAAATTCAAGTGGCCAGGGGTATTTCTTTAAGTTCAGTTTTAAGCAGCAGATTATTTATTTTCAAGGTGTGTAAGAATCGCAGAGAAATTTTCGACATTAAACGACGAGTATGTCGTCAACTATAATAAAATAAAATTCATGTCGTACTAAATGTAAAGTACATTTCAAGCCTTTCATAGTTACGGAAAATAAAATCCATAGGCCATAAATTCGCAAATGGTGACTGGTAATTTAGCATGAAAAATAGAAACTCGAACTCTGCTGCCATAGCCAGCGCAGGTGAAGTTGGACACTGAGAACGAAGTCGATAGTTTCACATTGTTGCACTCGATGCCGTCCACCTGCAGTGTGAACCTGTTGAGTCGGTCAGCGCAGCAGTCCTGCCTGTTGTAGATGGTGACGGTGGAGACGAGAGCTGCTCTGGGCAGCTCAGCTTCCCACCATTCGCTATTGCTTTCTCTTGTGTGGGAGCAGGATTTTTTAAAGTAATTCTGGTTTGTATTGCCATCAATGGCTCGTAAGCAATCGCCTCTTTGCCTCCTCCTTGTAGAACTCTGCCTACATGTTGAAGCTCTCAAGGGTAATGTCGCTGAAAATTTACGCAATGTCTTACACTCAGCAGCATATTTGTCCGTTAATATAAAAGATTAATTAATGATAATATTATGCAACCGGTCAGCAGATTTGCAACCGACAGCTCAGCCGCTGTCGGTTATATATACATGTATTGCGCGGCGCATTGCTGCGTACGGCTGTTCAGTCCAAGGACTGGGGAGTCGCCACACAGCCTCAATTACCCCAGCCAATGCTGGCACCCATTTTACAGCTGGGTGAACTGAAGCAGTTCAGAGTTAAACGTCTTACTTAGGGACGCAAATTGTATCAGTGGGATCGGGAATCGAACCCCCGACCAATTCAAGTCGTGAGTCCGACGCTCTGACCACTAGGCTACAACCCCCTTCCTGGAAGGAGAATCAACTTCAACCGGACTGTGTTCAATCCATTACAATCACGCAATGCTCGGTATACACGTATACTCACGCAGTTTTCGCGTGTACACATCGCTCGGTGGAAAGACTGATTGCCACAGAACCCGCCTAAAGAATGCGGTGACGTTGAACAGATGGCACGCATTCGGACTCCAATAGAAGCCATAGCAGTCGAGTATGCGAGCGCACATCAGTGAGCATTGGGGTCGGGTAGCGACCAGTTCGTGCTTGGCGAACTCCGCCGGGCCCTGTCCGCTGGCACGGTGGGCAACAACGAAAGCCTTCTTGGGTGGGCAGTTGGTGGCCGAGATGGCAACTATTGATACCACGCAGGTGAGTAGTGTTAGAAGCTGCATTACTATACCAGCAATTGGTAGGGATTTAAAGCTGAGCGCTCTCTCGTTTATCGGCGTAGACGTTTCTATATATAGTGGGATTAATGACTTAATACCTGTAGGCATGCTTTTTCTGATTGGCGAATGTTCTCTTCTCCAATAGGCTACTTTAGCTGCGTTTAATATTGCAGGGTGTTGCATTATTTGCCAAATGAAATAAAAGCATGTAAACAGATAGAAACTGCATGCATGGCTTCGACGAATGTCAGGAGAAACCTCTGGCAACCATGACGCAGCCTAAGAGACAGGGGCGACCACCAAGAGACAGGGGCGCCCACCAAGAGACAGGGGCGCCCACCAAGAGACAGGGGGCGCCAAACCAAGAGACGGAGGGCGCAAACCAAGAGACAGGGGGGCGCCAAACCAAGAGACGGGGGGCGCAAACCAAGAGACAGGGGCGCCCACCAAGAGACAGGGGGGCGCCAAACCAAGAGACGGGGGGCGCCCACCAAGAGACAGGGGCGCCCACCAAGAGACAGGGGGGCGCCAAACCAAGAGACGGAGGGCGCAAACCAAGAGACAGGGGGGCGCCAAACCAAGAGACGGGGGGCGCCAAACCAAGAGACGGGGGGCGCAAACCAAGAGACAGGGGCGCCCACCAAGAGACAGGGGGGCGCCAAACCAAGAGACGGGGGGCGCCAAACCAAGAGACGGGGGCGCCCACCAAGAGACAGGGGCGCCCACCAAGAGACAGGGGCGCCCACCAAGAGACAGGGGGGCGCAAAACCAAGAGACGGGGGCGCAAACCAAGAGACAGGGGGGCGCCAAACCAAGAGACGGGGGGCGCAAACCAAGAGACAGGGGGCGCCAACCAAGAGACAGGGGGGCGCCAAACCAAGAGACGGGGGGCGCAAACCAAGAGACAGGGGCGCCCACCAAGAGACAGGGGCGCCCACCAAGAGACGGGGGGCGCCAAACCAAGAGACGGGGGGCGCAAACCAAGAGACAGGGGCGCCCACCAAGAGACAGGGGCGCCCACCAAGAGACAGGGGGGCGCAAAACCAAGAGACGGGGGGCGCAAACCAAGAGACAGGGGGGCGCCAAACCAAGAGACGGGGGCGCAAACCAAGAGACAGGGGGCGCCAACCAAGAGACAGGGGGGCGCCAAACCAAGAGACGGGGGCGCAAACCAAGAGACAGGGGCGCCCACCAAGAGACAGGGGCGCCCACCAAGAGACAGGGGGGCGCCAAACCAAGAGACGGGGGCGCAAACCAAGAGACAGGGGGCGCCAACCAAGATACAACTGGGCGCCAACCAAGAGACAGGGGCTTTGGCTCTGCTCGTGCAATTAACGCCTTTGAGGGCCAACCCCAAGGCACAGTGAAGTGTACATGCCTAACGATAAATAAAGTTAGAGCCGCTGTCGGCGGAATGGGCAGCAATGCCTCTCGCCGGTTGTGTGACAATGCTGCTTAAAGCGCGCCAAGGTGCACACAGGCCCTGGCCCTGCCTCCAATGAAGAACATGCAGAGAGCATCAGAGCCAGGAGCAAAAGTCAATTTAGCTCGTAAAACATGCATCAGCGAAACTCCAACCTTTCTCTTCTGTCCAAAAACAAACAGTGGTTAACAAAACATACGGAAGCAGTTAAATTCATGCTTTTAACCGATTCCAGTAAATTTTGTTAGTCAAATAGATCGGAGAGACTACACGGCATGTATTACTAGTGCACACAAAAGATCGCTTACATTGTTACAGAAGACCTTAAAAATGAGATCCAGGAATCTAATCTCGCATTCTAATTTTTGCTACTCGTAGTGAATCCCGCCTGAAATTATAACAAAATGATATAATTTAATTCCTTAGATCCAGAAAAAATTTTAAACTATCAAAACAAATTATTAACACAAGGACAAACTAATATGTCTTCCTTCTCAGTCTGTTTCTTAAATGCAAATGGCCTGTCAACTTAAGCTCATTGGATCTACGACAATTGACTGCCGCAATTTGACTGCCAGCAAAATGACTGCCTAAAAACACTCCAGGCTGTTTATTCATGATCGTATATATGCAAGGCTAGCAAGGCTTTTACATGAGTAAAAATGCAAACCACATTTGGCTTTCTTGTTAAGCCTAGTCAAAGCTAAAGTTAATGATACGCTAGCTCTATAAACAGCAATTATGGAACACAGATACATGTGGAAGATCCGTTTGAACATTAGTAGATTTACATGCACGTATTGTTGTTCTCTGGCGAGTAGCTTTAGACAACCCGGGCTCGCTGTCTAGATAATTGGATCTTGACCACGACGTCAGCTACCGCACCAACCAGAGGCGCACACAAAGTCTAGGGGACGAGGCCTGGTGGCTGAACCCTTTCAGCGCCAGATCCCAAGGATTGCACAGGTGTTTTCATGAATTTCGGTCTGCGTCAATAAGATTCGAAGTTTTCAGAATTTCAGCTAATCTCATTATCTATTTGCCCAAAACCCTGTGACGAAAAATAAGTAACCAAGAGGCAAATTGCAATCTTAGCAATGTTTAATACGTCTACTACACATAATATTAAACGTGTATATGTATATTAATATATAAGCGTCGTCATAGTTTGCACCGTAAAATGTCAAACAAACTGGTTTATTTGTATATATGAATATATAATATATATAAAATATAAAATGTGCATGTCATATGTACGCGCAAGTAGAACAGAAGGTGTAGCGCCAAAAAACAATATAAATAATAATAATAGTAGTAGTACATTAAGTAGTAGTGCGTTTACGTCAGCAGTAAAGATAATTACTTTTTTATTTAACAGCAAACACACTGACGAGTCAACAAAGCTGAAAGTTCAGTTTTGACAGCAACTGAAAAAATTATGAGCAACAAAGATTAAGGCAGAGAGGAAATCAATTGTTATTATTATACATTTTTGCTGCAGTGACTACTAACCGTAACATAGGCAAACGAAACCTTAAGAATTGAAATTTTTATTGGCAATAACTAATCCCTAAATATAAATTTATCTGATCCATTAGCTATTGACAATCAATATTAGGTAAGTAATATATTAATTTCCACTATTTGCGTTGATCCCGCAATCCACAAAGTAAACAACTGATGTACAATGGCTCAAGAAGGCACACAAACACATGCAATAAAATTAATTGAACATAAAAAACCATAACTATCAAAATGACGCACAAAAGAACTGATATGCACACAGATTTAATTGGCATTGATTTAGCAGCGCAAAAACTTGTTATAGAAAATTAGGATATACCATAGGCTAAAGCACAAATAGACGGATAAGGCCTTTCGGTATTAGCAACAGTAGCATAATGTGGAAATAAATAATAGTGTGTGTAAAATGTTAAAAGTAGCAATTTACAAATAAAAGAAAGTACTACCTATATAACTAATAATAGTTTGAAAACATGTGCTGCTAAATAAACAATATTATTATTCATATTTGTACACAATTAAGACACATTTATGATAATTAGGCATCAACAACTTATTTATATAACAGATATAACATTTGTTCTGTCTCTTGGTTGTGTATTTTCTGTGCAAAAATATAACAACTTAACAATTAAGCATCAGATTAACAAATTAAACAAATTAAATAACTAGAAATAACAGACAAATAGAAAACTAGTTTAACGGAGCTGCGGATAATAACAAACTACTAATTTATAACCTCTTAAAATCATTACAAACAGCATATTATTATTTATTTACCAATACGTTAAGCATACTTTTACTGTGAGATTCTGTGTGCGTTTAAAACAAACACTTTTTAATCGTCAAGTGTCTAAAAGAGAAATTTACTGCATTTTTAGCATTTTAATAAAATTTATTTTAGTTGTAACATTTTGACAGAACTACTTGAGTTACAAATACTTACTAAGTAGTATATAGATGTCATGATGACCAAAAAAGAATGAGTCAATGTCTGCAGGTGTTGGCAATAATCCGAGATACTGGAAAAACTGGATATGTCACTCGCAAAAAATTGGTAAAAAGTGGAGCGTCTACTCTTTTTTTAGTAGTTTGTCTGAAGTGTAACTAAAATTTAATTTGGTAGCTAAAATTTTCTTTCCCATGTGGCGACAGGAGCATATGGGGTTGAAAATAAACAACTGAACGTCAGACGGACGAAACCCAGCCTATGAGGGACAGGCCAAATCTAGCTCTAGCTCAGCCAATGAGAGAGCAGTAAGGAGAGATTTTGAAGCTAGATGGACGGATATTCAACCTAGGGGGCAGGCCCAATCCAGCTCAGCCAATGAGAGAGCAGTAAGGAGAGAGGTGAAAGTCAGACGGACGAAAACTCAACCTAGGGGGCAGGCCCAGTCTAGCTTAGCCAATGAGAGAGCAGTAAGGAGAGAGATCTGCTTCTTGTACCTTTAAAAACCTTAAATATCTTAGGGCTAAAAAACGCTAATCTTGCTACTGAAAAAGAGTAGACGAGTGCATTTTTTGCGACTGGCTTATCTAGTTATTTTAGTATCCGTGGAAACCGTGACAAAATTTTGTTGTTCAAGACACAGACGAAATCGGATTCAACGGGCTGGACATCTGCGTGAGCACTCGATCGAGCCATTGCAACGGCCCGTTCAGATGAATCTCAATCCAGCAAGGCGTCGAGGTCACGTCCTGTCGATGATACTCGGCGCCCCAGCCTTTGACAAATGACAGTCTAATAGTGCACATTTTAGTGAGCTCGTACACCGACTCGAATCCTTTGTTAACCGTATGAGTCAGAGTCCTAGCGAAATCTTGATTGCTAAATATCATCAAGGAACAGCCGCTAGGAATTTTGCAAACAGTTGTGGGATTAAAGCCGTGCCTTAAATTGCAATTACGCGACTGTACAAAGATGCTACTGTCGCTTAGGCATTCGGCAAATACTTCACCGCCAACGTAGTACAGATGCACACCTTTGCCAATGTGCCGTCTGGTGTTCTCAATTGTACTATTACGATTGACATTGGACAGTAGGCCAAGACAGAATCTGTCAGCATTAGTGGCCGGATCCGTGAACCCGTCAACAATGATTGATGGTTGGCTGGCCTGGTAGGCTTCGCCGACTCGATTGTTCAATTCGTAGTAGACAATTGAGCACCAGTAGGAGGGCTCCTGGTACGATACCTGAGCAGGGGAGGGGATAAGGCCAGCGATTAATAATGAGCTTATCGAATAGCGCCTTAAACTGGCTATTCTCTGTAATCTGAGATATCTATTCTTATCCTTGCGGTTAGAATTCTCACATTTGGATCTCACCCTATCTAATCAATGGGATCTCACCCTATCTAATCAATGGGATCCCACCCTATCTAATCAATGGGATCTCACCCTATCGGGATCTTACCCTATCTAATCAATAGGATCTCACCCTATCTAATCAATAGGATCTCACCCTATCTAATCAATTGGATCTCACCCTATCTAATCAATAGGATCTCACCCTATCGGGATCTCACCCTATCTAATCAATTGGATCTCACCCTATCTAATCAATTGGATCTCACCCTATCTAATCAATAGGATCTCACCCTATCTAATCAATTGGATTTCACCCTATCTAATCAATTGGATCTCACCCTATCTAATCAATTGGATCTCACCCTATCTAATCAATTGGATCTCACCCTATCTAATCAATTGGATCTCACCCTATCTAATCAATTGGATCTCACCCTATCTAATCAATAGGATCTCACCCTATCTAATCAATTGGATTTCACCCTATCTAATCAATTGGATCTCACCCTATCTAATCAATTGGATCTCACCCTATCTAATCAATGGGATCTCACCCTATCTAATTAATAGGATTTCATCCCATCTAACCAATAGAATCTCACCCTATCTAATCAATTGGATCTCACCCTATCTAATCAATGGGATCCCACCCTATCGGGATCTTACCCTATCTAATCAATTGGATCTCACCCTATCTAATCAATAGGATCTCACCCTATCTAATCAATTGGATCTCACCCTATCTAATCAATAGGATCTCACCCTATCTAATCAATTGGATCTCACCCTATCTAATCAATTGGATCTTACCCTATCTAATCAATTGGATCTCACCCTATCTAATCAATTGGATCTTACCCTATCTAATCAATAGGATCTCACCATATCTAATCAATATGATCTCATCCCATCTAACCAATAGAATCTCACCCTATCTAACCTAATCATACCTCTTTTCAACCGATTCAAGTCAGAATTGGCAACCAAAGTTAAACTACGCAGATGAATTCAGCAATAAATCTACAATACAGAACACTGGATAGAAAAACACCTCGTGCACATTAGCGGGCGGCATAGTCTCCATTGGTGTGTGCCCGCTGCCAGACGCTCCTCCGCCCTCCTGTTTGGCTCCGTAAGGCGAAGCCGCGGCTGCAGCCGCCGCCGCCGCCGCAGCAGCCGAGGGACTGGCGGCGCCACTTCCGCCGCCGCTGCTGCCACTTCCGCCGGGGAATCCCTGAGGATAAGTGACATTATAGGGCATGGGATGCTCCGGCGGCATCTGGTGCTGCTGCTGCTGCTGCTGTTGGGGACTGGCACCGCCAGTGTCTCTTGGCACCGAGCCAACCGTAGGATATTCGGAATACCGGGGCACCAGCACAGGGGGCAGTACCGGGCTCTCCACTCGCCTATAGTGGTAGGGATTGATGCAGACGTCTTTCTCTTTGGCGCTAAACGGAAATTTGCAACAGTCCAACGGTTTCAATTCGTGATGCGACTGCAGATCTGGCCAGCGCCACACACGGCAGTAGATTACGTGGGGCAGGCCTTTGCGGTGGCTCACCTGGTCAGATGGGGAAAGTAAATTTCCAGTTATTAAACTTGTGAAGTTCTGCTGGGATATGCAGTCTGGGGAGCAAATGAAAATCTGGGAGGCTGGCCCAGCAACGGAGGATCTGGGAGGCTGGCCCAGCAACTGAGGATCTGGGAGGCTGGCCCAGCAACTGAGGATCTGGGAGGCTGGCCCAGCAACTGACACTCTGGGAGGCTGGCCCAACAACTAAGGATCTGGGAGGCTGGCCCAGCAACTGAGGATCTGGGAGGCTGGCCCAGCAACTGACACTCTGGGAGGCTGGCCCAACAACTAAGGAACTGAAAGGCTGGCCCAGCAACTGAGGATCTGAGAGGCTGGCCCACCAACTGACACTCTGGGAGGCTGGCCCAGCAACTGAGAGTCTGAGAGGCTGGCCCAGCAACTGAGGATCTGGAAGGCTTGCCCAGCAACTGAGGATCTGAGAGGCTGGCCCAGCAACTGAGGATCTGAGAGGCTGGCCCAGCAACTGAGGATCTGGAAGGCTTGCCCAGCAACTGAGGATCTGAGAGGCTGGCCCAGCAACTGGGGATCTGGGAGGCTGGCCCAGCAACTGAGGATCTGGGAGGCTGGCCCAGCAACTGAAGATCTGGGAGGCTGGCCCAGCAACTGAGGATCTGGGAGCAAATATAATCATAGTACTCAGTCCTACCTGCAGCCGGCCATCGAGTGACCTGGGAATAGTAACGCAATCGCTGGGCTCTCCAGGCCGACTTAAAGCTTTCTCCAGAGCTTCCAACGACCCTTTAGACTTCTTCAACTTCTTAACAAGCGAATCGACCGCCTTCTCGGCCCATTTCTCTTCCTCGTCGCCCTGCTTCCAGCCCAGCAAGCGTTTCACAGCGGGAGAAGTGAAGGAGAACAGACTGTTGAGACTGGATATGCTGGGACTGTTCATTGCTTTTATCTAGACAGAGAGGCTGCGACACTCAATATTAGAAATCAAAGTTAAACATAAAAGATGGTTGCAATGTGGAATAGTCCACTTGATCTGATAGTAATGTTTCATTTCATATTTACTATTCATATCTAAAGTTTTTGTGTCATATTCAAGATTTTATATGCAACAAATTCAACAATGATCAATTATTAATAAGAATCATCTTTCCAAGATCAAAGTATTTTAGCATAATGAAAAATACAAGGTGCAACAAAGTCAGAGCATACATGCGCAACAGTTGGCCAAGTCGGCCAATCCGACCGACCGATTTGGCGGCCAACCAAGGAAGTTGCAAAAATGCCCACCCAAAAAACACCAAGTAGTAGTACTAAAGTAGCTTTATAAGTTAGTCATAGTTACTCTTGCGGTTTACCCAAAGTTGCGTTAATTGCGTTTTTTACATGTAAGTCGCATTTTTGGCCAAAAACTACGTCACATTTTTGTTAAAACTAAGTCGCATGGCCGACTGAATTTTGGAGGTTGCGCATGTATGAGTCAGAGCACTCAGTACCTTAAATAATCTCCATTAGCCTCAAATAATCTGACAACACTCAATAAGCTACTCAATTCTTATCTAAAAATTCCAACATCCTAGCAAAAATATTTCAACACAGTGGCTTTGGGTTCTTCATTAGAATGAAATGATTTGTTGGCCAGAGAGTTTGACAGCAATAGAGATAGGTAATAATTACAAGGGGTGTTGCAAAAGTTTCTGGACTATGTTTGCTGTTGACAGCAGGATATTTTCTCTTTCAAATTTTTGAAGCATAAAATTTCACAGCAATACCATGTGCCTCCCAAAAGGTATGAACATTGCAAAACTGTAACCAAGAAATTTCTAACATGATTTAAGAAGTCTATGGCTTTTGTCTATGACTTTTGTCTATGGCCTAAATGCATGCATGCAACTTTCTATTGAGAAGCAATAAAAAAGCAAAAAATATTGATTCAATAAGTTATTCACTTATTAGCTGACTTGAATGCCATTCATCAAGCAAACCTAAAATAATTTTTGATACCAAACATAAGCACATACCATTTTGTCTACATCAACAAAAAGTGTAAAAATTGAAATTGTATTAAATTTCTTAAATATACTTTTCTAGTACTCAACTTTTGGCAGGTACATAATATAGTATGCTGTGAAACATACATGCACAATAGTCGGCCAGTCTGGCCAATTGATTTGGCAGCCAACCAAGGTCAGTTGCAAAAATGCCCACCCAAATAAATATCCAAATAGTAATAGAAGTAGATAATGAGACATTTTGCCCTAAAAAGACAATCATAGTTACTCCTGCTTTCTACCCAAAGTTGCATTTATTTTGCTTTAGGGTGTCTTTTACATGTAAGTCACATTTCTTGGCCTAAAACTACATTTTTTGTTAAAACTAAATTGCACAGCTGATCAAAATTTTGGAGGTTGCACATGTATGCCGTGAAATTTAATGCTTTAATAAAATAAACTTGAAAGAGAATGTAGATGAAACTTTAATTTATGAAAAAAACATACTGTTTATAGTAAACAGTATGTTTACTTTTGTAATTCCCTTGTATATTGAATAATATTAGGGCTATAAATTAGATAAAACAATATGTTATTCATCACCTATTTCTATTGGTATCAAACTTTGGCCAATAAATCTTTCCATTTCAATGAAGAACTAATCACATTAGATAAAAGGCTAAAAACTTATATTTTTGTATATATAATAATAATTTTTAGCTCAAATTAGCCAAAAATTTACACTAGGCCTATTATTTTCTAAAACCATGTTCAAGAGCTAGTTTGAATTTAATTTTTTGTACTATATATTAGACTAGTATTTCACTATAGCTAGGGAAATGGCTATGTATAAGACCATATTTTTTATATCTATATATTCTGATATATATTTGCTACTGCTTTTAATAGGAGAAAAGAAAAAATCTTATTTTAAAGCAATGCAAATGAGGCTTTTAAAAGGAAAATAGATTGAGAGACTGCATCTAAACTGCACCTACTTTTTTAATTTCAAGGTGCAATATCAAA
Organism: Macrostomum lignano; assembly: GCA_002269645.1. Classification (NCBI taxonomy): domain Eukaryota; kingdom Metazoa; phylum Platyhelminthes; family Macrostomidae; genus Macrostomum; species Macrostomum lignano. The sequence goes on from NIVC01000992.1 coordinate 127,192, forward strand.
ATTCAAGATTGAAGGTTGCTAGTGTTAGAATTATATACTAGTAACTAGGCCTAGTATATAGCAGAATAAAATTTTCTTCCTTAGCTCCTATACTAGCAATCTTTGCCCCCGATGGGGGACATCTGGATAAAATCCTTGTTCTTTACAAATAACAAATAGACAGTAAAATAAAGCCTTCATAAAAAACAACAGATATTCTACCTAAAAACAAAACATCCCAAGATTGCAAACATTCCCAGACAACATTCAAGCATTGCTCAAGCATTCTCTAGACTGCAAACATCCCCTAGATAGCAAGCATCCCCCCGATAGCAAGTTACCCTAGTTGCAAGCATCCTTCTGAAAGCAAGTATCCCCCAATAGCAAGCATATCAGGGGGCTCTTTAATGTTTGACGTGGTGGCTCTCTAATGTCTGACATGGTGGCTCTTTTATATCTGACAAGGTGGCTCTTTAATGTTTGACATGGTGGCTCTTTAATGTTTGACATGGTGGCTCTTTAATGTTTGACATGGTGGCTCTTTTATGTTTGGATTTGTAGGAATGGTGGCTCTTTTATGTTCAACATGGTGGCTCTTTAATGTTTGACATGGTGGTTCTTTAATGTTTGACATGGTGGCTCTTCTGTGTTTGCCATGGCGGCCCGTTTATGTTTGAAATGGTGTCTCTGTTATGTTTGACATGGTGGCTCTTTAATGTTTGACATGGAGTCACGTATATGTTTGACATAATTGCTCTTTTATGTTTGGCATGGTGGCTCTTTTATGTTTGACATGGTGGCTCTTTTATGTTTAGTATGGTGGCTCTTTTATGTTTAGTATGGTGGCTCTTTTATGTTTAGTATGGTGGCTCTTTTATGTTCGACATGGTAGCTCTTTTATGTTTGATATGGTGGCTCTTTTATGTCTGACAAGGTAGCTCTTTCATATCTAATATGGTGGCTCGTTTATGTTTGACATAGTGGCTCTATAATGTCTGACATGGTGCCACTTTTATGTTTGACATTGCACTTCTTTTATGTTTAGCATTTTGTTTTTTAAAGTGTTTTAATAAAAAATTATTTTGCACTACTAAGATTTGAACCCAGGTCGCTACAGTAGCAGTCCAGTCTGTTTGCATCTAGGCTATCTTTTTTCAATTGGAGAACTTGAATTGTGGCCCTTATAATTCAATTCTTACAGCAAGTCAGTTAGAGTAAAAAGTTGACACAATCAATTTCTCAGTCAGCTAGTATCAGTCTCAATTCAAGATAGCAATATGGTTACACAATCTCAATCAAGTCGTATGTGCATTTTTTTGAAACTGTTTTCAACTTTTTGCAATGCAATCTTTATCATAATTGAAATTCAGTCAATCAATTTTTCTTTAGCATTCTTACAATGCATTTCAAGTCAAAAAAAATTTCTTGACCTTTGTAGAAAAGCATGTTTTTTGAATATTTAATCCCTTTAACATTGAGCAATTTCTTAGCCAAGATGCATGCACCATCCCAGGAAAATTTCTGATCGAATGGTGCAAGTTTGAAGAAAATCGGTTGAGCCATTTTTCTGAAATCTATCTCACAGAGACATACAACTCATTTTTAGTATATAGGATGCCAATGGATTTATATTGTATACAAGAATACACAAAGACAAAAACAAAAAATCACAAACTAAATTGTAAGCTTATGATTTTTTTATTTTTGCAAAATAGAAATAGAAATAGAAATAGAAATTTGTTTACATTTCACTAAAGTATAAAGAACTAGTTTATTTTATTTTTTATTTTTATTTTTAACTCTAAAAAGTTCAATGCAATTTTTTAATTTAGTTTTACAGTAATTTTTGGGAAATATTTTTTGATAAAAATTTAGCTATGTGTATTCTAATTATGCATATAGAAACTTTAATTGTGTACTGTGTAGTAGGTACATTGATTGGAACTTAGAACTTGGTCATAACTACTATCTTGGTTATCTCTTTATGCTAAGAGGGCACTGTAAATACTGGAATTGTGCTTACATTGAAGCAAAAAAACAATGGCCTCCTTGTCTTGACTGGTGCTATCTAGCCAGACCAGCTCTATACTTAAGGGCAAATAACAAAGCTGGTTCAAAGGCCCAGCCAGCAGCCTGCAAATGCGTGACACAATAGACTCGTAGCAATGCTTTGGGGGAGGGTGATATGGTTGTCTACCAATAATGGGACAAGGAAAACTGCTCAATTGATAACCTTGCCTTGCTCAAACTATGCATTGCTCTTTATTTTGTCAACTAAACCAGTTTGCTTGCTTGACTATAAAATACACTACTGCCTTGAATAAATTTGTGGCACAGAGAAAGATTTGGAGATGTGAGCCTTATACTTATAACAGGGCCCTCAGAGGCCAAATGAGTTTGAAAGTCTCTGACTTGTGAGCAGAAGATAACAGGAATAAAAACTGTTATATCTGGTTCCCTGAGAGTGAGTCACCTAGTCCCGCCAACTTGACTAGGTTAAATGCAACAAGCCTTCTCCACTGCTAGATAGCATAATCCTACCATAGGTCAAAAAGAACATGCTTGATCAAGGTTGTATGAAGTCAACGAGTCATCTCATCAAGCAAGCCAGAAGACCAAGCTGCAACATGTTTTAACATCATCAGAAATTGGAGGCCCAATGTAATTAATGTCCTTAACCAACTGAGATTCTCCAGAGAGCCAAGAGACAATTATTGATTTGGTATGCTTAACAACATTAAGATGCAACTGTGACGCATCAAGCTATTATAAATGTGCAGCGGCCACTCTACTTAATGTGTTAAATGGCCTTCCAAGAGATATCAGTGCAAAACCTATTTATTTTCTATATGTGTAGTGTTTAGTTGGTCAAGGTGCAACTTTAGATTAAACACAATATCTGGCAGTCATTTCTTCAAATTTTTGGCCTACAACTTGGCATACAAAACAGATCAATTGAACAAGTAAGAATTTAAACTCAATTAGTAACATTGCCTGATGCAAAACTAGACATGCAACCAGGCAAGCCTGATAGAGTTCTACAGCAATTGTATTTCAAGATATCCACAAATTGAAAATTGAGTAAACTATGAACAACTACTTCGGGGGAAAGAGCCCCATGAAAAACACAAATACAAACTGTACTTTGAATAGAAGGGACTTGCTAGTTTGTAACTTCTAGCAAACACAACTAGCCCAAACTGACTCAACAACAATGCACAACCAATCAGCTGACTAACTAGCTCAGCCAGAAAAACAAGTGACAAGTTCAAGTATAAAGCTGCTTATTACAAGGATGAAGTCAACACTTTTATGTCAGACTAACACGAGTGTCAGTCTCCAGAAAGGGGAAGATATGTAAGCATTGGAATTGTGCTTACATTGAATTTGAAGTGAAAAAACAATGGCCTCCTCATCTTAACTAGTACTATCCAGCCAGACCAGCTCTTCACTAAAGAGCAGATAACAAAGCTAAGGTTTGAAGGCTAAGCTAGTAGCCTGCAAATACATGACAATAGACTCGTAGCAATGCTTTGGAAGGAGGGTGATATGGTTGCCTAATAATGGGACAGAGAAAACTGCTCAAGCGATAACCCTGCCCTACTCAAACTATGCATTGCTCTTCATTTTGTCAACTAAACCAGTTTGCTTGCTTGACTATGAAATATACCGCCTTGAATAAATTTTTGGCACAGAGAAAAATTTGGTTCAAAGATGTGAGCCTCACACTTATAATAGGGCCTTCAGAGGCCAGGTGTGTTTGAAAGTCATTCTAATTTGTAAGCAGAAGATAACAGGAACAAAAACTATTATAGGCACATTAGGTGCCTACCTAGCTTTGTATATTAACTATGCTAGGCTAGGCTTATGCTTAGGCCTATTATATTTATGCTATATTTAGCATTGCTAAGTTTGTATAGGCTTTACTACTAATAATATACTCCAAGTCATCTTTTATATTAGAAATTTCCAATGTAAATATATACTATTATCTAGACTAGAGTCTAGTCTAAGTTATATATGCTGATATCACAAAAGTGCATAATTTTTTACTTTTTTGTTAGTCTGCATGAACAATTAATAGAATAGATTTCAAATGAAAAGCAAAACTAAAAAGATACATATCTTAAAATAAATTAAAAGCATAATAAATTTGGTATGAAAACAAAAACATTATTTAGTTCTGGCATACAAACTAAGTGTCTAAGTCCTATACTTTCCCCTACTGGACCTGGCATACACTAGCTAGGCCTAGGCCCTAGGCCAAATATATAATTAGAACTATGGCTAATATAGGGGGGGGGGGGGCCTATGCATAGTACCGCTGTACAGTTAGCTCTAGATATCTTGCTCTATATCTATACTATAGACATAGTCTATGACTCTATACTGTATACATTATTACTATTGAATTAAGCATGTGTTTGTTTGGTTTGGGCCTAGCTTGTAGTTCGGTTCGGCATTGGTAGGGGAGGAAAGTATCCTTAAGTTATTATAGCTGACCTATTCCTAATTCCGCCTAAGCTTAGGCCTACAACAAGCCATAAATAGAAATTAAAAAACTAAGGCTGAGTACGAGACATTTTAGCCCTGTCTAAGTATATGACTAGTCGTAATTCGCGACATTAAACATGCATTAAAATTTAATAGGCCTATCAAAATTTGAAAGATTTGTGAAAAAAAACAAATACGTCAGGTTGGAACATAAAGACCCAAATATGGAAATCAAATGCTGTTAAAAGCAGTCGGAAATGTTATTTCGTTACAGAGTAACGTTAAAAAGTCTGTTAAGAGTTTTCTCAGCTTTATACCATCTTTACGCGTATATTTTCACAGAAAAATGTGTATAAAGATTATCCTATTTTTAATAAGGCGATGAATTTAAGAAAACTATTTTATTTGTTTTAATGGTCTTTAAAATTTCGCACAAAGTAAAAAGTGTCAGTTTAAATTACCCGCGACAGGCGGGTAAGATCATACATTTTAGCAGATCGATATTACTAAATTGTAAAATTTTAATTAAAATTCTCTACACGATTAATTATTTTTAGATTTGACCTTGCTAATAGTGCAGTTACATATCATGTAAATTATTTAACTTTTTGGTACATGTATACCAATTGGACTGCATATTTCTTAGGCCAGAATTCAACCGAACATATGCACGTGACACAAACAGATTTAACTGTTTGGAACTTTATGTAAGTTGCGTCCTACATTTCTTTTACAAGAAGATATAATTACGGGTAATTGTATGCGATGTTTTTTCCGGCTATGGTTCAGCTCGAATATATGCGCGCGCCTGATATCTTTGGCCGTCCTGGACTGCAGGCTGTATTTTTTTGTGATTGTGACTGCGAGTCGCGTTACTTTACATTGTGCATGTATATGTAAATTTATTGTTGGTTTTCTATGATCCTTACGAAACATTTCTTCTGTTTAGGAATTTAGAATACATGCGCAGTGTTTCTTTCTGGGCTTTTATGTATACATGTATACCGCAACTTACATGTAGTTATATTTTTTGGCATGACGAGTAGAGTGCTAATAATATAGAATGCTCCGTCTATAGGCTGCTATAATTGGTTTCTAAAAGAAAGACCTGGATCTCCCAGGACATTTGCAATAATTTCGTTTAAAATATTATGTGGATAAGACATGCAATTACAAAAAGAACAAAAGCGGCAAATCTTCTGGCAAAAACTTCATTTGCAGGATCTGTATTACAGTTTTGTGTATATATAAGAACTAAATATTGTCACGATAACAAAATATAGATCTGATCTGTTATGCATATCGACAGTTATAAATATATGCGTTTGCCATAAAAAACGAAAAGTCAATTACAAACACAAGATATTAAAGAATAGTAACAAGAAAAATATTTTATAGCTTTGGTCAGTGCAGTCCGCACATAAAAGATACGAGTATCAATTAAGCTTTAAAGATTAACGATCAATATCTGATAAAAAAGATCAATAAACTAGAAGGAATGTGGATTCATTTATCAGTTTTAATAGGATATGTATGGAGCTGTTTAAAATAAATAGAAGTTAAATACAGGTAGTAAGAATCAGGATAAACACATATTTTACGACCGGATCCATAAACATAAATAATGCGAGCTTAGGATTTACATGTGTCACAAAGAAGTTACATAATTTTTTTATCACAACCAGTGATCAGCTAGAAAACAATTAGTGTACATGAAAACGAAATCAAAAGCTGAAAATAGCGAAATAAAAAGAGAAAAAGAGTATAACAATCGCGAAAGAATATTACAGAGGCGCTTACTGTCTGTAGGGAATGAAACATTTAATCTAGGCGGCTCAGAAAAAAAACAAAAAATAATTAAATAACTTCACAAAAAAGTAGGAGTTTGGACGGATATACATGTACATGTAACCTAATATTTACAGAGTTGATCAGTTGCAAAGAAAAAAACAATTCGAGGTTTTGTGTAGAATTTGTATCATTCTTTTATCTTAAACTATGACAGAAAAGTATACTATGTAGTGCTTGGTTTTAAACAAAAAAACAAAAATTATTTGTCTTTATTATAATAGTTTCAAAAAAGACTATAGACTAGGACAGACTGGTTTCAACCAATAGTTATTAATCTTCTGTTTAACTGTAAACTTGTGAACATAAACAGTTGAGGTAAGTCAATAGTTAATTTAGAGAAATCTATAACTTAATAATACACATAGCTACATGCATAATTCAATCAACTAATAATTAAATCTAAAACAACACACACTTGTATATTGTAAGTTTCGGCGCTGATAAGTCTTGCTTGAAATACAGTGCAGCAAAAATTCACAATTTCACCCAAAACAAAATATAGGGTAAATTGAGGCAAAATGACTCACTTGCAGAATAAAAACACTTTGTGGTGCAGTCGTGCAGAAATATATATATATTTTATATAGGGGTACAGCTAGGGGGCGACCCAGTCCCGGGCCCGGGCCCGAAAAGTCGGGAATCCCGACCAAAATCGTGGCCCGACCCGGGCCCGGGCCCGACCCTAAAAAAGTCGGGAAATCGGGACAAGTCTTTTTTCCCTAAAGGCACTAACCGCGTGCGAATAAGAATAAAATTATTTTTATTCACAGCACAGCACAACACTCAGTTAAGCATCGCATCAGCACTCAAGACTCAAGCACTGCACGACTGCAGTAATGGTAATAGATGATATGATGTGAAGTAGCAATATCATTGATTTGTAGTATGCTCTTAGCGTGAGCGTCTGTGACTGTGACCGTGAGCGTCAGCCACAGCCAGTTTCCACTTTCCAGGAAGATCGGATTTTTTCCAGGAAGATAAAATTAAAACATAGTTTTGCAATACTTTTTTGCAATATTGATTCCACTTTACACGCTGCAGGCTGCAGCCTAAAAGCAAAAATATGATTCTTAAAAAAGTTGATTTGTCAATTTTAAGCTTTTGTAAATAACATTTCCTATTTACATTCCAAGAAGTACCTATTAAGGGCCAAGGCTACCATTTTTCCAAGAAGTTTGCTATCTGTCAGAGTTTGTAATCGTGTTCATATTTGTATTGTATTCGTAGGTAGTTGTAGTCGTAGACTCATAGTATCATATTCGTAATCATATTCGTTTAGGTAGGTAGGTGAGCAGGTAGGCAGGTATCAGCTAATTACTTGTATTTCCATTGTCTGTTTGCCTGTTCTGTTGAGACAGTTGAGTGTTGTGTTGTGTTGTCACTTCACTTGTGTTCTGTTCTGTTGTCTTGTCTTGTTGTCTTATTGAATACTGACTGTGTACATGGCTCTTTACATTGAAGCTATGTAAAGGAACTAAAAATTCAAATAAAAGAATCAATCAATTGATTTGGTTCTTACTTCCTTATTGCTTCCAATGCCAAGTGCCTTACACTTAATGCTTCAGCTTTTCTTCTTTTTGCTTACTGCCACTGCCAGTGCCAGCCGCACTACCGCAGTGCCTGCTTGCCTACCTCACTGCCTATTAGTGTCACTGTCACTGGCACACACACAGTACTTGTGCCACACAGTGACATTGAATTTGAACTATTGGGTATATTGATATTTGAGTATTAAGTCTTTTAATGTAACTCTTATCTATTCTGAAGTCTTAACTAATGTATTAAATAAAAATAATATTTATTATATTATATATTTAATATATATTTAATTTAATATATTATATTTATTATATTTATATTATTATATATTCAATATATTTATATATTATAATATATTTAATGTTTATCATATATTTATTATACATTTAATATATTATATTAGATTTAATATATCTATATATTTATTATATATTTAATAGTAATCCGCATATGCTAAAAGTATTAAGATTTATTATGATTTTTTTTCCAATTATTGAGCTGTCCTAAAGATCTTGTCCCGAATTCCCGAGGCCCGACCCGGGCCCGAGTCCTCATTCCCGGGCCCGACCCGGGCCCGACTTTGGCTGTCCCGGTCGCCCCCTACTCTGTCCTGAAACCAGGGGCGTCGCCATGGATTTTATGGTGGGGGGCCGGGGGACAAAGCCAATAATTATACATGTACATGTATAAATTCTTACATGTACATTATTCTCAGAGTCGGTGTTGTCAGCACTCAATTTAGCGCCGAAGGCACTCATTTTAGCGCCGCAGGCACTCATTTTAGCGCCGCAAGCACTCATTTTAGCGCCGCAGGCACTCATTTTAGCGCCGAAGGCACTCATTTTAGCGCCGCAAGCACTCATTTTAGCGCCGCAGGCACTGATTTTAGCGCCGAAGGCACTCATTTTAGCGCCGCAGGCACTCATTTTAGCGCCGCAAGCACTCATTTTAGCGCCGCAGGCACTCATTTTAGCGCCGAAGGCACTCATTTTAGCGCCGCAGGCACTCATTTTAGCGCCGCAAGCACTCATTTTAGCGCCGCAAGCACACATTTTAGCGCCGCAAGCACTCATTTTAGCGCCGCAGGCACTCATTTTAGCGCCGCAGGCACTCATTTTAGCGCCACAGGCACTCATTTTAGCGCCGAAGGCACTGATTTTAGCGCCGCAGGCACTCATTTTAGCGCCGAAGGCACTCATTTTGGCGCCGCAAGCACTCAATTCAGTGCTGAAGGCACAGATTTTAGCACCACAGGTACTGATTTTAGCGTCGCAGGCACTGATTTTAGCGCCGCAGGCACTCATTTTAGCGCCGAAGGCACTCATTTTAGCGCCGCAGGCACTCATTTTAGCGCCGAAGGCACTCTTTTTAGCGCCGCAGGCACTGATTTTAGCGCCGCAGGCACTGATTTTAGCGCCACAGGCACTGATTTTAGCGCCGAAGGCACTCATTTTAGCGCCGCAGGCACTCATTTTAGCGCCGCAGGCACTGATTTTAGCGCCGCAGGCACTCATTTTAGCGCCGCAAGCACTATGTTTTGTCGCCCTGCAGCAAAATTTTGCTCTCCATAACGGGTCACAAGGTGGGGTGGGAGGACGAAGCATTGGCATGTCCCCCAGATGTTTTACTGGGGGGAGGACATGTCCAACCTGACCCCCGCCGTTGGCGACGCCCCTGCCTGAAACCTTATTGCTAATGTCACCAATATAAACTGTATATAAAAATGAACAAATATACTATTCTGCTAGTAAAATCCAACTTAGGTAGCTTATAAAATAACTTTGCGCACAATTAATACAACACTTGACTTGTTTCTATTACATTAAGCTGTAGAGAGTAAGGCAAGTTTGTTAAAACTACAAAACTGACTATTAGATCTGCTTTTACCGATCCCGACTGTAAATTTTAACAAAAAATCATTGATATAGCAATTCAGTCCCAAGAGCCGCAGGAGCTGAAACTGCTGAAGCTGCTCCAGCTGCCGAAGCCTCTGTGCATCATGCCGGCCATTGCTAGGCCTGGAATTCGTGAGAATTTGATTGAATATTCTGTAATAAGTTGTTCTGTAAGTACCTACAGGTAGACTGGCTTCAGTATGCTCCTCTGATGTGAAGATGACTTATCTAGAAGAAAATGAACTCATCTAAAAGGAACTGAACTCATCTAAAAGGAAATGAACTCATCTGAGAGGAAATGAACTCATCCGAGAGGAGTTTAACTCATCTGAGAGGAAATGAACTCATCCAAGAGGAAATGAACTCATCCGAGAGGAATTGAACTCATCTAAGAGGAAATGAACTCAGATGAACTCATCTGAGAGGAAATGAACTCAGATGAACTCATCTGAGAGGAAATGAACTCATCCAAGAGGAAATGAACTCATCCAAGAGGAAATGAACTTATCTGAGAGGAAATGAACTCATCTGAGAGGAAATGAACTCATCTGAGAGGAAATGAACTCATCCAAGAGGAAATGAACTCAGATGAACTCATCTGAGAGGAAATGAACTCATCCAAGAGGAAATGAACTCAGATGAACTCATCTGAGAGGAAATGAACTCATCCAAGAGGAAATGAACTCATCCGAGAGGAATTGAACTCAACCAAGAGGAAATGAACTCATCCGAGAGGAGTTTAACTCATCTGAGAGAAAATGAACTCATCCAAGAGGAAATGAACTCATCCGAGAGGAATTGAACTCATCTAAGAGGAAATGAACTCAGATGAACTCATCTGAGAGGAAATGAACTCAGATGAACTCATCTGAGAGGAAATGAACTCATCCAAGAGGAAATGAACTTATCCGAGAGGAATTGAACTCATCTGAGAGGAAATGAACTCATCTGAGAGGAAATGAACTCATCCAAGAGGAAATGAACTCAGATGAAATCATCTGAGAGGAAATGAACTCATCCAAGAGGAAATGAACTCATCCGAGAGGAATTGAACTCGTCCAAGAGGAAATGAACTCAGATGAACTCATCTAAGAGGAAATGAACTCAGATGAACTCATCTGAGAGGAAATGAACTCAGATGAACTCATCTGAGAGGAAATGAACTCATCCAAGAGGAAATGAACTCATGTGAGAGGAGTTTAACTCATCTGAGAGGAAATGAACTCATCTGAGAGGAAATGAACTCATCTGAGAGGAAATGAACTCATCTAAGAGGAAATGAACTCATCCAAGAGGAAATGAACTCATCTGAGAGGAAATGAACTCATCCAAGAGGAAATGAACTCATCCAAGAGGAAATGAACTCATGTGAGAGGAGTTTAACTCATCTGAGAGGAAATGAACTCATCTGAGAGGAAATGAACTCATCCAAGAGGAAATGAACTCATGTGAGAGGAGTTTAACTCATCTGAGAGGAAATGAACTCATCCAAGAGGAAATGAACTTATCTGAGAGGAAATGAACTCATCTGAGAGGAAATGAACTCATCTGAGAGGAAATGAACTCATCCAAGAGGAAATGAACTCAGATGAACTCATCTGAGAGGAAATGAACTCAGATGAACTCATCTGAGAGGAAATGAACTCATCCAAGAGGAAATGAACTCATCCGAGAGGAATTGAACTCATCCAAGAGGAAATGAACTCAGATGAACTCATCTGAGAGGAAATGAACTCAGATGAACTCATCTGAGAGGAAATGAACTCATCCAAGAGGAAATGAACTCATCCAAGAGGAAATGAACTTATCCGAGAGGAATTGAACTCATCTGAGAGGAAATGAACTCATCTGAGAGGAAATGAACTCAGATGAACTCATCTGAGAGGAAATGAACTCAGATGAACTCATCTGAGAGGAAATGAACTCATCCAAGAGGAAATGAACTCATCCGAGAGGAATTGAACTCGTCCAAGAGGAAATGAACTCAGATGAACTCATCTAAGAGGAAATGAACTCAGATGAACTCATCTGAGAGGAAATGAACTCAGATGAACTCATCTGAGAGGAAATGAACTCATCCAAGAGGAAATGAACTCATGTGAGAGGAGTTTAACTCATCTGAGAGGAAATGAACTCATCTGAGAGGAAATGAACTCATCTGAGAGGAAATGAACTCATCTGAGAGGAAATGAACTCATCCAAGAGGAAATGAACTCATCTGAGAGGAAATAAACTCATCCAAGAGGAAATGAACTCATGTGAGAGGAGTTTAACTCATCTGAGAGGAAATGAACTCATCCAAGAGGAAATGAACTCATGTGAGAGGAGTTTAACTCATCTGAGAGGAAATGAACTCATCCAAGAGGAAATGAACTCATCTGAGAGGAAATGAACTCATCCGAGAGGAAATGAACTCATCTGAGAGGAAATGAACTTATCTTAGAGGAAATGAACTCATCTGAGAGAAAATGAACTCATCTGAGAGGAAATGAACTCATCTAAGAGGAAATGAACTGAAATGAAATGAAATGAAATGAAAATGAAAGTAAAATGGCCGACAGTCCACTGCGGTGCTGCCATGTAGTTTAGCTCAGATAGTCACATGCACTTTCGCTCGCTAACCTAAGATAAGTAAGGCTAAACTAATTCATATGGTGCGCTGATAATTCAGCAAAACACTTACCGCCTACGCCGCCAACCATGGCTGCCCCAGCCATTAAAGCCATGTCGTTATTGTGACCGCGCCTTCGGTGACCCCGCTGGTGTATGATAATCTGCTGCTGCGGATGCGGCTGCTGATGCATTTGATGATGCTGTTGCGGGTAGGCCATTGGCGGCATCATTGGCTGAGTTGAGTATGGAGGGGGCGGCGGCATCTGCTGATGATTTGGTGGCGGTGGAGGTGGGTACTGCGGCGGGTATTGCTGTGGAGGGTACTGCTGTGGCGGGTACTGCTGTGGAGGGTACTGCTGCGAAGGGTAATGCTGCTGTTGCTGCGGCTGACCATTGGCTGGTCTTGATGATTGCTGCTGTTGATGGCCTCCATTATTTGAGTGGCCTGTGCGGTTTGGTCCTGTGTTAGGAAAATCACAATTTTAGGTTTTTTTATTTATAATACATAATGTATAAGGTTAGACAAGACAAGAAATTGGGTGAAAAATCTCAAAGTTAAGAGTTTGGCCTTTGAGATTAAAATCAAGTGAGGCAAGACTAAAAGTTTTACTATATAGGAAAGATAGGACTTGATTAATTTCTCAATAAAACCTCATAGATTAGCTTGTTTTCTCTAATACTGTATATGGGCTAGGTCTTAAGGTTGAGAATCTTGAGAATTTAGCTCAAGTTCTTAGAGCTAATAATAATTGAATAGGGGCAATTTGAATAAGAATTAAATGGTTTCAAGCAAAGTCAATCTAAGCAAGATAAGATCAAGTTTTTTCAAGATCTAGTAAGATCTAATTGAGAATTTAGACAAAAACTCAGGGCAGGCCTATAATGATGCATAGAATAAAGTGGTGCTAATTTCTAGCAAAATTGTTTTGAAAGTCCTTACTATTATTTAGAATTTATGTTTTGACTTACTTGGCTTTGATGCTCCACATCCCATTGATAGACAACCAGTTTAGTTTAATAATCAGATACTCTGAAGAAACAGTCAAACAGAATATATTTGTTTTTTATTTCTATAAATTAAATATTGAATAAATCATTTATTGAGACATATCTTCTGAAATTTTATAGACCTCATTAGAATACATTAATATAACTTCATAAAATTAGTAAAAATTATAAAATAGACCTATAGATACCAATGCTGACTAAATACTGATAGTAATGAGTAAAAGTTTTGTATAAAAATGAGACTAAATATAAGAAATGTAAATATATATGTATTCATTGAAGTCATAGGCACTGGAACAGGCCAGGGGAAAGGGGCATCAAAGTACCTATCTTATTTTTTATTCACTTTATTCTCCAAATAGTCTTAAAATTGTTATACTTTTTTATTCAATAAATTATTTGCTGCTTTTATATCTTACAAGAGGTGAAGACTAAAACTACAGATTAGATTGGACCCCCCAGGCCCCACTTTTAAAGTGGGAGGGGGAGGCATATGGCATAGGCATTAAAGGTACCTGCTTGGCTTCCCACTTTTAAAAACATAATAATGGTGATGCCTATGATTAAATTACAAATTGTATAATGTAGTAATCCACTCTAGTATGTAGTAGTCTAATAACATAATAAGTGGAATGTAGTATAATTCTTAATAATATCACGTAGTAAAATACAGTTATACAACATATATAATTGGGGTGGCAGCTATTTTGGATATGGAAATCCTGCTCAATCATACAACATAGGCCTATCCAATACTATAGTGCACCCCTGGGCTACCAGACTATAAAGGTTATGTATTTTAATCCTGAAATATCTAAATGAAACTTTAGAAACTTTAGGGGGGACAGGGGCCCATGGCATGTTAATCTTGAAGATGTTTGTATTCGTGCCAATGCAATGCCAATGTTTTTTCTTCAGTACAAAAAGTTTCTGCTTATAAAATGTTAAAGCTGAATATGGCGTTAGAGTAGGGATTGCATCCCAAAACATGAATTCTTTTTTGTTTGAATTATCTGTTTGAAGGAAAGAATATCTGTCTGTCAGGAAAATATCCGGGGTCAGGCCAGGAATATTTTTTGTAATAAATAGAGAATAAATCAAATGGTAGCGGTGAAGCAAAAATCAATAATAAACAAAGCTAGTGTTAGTAAAAATATCAAATATAAGTAAGTTTTTAAAACTTTAAACAGTTACAGCTTACAAAATAATTTTATTTTTAGCTCTAAATTAAATATAATTTGATTAAACTGTTACAATCCGCAGTTTTTTAAAACGTCACCTGTACGTAGTTGCTTTCCTTTGGTAAGCTGTGCTGAGAGCTGCCTGTTACACAAAAATATACTTAATAAAAACTAGAATAAAATTCATCTAATGAAAGGAGGTTGGCCTTTTTTATTTTTACAAATTGCTAATAAATTCAAGCGTTTCCTTAGGAACGTTGCAAACGGACAAATTCTGAAAAATACTTAGTGGTGGATTTCACTTTTAGTCATTTAAGGCGACAGTCACACTGATTTTGAACAGAGGATATATATATATATATACAGAAAAATGAAAGGCACCGAGGAATACATTAAAAGATTTCATGAAGTTCGCGGTACCATAAATTCAAAAGGGGAACTTTAAATTTTTTTCTAATCTTTAAATGTGTCTTTACTTGATTATAATAAAAGAAAATTTATGACTGACCGTTTACATCATATATGTTTCTTATTAATTAAGTCACTGTTTGTGTGAATTTTTAAATTTTTATGATAAAGAGCTAACGTATAAAAGGTGATTATCTTTTCCATACTAAATTTAGGTCTAAAAAATTCTGACTGTGTTCACCGCCCGCCGATAGGTTCAAATTAGAATTTAGAACCTATTTGAGTTTAGGAACACGGGCGTTCAGCTTGGCGTTTGTACCTGTGTAATTGTTTGCCGTGGTAGAACTTTTTCTATAGTACTTTAAGTTGTAGACAAGCCTAAGTCTACAACTGATTCTATTCTTTTTGGCGGTATCAGTTCTAGATAAGCTAGTCTAATAGGAAACCGTTTTGGCTTTATTCTAATAAACAGGAATAGCCTATTAACTCTTGTTATAGTATTTTAGGCTTATCAATCAAAAAGTAGTCTAGCAAACACTGAAAAACTCAAGTCTAGGATTAATTTAGAAAGAGCCATAAATTGCTTGTGTTGTAGGTCTAGATAGTAGTGGTAGGCTAATTTTTTAAGCCTACTTAGGTGGTATTTTGTATCTTAACTTTAAGCTAGGCCTATTGTTTAAAAAGTGAGATGCCTTCTGTGTGGGATCATAAACTCTGGGTAAGTATTTTCAAAGGCATACAGTGAGTATATATGATTCTTTATTTTTATGTATTTTTAAAATCTTTTTTTTTAGTTGAAACATTATTAGTTTAATTTAAAAAAAATCTTTTAGGCTACTATATCAGCATTTAATAGATATCACTTCAACTTTGTACTGCCCTAAGTTTTTTGTTAGAACCAAAATGCAAAATTATATGGTTAAGGTTTGTGATAAACCAAATTTACCTGTATAACTTTTGCCAACACATTTTCAGACAGATCTTCCAACACTTTTTTACGACACTTAAAGTGTTGCAAAAAGTGTTGGAAAAAGTGTCGTAACAGTTAACTTTCGCCAAAACATCTTCAGACAGATTTTCGGACACTTTTTTACAACATTTAAAATGTTGCAAAAAGTGTCAAAAAAAGTGTTGTATCAAAAATTTGAAGCAGTTGAAGAAACAGTTTTTGTATCTTGCTCCCATGAAGGGATCTTTTAAACAGGGAAATAGGGAAATGTTTCTCAAATCACAAACTTACATTTAATGGTTTGATCTACTATATTTATCTGACTGAAGATAAATTCGAATAAATCTATATTGTACTGCAGGCTGCTACGTAATTCATACTTAACAAAGATACATGTAAGCTTACATGAATAGTATGAGTACATGAATGTACATCACCTAGCTCTAAAAAGTGACATTTTTAATGTTGGAAGATGTGTTGGCAAAAGTTAACTGTACAACTCTTTTCAGACACTTTGCAGCATTAATTTAAGTGTCGGAAAGTATGTGTCGGCAAATGTTAACTGTTTCGACACTTTTTGCGACATTTTAAGTGTCATAAAAAGTGTTGGAAGGTCTGTCTGAAAATGTGTTGGCAAAAGTCAATTGTTACAACACTTTTTTCAGCACTTTTTGTGACATTTTAAGTGTCATAAAAAGTGTCGGAAGATCTGTCTGTAAATGTGTTGGCAAAAGTTATACAGGTACCAAATTTGGATTTTTGCAAGTTTCCAAAACCAAATCCAAATGTACAAAAAAATTTAAATCTAAATCAAAATTATCTGAATGTGTTTCTAAATACATACAAAAATTAAAAGGGAAATGGCAAAATAGCTATGATACCTTTTAGTTACAAAAATGCTTCATCATCTAACTAGTAAATCATATTAGTGCCCCGCCCCTATAGAAAAAAATAAAACTCTTGCTTGATTTATATTATCTATAACTTGGCCTATTTTCGACAAAAAATATAGCTAATCTATCAAAGAAACCTTAGAAAAAACTAATATTACTTTTGGTAAATAGTAGTATCCTACCATAATTTCTCTGAAGGTCTGTAACTATAGCTATATCTAATTTTACCATGCTATCTTTGTAGCCTCAATTATTTTTATTTTAGTCAAATCTCTATGTACAAATTTTTCTATCATTTTATTATAAATTGACAAAAAGTTATGTGCATAATTGGCAAGTCATAAGACTTTTATAGTTGAGTTGTCCAAGTTCTAGCTCAATTAAAGTTCTTCTAAATGACCAAACTAAAGTCTTTTTATTATTGCTAATTTTGTATTTATAAAAGACAAATATAGAGTTCTAACTAGCTAAAGTTTTGCCCCCCTTCGGGGAGCAGAAATAATTAATATTCGTCTAATATAATATACCTTTTAGCAGGAGTACTTTAAGTGTTTTTCTTAAGCTTAAGCTTAAAATAGGAATTTTTGGAGATCGTTAATAACGCATTTTAGGTAAAACAAAACTATCAACTTTTTACAGTTTTTAGTTTAGAGCCCTGTATATGTCAACGTGTTTGATAAAAATTATTTTTATCATTTTTGATAAAAAATGGCCTTCGGGGTGGCCAATAAGCAAGGGACGAATCCTTTTAAATGAAAAAAAATTCTTAGGGAGGGGGCTAGGAATCGAATTCTCATTTTAATTCCAGGCTTATGTACCAATAAAACATGTTTGTGCAGAATTTTATAACAGACATTGAAATTCAACCATACTTGCCTTCTTTCAGAGCTACTTCTACCAGTATGCTTCAGTACGCTACCAGTACCCTTGTAAGCCTTGACATGTCAGCAATCCCCCCCACAAGCCTTAACATATCAACTCCCCCCTTGACATCTCAGCAATGCTCCCACAAGCCTTGAAATCTTAAAAAATCTGTCTATTTTCTAACCCTAACCCTAACCCTAACCCTAACCCTAAAGCATTGAAATTTCAGTAATTCTCTCTAAGAGTCTATAGCACTACTACAGCATTATAGCGATTCCCTGCAAGCCTCGACATCGTAGGGATTCCCAAATGAATCTCTTAACTTTGACATGAAGCTTCTTTTTTTTTTACATTACGCTTTTTCTATCAGCGATCCCTCCCGTGAGGAGCCAACAAATAATGTAATAACTTTTTTCCAATAAACTACATGTAGCTTCTGACATTAGCCTTGACATCTCATTTATTCCCCCGTGAGCCTTGACATCTCAGCTATAGATAGATAGATAGATTCCCCTCGTAAGCCTTGACATGTCAGCGACAGCGATGCCCCCCATAAACCTTGAAATCTAAAAAATCCCCTGTTAACCTTGAAACGCGCTAAAATCTAACCCTCAACCCAAACCTGACGTAAACCTAACTTTCACCCAACCTAAAGCCTTGAAATCACAGCAATTCTTCTTCCCTAAGCCTTGGTATTTAAGTGATTCCTTCTTTAAGAATCACAGCACTATAACGATTCCCTCCAAGCTTTGACATCGTAGCAATTCCCAAATGAATCTTTTAACTTTGACATGACTTTTATTTTATGTATACATAGTGCTCCTTTTATTTTTACATGACTCTTCTTCTATCAGCGCCCCCCCCCCACCGTGGCAAGCCAACAAAGAATGCAATAAAAAACTTAAGTAAAGTACATGTACTTTGAAGTAGCTTCTGACTTTTGCTTTAACATCTCAGAAACCCCCCTGTAATCTCAGTTATTCTCTGTGAGCCTTGACGTCTCAGTAATTCTCCCCAGCACAGCACTGTACTATAGCTTCATTTAATTTTTATATGACATTTCTTTCATGTCTGACATGACGCTTCTTTTGATTTTTACGTTACGCTTCTTTTATTCTTCCATGATGCTTCTTAATTTTTTAAATGACACACTTTCATTAGTTTTTATATGAGGCTTCTATAATTTTTTCATGACGCTTCTATGCTTGTTTACATGACGCTTGTATGATTTTTACATGACGCTTCTATGATTGTTTACATGACGCTTGTATGATTGTTTACATGACGCTTCTATGATTTTTTACATGACGCTTTTATGATTTTTACATGACGCTTCTATGATTTTTTACATGACGCTTCTATGATTTTTACATGACGCTTCTATGATTTTTACATGACGCTTCTATGATTTTTACATGACGCTTCTATGATTTTTACATGACGCTTCTATGATTTTTTACATGACGCTTCTATGATTGTTTACATGACGCTTCTATGATTGTATACATGACGCTTCTATGATTGTTTACATGACGCTTTTATGATTGTTTACATGACGCTTCTATGATTTTTACATGACGCTTCTATGATTTTTACATGACGCTTCTATGATTGTTTACATGACGCTTCTATGATTGTTTACATGACGCTTCTATGATTTTAACATGACGCTTCTATGATTTTTTTTACATGACGCTTCTATGATTGTTTACATGACGCTTGTATGATTGTTTACATGACGCTTGTATGATTTTAACATGACGCTTCTATGATTGTTTACATTACGCTTCTATGATTGCTTGCATGACGCTTCTATGATTTTTTATGACGCTTTTATGATTTTAACATGACGCTTCTATGATTTTTTTACATGACGCTTCTATGATTGTTTACATGACGCTTGTATGATTGTTTACATGACGCTTTTATGATTTTAACATGACGCTTCTATGATTGTTTACATTACGCTTCTATGATTTTTACATGACGCTTCTATGATTTTTACATGACGCTTCTATGATTGTTTACATGACGCTTCTATGATTGTTTACATGACGCTTGTATGATTGTTTACATGACGCTTCCATAATTTTTTTTGTCTTGGCGTTAAAAGGCTTTAATTAAAAAAACTCTACTCTCTAAAAATTCGAACCATCGTCCCTGCATTTAGCAGTTTAGTCTGTTTACCTCTAGGCTAGCTCTCATGAATTTTAGTCATTACCCCTAAATAGAAAATATTCCCAAGACAGCAAGCATCCCCCAGTAGCAAGCATCCCCTAATACTCCTAGCAAGCATCCACCCAGATAGCAAGCATCTGCAGATAGCAAGCATCTTGCAGATAGCAAGCATCTTGCAGATAGCAAGCATCTTGCAGATAGCAAGCATACCCCAAATAATGTAGAAGCATCCTTCCAGATAGCAAGCATCCTGCACATAGCAAGAATCCTTAAATAGCAAGCATCCCTGGATAGAAATAATCCTATACATGTAGCCAAGCTTATCAAGCGCAGTAATCCTTGGCTATCGAGTGCAGTAATCCTTGGTTTATTAATAGCAATAATCCATGGCTTATCGAGTGCAGTAATCCTTGGTTTATTAATAGCAATAATCCTTGGCTTATCGAGTGCAGTAATTCATGGTTTATTAATAGCAATAATCCTTGGCTTATCGAGTGCAGTAATCCTTGGTTTATTAATAGCAATAATCCATGCCTTATCGAGTGCAGTAATCCTTGGTTTATTAATAGCAATAATCCTTGGCTTATCGAGTGCAGTAATCCTTGGTTTATTAATAGCAATAATCCATGGCTTATCGAGTGCAGTAATCCTTGGTTTGCCAAGAGCAATAGTCCTTGGCTTATCGAGTGCAGTAATCCTTGGTTTGCCAAGAGCAATAGTCCTTGGTTTATTGAGTGCAGTAATCCTTGGTTTATTAATAGCAATAGTCCTTGGTTTATTGAGTGCAGTAATCCTTGGTTTATTAATAGCAATAATCCTTGGCTTATCGAGTGCAGTAATCCTTGGTTTGCCAAGTGCATAATCCTTGGTTTATCGAGTGCAGTAATCCTTGGTTTATTAATAGCAATAATCCTTGGCTTATCGAGTGCAGTAATCCTTGGTTTATTAATAGCAATAATCCATGGCTTATCGAGTGCAGTAATCCTTGGTTTGCCAAGAGCAATAGTCCTTGGCTTATCGAGTGCAGTAATCCTTGGTTTGCCAAGAGCAATAGTCCTTGGTTTATTGAGTGCAGTAATCCTTGGTTTATTAATAGCAATAGTCCTTGGTTTATTGAGTGCAGTAATCCTTGGTTTATTAATAGCAATAATCCTTGGCTTATCGAGTGCAGTAATCCTTGGTTTGCCAAGTGCATAATCCTTGGTTTATTAATAGCAATAATCCTTGGCTTATCGAGTGCAGTAATCCTTGGTTTATTAATAGCAATAATCCTTGGTTTATCGAGTGCATTAATCCTTGGTTTATTAATAGCAATAATCCTTGGCTTATCGAGTGCAGTAATCCTTGGTTTATTAATAGCAATAATCCTTGGCTTATCGAGTGCAGTAATCCTTGGTTTGCCAAGAGCAATAGTCCTTGGTTTTTTGAGTGCAGTAATCCTTGGTTTATTAATAGCAATAGTCCTTGGTTTATTGAGTGCAGTAATGCTTGGTTTATTAATAGCAATAATCCTTGGCTTATCGATTGCAGTAATCCTTGGTTTGCCAAGTGCATAATCCTTGGTTTATTAATAGCAATAATCCTTGGTTTATCGAGTGCAGTAATCCTTAGTTTATTAATAGCAATAATCCTTGGCTTATCGAGTGCAGTAATCCTTGGTTTATTAATAGCAATAATCCATGCCTTATCGAGTGCAGTAATCCTTGGTTTGCCAAGAGCAATAGTCCTTGGCTTATCGAGTGCAGTAATCCTTGGTTTGCCAAGAGCAATAGTCCTTGGTTTATTGAGTGCAGTAATCCTTGGTTTATTAATAGCAATAGTCCTTGGCTTATCGAGTGCAGTAATTCTTGGTTTATTAATAGCAATAATCCTTGGTTTATCGAGTGCAGTAATCCTTGGTTTATTAATAGCAATAATCCTTGGCTTATCGAGTGCAGTAATCCTTGGTTTATTAATAGCAATAATCCATGGCTTATGAGTGCAGTAATCCTTGGTTTATTAATAGCAATAATCCTTGGCTTATCGAGTGCAGTAATTCATGGTTTATTAATAGCAATAATCCTTGGCTTATCGAGTGCAGTAATCCTTGGTTTATTAATAGCAATAATCCATGGCTTATCGAGTGCAGTAATCCTTGGTTTGCCAAGAGCAATAATCCTTGGCTTATCGAGTGCAGTATTCCTTGGTTTGCCAAGAGCAATAATCCTTAGCTTATCGAGTGCAGTAATCTAAGTGTTTTTATTTAGTCCTTTAATAAAAGCTTTTAATAAAAAATTTTACACTACTACTTTTAAACTACTTAGATTCGAACCCAGGTCGCTGCATTAGCAGTCTGGTCTGCTCAGCTCTAGGCTAGCTCTCATCGAAGTTATCAGTGAATTTGTACCACTTATATAATTAATTCAACACTCACACCAAGTCAGGTAGAGTAAAAAGTCACGCGAAGCAGTTATGACATAATCAATTTCTTAGGCAAGTCAGTACCAGTGTCTATGAAAGTTAACAATATGGTTACGTAATATAAATTCAGTACTGCACTATACTTTCACCCTCAAAGCTGTGACGCAATTCAATTGAGTGTCAAATTCAGCCAGTACACAGACGATAAATAAAGTGTATTGTGATGCAATCTATTTCAGAATCAGAATTCAACCAGTCAGATTTTTCTCTAGCATTCTTACAATGCATTTCAGGTCGAAAGAGCTGCTTGACCTTTGCAAAAAATCATGTTTTTCGAATATTTAATCCCTTTAACATTGAGCAATTTCTTAGCCAATATGCATGTACCGTCCCGGGAAAATTTCTGATCGAATGGTGCAAGTTTGAAGAAAATCGGTTGAGCCGTTCGGGAGAAAATCAATTACAAGCAAGCAACCAAGCATTTCATTTTTAGTATATAGGAATTCAAATTTAAATAATTGTTCTTAAAAAATTTAAGATTTCAATGCTCATAAGGAATTGCTAAAATGCTATAGCTCTTGGTAGGTTTAGGGTTATGATTTAACCATAATGGGCTTATGGGGAATAAGTAAGATGTTGCAGCTTATAAGGAGAGAGAGAATTGTTGAAACTATTGCTTAAAATTCATAAAATAAAATTCTGAAATCTTGTAGCTCACAATAAGAGTTGTTGAGATGTTAATGCTCATGGGGAATTGCTAAAATATATACCTTGCACAAATTTCAAGATATAAGACTTCATTCTAGGGAGAAGAGCAAGCAAATCTTTTTGGAATATGAAGTTTGATTTGATTTGTTGCAGTCACAAAAGTGCCTACCCAAAGGAATATAGACAGTACATTTGATGAGGTATTTAGCCTTTATAAGACACTTATAGTTACTCCTGTTGTTTATCCAAAATTGAATTAATTTTTGCTTTAAGGTTTTTTCTTAGGTAAGTCACATTTATGGTAAAAAATAAAGTTGAATTGCCAGTGTAAATCAAGGGATTTATGTATGTATGGTTTAGTGTAATTTCTATAAGTCTTAAAATACTATTTGTCCTAAATTCATACATTATTTTTTTTCTAGCTTTCAATCTTTCACATAAATGCTTGAGAGTTCTATTGATTAGCAAGGCTATTTCTATTTTAGGACACATTCAACCCACAATTGTACAACTTCACTAAGTACAATCAAGATTTTCTGAAGCAGTACTCAGACTTCCTGGAGAGAAGAGGTAAAATTGAAGAAAAATATGCAAAAGATTTAAGGTAAGTACCTATTTTATTTAACAAATAATGTTATTTCTTCATATTGCTTATTATTTATAAAAAATCAGTGCTTCTCTATTTTTAATTTTAGAAAACTTTGCAAAGAGTTCAGAACAAAGGAATATGACAAGAAGGAAAAGATTAAGTAAGTTGTTATGCTTCTTATTCCTATCTGGTTTTATATTTGATTGCCAGCTTGACCAGTAGTGAAAAATTCCATTGATTTAGACTGGATTCTCAGCTTGACCAGTAGTGGAAAATTCCACTAATTCAGACTGGATTCTCAGCTTGACCAGTAGTGGAAAATTCCACTGATTTAGACTGGATTCTCAGCTTGACCAGTAGTGGAAAATTCCACTGATTCAGACTTGATTCTCAGCTTGACCAGTAGTGGAAAATTCCACTGATTTAGACTGGATTCTCAGCTTGACCAGTAGTGGAAAATTCCACTGATTTAGACTTGATTCTCAGCTTGACCAGTAGTGGAAAATTCCACTGATTTAGACTTGATTCTCAGCTTGACCAGTAGTGGAAAATTCCACTGATTTAGACTTGATTCTCAGCTTGACCAGTAGTGGAAAATTCCACTGATTTAGACTGGATTCTCAGCTTGACCAGTAGTGGAAAATTCCATTGATTTAGACTGGATTCTCAGCTTGACCAGTAGTGGAAATTTCCATCGTATCTTCTATTCATTAATGCGACACAGATTCAGCGTGCAGACTTCGTTCGACGAGATGCTTGCCGAACTCGTATCGTCTGCCAATCAGCACGACACCCTACGCGATGAACTATTGAAATCATCCAAAGAGGTCAAGGACGCGCTAAGAGAAGCGCAACGCCAGTCGCAGCAGACTGAGAAGAAAGTCGCCGGCCTGGTGAAAGACTTGGAGCGCAATCGGAACCAATTAGAAAACGTCAGGAGTCAGTACCAAAGATCGTTTGTCGAGATGAAGAAGGCTCGGGAGGACTACATTGCTAATAAGGTGCTCTTCTAAATATTTTTCTTCTGTGTATCAATATTTTACAGCTGTTTTGAGTTATTGAGGTCCGTGTATATGAGCTTTTTTGTTTCTGACTTTTGTCTGACTGCCTTTCTGCAGTATCCCGTCTGTGTCTCTGTCTGCCTGACTGTCTGTCTGCCTAACTGTCTGCCTGACTGTCTGTCTGCCTGTCTGTCTGCCTGCCTGTCTGTCTGTCTGTCTTTCTGCCTGTCTATCTGTCTGTCTGCCTGTCTGTCTGTCTGTCTGTCTGTATGTGTCCGTCTGTCTGTGTGTCTGTCTGTCTGTCAGTCTGTCTATCTGGCTGTCTGTCTGTCTGTCTGCCTGCCTGTCTGGCTGTCTGTCTGTCTGTCTATGAGCCGGCAGTAACCGGCATGCAATCACGAGCTGTCTCCTTAATTCTCCGCCAGGACAACAAAGACATCACTAAGAACGAAGAGGAGCGCTTCCAGCAGGTGTTCCTGCATAAGCAGAGCATGTTCGAAGAGCGCAAGCAGAGCTACGCCAAGGAGCTATCGGATTATAACACAGCCCAAAGTCGGCACTACATGGAGCACCTGCCGGAGCAGCTGGCCACCCTAGAGGAGCAGGAGAAGCGCGTTGCCGCCATCTGCAAGCAGCACTTTCAGCTATGGGGCGATAGCGAGCTTCAAGCCCTTAATATTCGAACAAAATGTTGTCAAACTCTTCGCCAGAAAGCCGACAATGTTAACGCCGAATATGATATTAACGAATTCATGAGAGTAACCGCTTCTGGCAATCCTGTGCCAGACGATGTGGTATTCGAAGATCTCGGATCTAATGACAGCATTAGCCAGCAGCAGCAGCAGCAGCAGGCGGCGGCGCCAGGAAAGAAGAATAAATTCGGCACGCTTAATAAAAAGGTCTGTCCGTTTAATTGGCGTTTATTATATTTACTCTGGTAAACCTATCAGCTTAGTGTCCTTTCTTGCCTTACAACAGTGCCTTAGATCTGCCTACAATCCTTCGTCTCTCCCTGCAATCTCTTTCTCCCTACAATCCCTTCGTCTCTCCCTCTCTCTCTACAATCCCTTCGTTTCTCCCTACAATCTCTTTGTCTCTCCCTACAATCACTTCGTCTCTCCCTGCAATCCCTTCATCTCTCCCTGCAATCCCTTCGTCTCCATACATGCGTAACAGTCGGCCGACCGATTTGGCGGCCAACCAAGGTAAGTCGCAAAAATGCCCACCCGAATAAATACCAAGTAGTACTAAGTAGATGACGAAGCATTTTGGCTTGAAAAGAAAGTCATAGTTACTCCTGCCGTTTACATGTTTTTTTACATGTAATTCGCATTTTTGGCCAAAAACTACGTCGCATTTTTGTAAAAACTAAGTCGCACGGCCGACCGAATTTTGGAGGTTGCGCATGTATGTTCGTCTCTCCCTACAATCAATTTGTCTGGCCCCACAGTCCTCCTACAGTCTGATCGTCCTTCATACTGTCTCTCCCTACAGTTCCTTTGTTTCTAACTACAGTCCCTTTGTCTCTCCCTACAATCCATTTGTCTCTCCCTACAGTCCCTTTGTCTCTTCCTACAATCCCTTTGTCTCTCCCCATAACACCCTCGTTTCCATCTACAATCCCTCGTCTCTCCGTGCAATCCTTTCATCTCCCTAAAAATTTCAATATCATCACCCCTCTTCAGTCGGCCCCGGCCCAGCAGAAGCGCCGGCTTGTGGAGCAGCTCAAACAGAAAGACGAAGAACTTGAGAAAGCAACCAAAGGCTTGGACGCGATGCACAAACTGCTGCAAACTTATCAGCAGAATCCAAAACTAGGCGACATTGCCATGGTGCAGCAGCAGATGCAGCAGGCGTCCGAGCAGGTTGAGACCCTCAATCGAGAGAGGGTGGATATTCTGGTAAGTTCTGGTGAATCTGTTTTTTTTTCAAACTTTATTGGCATGGCATTGTTGAAGTCTGTGTTGTTCTGCGTATCTGTGCACTCATACACACGCTCACATATGGTGTACAACAGCCCTGACTGTACACACTGTGGCATGGGCTATGAGAATATGGCCACGTACACAGCCCCCCTGCGACGCCAACGGCATTTACATTGACCAGCTTTGGCCATAGACTAGACAATGTGAGCGTTCGTTGTTCTTCCATTTGTCAATTGGCATCTGAAAAAGGTGCATTTGTCTATGGCCAAAGCTTACTTGCACATTATTGATTATCGATAACCGACCGGATGGTTCTCAGTCATACGGTTACACAACATTGCATCTTGATTGATTTTTTATCGCATGCATTCGCTGTCTATGGTGTAAAGTGATGCGGCAAATGAAAGAGTCCTTGAGATAAATAAAGATCATGGATTGCTCGTCTGCTGCAATACTACTGACAAAATTCGAGTTCAGTAGCAACACCAAATATGTGAGCCTGCGGTTTACTAAGGATGAGCTGCGATTAAAATTAACAAGTTTAGTTTCCGGACACTGCTTGCAAAGTAGAAATCTAATTTCTACTCGAATTTCGAACTAATCGTACCACCGCGTTTTGTTTACTGTAGTACTAATTAGTCTAAAACGATTCTCTCTATGAATATTTATGTATTAGTGCCACAACTTCTATTAATACTAGCGTATAAACCATTCCGCACAGATGCAGCATCAGACGCTAGCGGACCATAGTACTACTAGTAGCAATAGTAGTAATTCTTCCTTCCCACTAAATCGTTGCTGTCCGAGAATTCGTTTATCGCTGTCGCCATTTTTTAACGTGACAAGCGCGACAAATAATGTCAATGAGATTAGTGCGTGTACTACAGATGTGGATGTTAGACCGGTTCGTACACGCTGAGAGGCTTCCTGTTTACGGATATGTTTTTTCCTTTTAATACAGTTTATGATGATGTAATATGCCACTCATTTTTACAGCACTTTGCTCTGTCTGTTTCCACTCTTCCCATTCTCCCTTAGATGATCCCTCTCCCTCTGTCTACCTAATCTGGACACTCAACTTCTCTCCCTATTCTCCCTAATCTCCACTCTCTCCTTAATCTCCCTAATCTTCCCCTCTCCATAATCTCCCCTCTACCTAATCTCTCTCCCTAATCTCCTCTCTCTCTCTCTCTCTCTCTCAGTCAAATTTTTTCTTTTTCTCTAATTAAATTTCTGCGCTTCGTGAGCAGAGTCCTTAATTAAACTAAATAGCAGCCCCATTCTGGTGCCAGTG
The DNA here is from genome assembly GCA_002269645.1 of Macrostomum lignano. Lineage (NCBI taxonomy): Eukaryota > Metazoa > Platyhelminthes > Macrostomidae > Macrostomum > Macrostomum lignano. The sequence continues at coordinate 154,961 of NIVC01000992.1, forward strand.
TTGTATTAATAAATAATTTCCGTGATTTTTCTCTCCATTGCTAGCATCCATTTTTTTCCTTTATTCATTTGATGCACACATATTTAGAGGCGGAATACACAAGGTAAATTTGCAAATTCGTACTGACAGTACAGGTGATGATAACATTCAGGTATTTGGTAATTCAGAGAATTTTTCAAGCAGTGTGTATCATCGAGGTGTGAATTTTTTCTATTGCTCGCTTAAAATTGACTTATTCGTATTTCCCACTGAACAGAAAGAGCTGCAGGCGTTGGGTGTTGACACTAGCAACATGGGCGGTGCTGCACCTGTGACAACTACGGCCGCTGCGCCGCCTCCAGTGCAGGCTGTTAGTGGCAGGTGAGACTGTATAATACAGATATAATTGGCTTTTTTTTAGTTTCAATAATTTCGAACTTCGAGTTTCGAGTTTTGAGCTTGTGAATCTTCGAACTCGTGAAGTTTTGAGCTTGAGAATCTTCGAACTCGTGAAGTTTTGATCTTGTGAATCTTTAAACTCGTGAAGTTTCGAGCTTGTGAATCTTCGAACTCGTGAAGTTTCGAGCTTGTGAATCTTCGAACTCGTGAAGTTTTGATCTTGAGAATCTTCGAACTCGTGAAGTTTTGATCTTGTGAATCTTTGAACTCGTGAAGTTTTGATCTTGTGAACCTTCGAACTCGTGAAGTTTTGAGCTTCTGAACCTTCAAACTCATGAAGTTTTGAGCTTGTGAATCTTCGAACTCGTGAAGTTTTGATCTTGTGAACCTTCGAACTCGTGAAGTTTTGATCTTGTGAATCTTCGAACTCGTGAAGTTTTGATCTTGTGAACCTTCGAACTCGTGAAGTTTGAGCTTGAGAATCACTGTCGAGCTCATAAACCGCCCCTCGATCCCCTGAAAAGTAAACTAACTTCAACCCACCCATTAATCCAGCAGCCAAAACACCAGCAGTGCCTCAGCTTTTGCCGACGAATTCGCCGACGAATCGCCGGTTTCGCCGGCTCAGCCGCAGCCGGTGGCGACGTCTGCGGGTGCCGCCGGACCGCCGCAGGCGCCTCCGGTGCCTCCGCCACCCTCGGCGGTTGCAGCCCCGGCACTGCCCATAGTTGCTATGCTATATGACTTCAACGATCCGAGCCAGCCAGACAACTTGGCCGTGGTTGCCGGGGAACGATTGTACGTACTGTCTGGCGATGCAGATTGGACGCTGGTTCAAAGAACTGCTGGCAACACTGACGAACAGGGATACGTGCCCACCGCTTATATGGCCGCCATGTTTGATTGATAGATAGAGTGACAATGACAGAACAATATCAGTCAGCTATAGATCTTATCATGCATACTTAGTAGATAAGGCCATTGTGCGAGCAGAGTCATAGAATGAAATTCGATAAGGATGATTAAGATTTTACCATAGACAATACGCAAATTTCTGACTGAGAGACAAGCTAGTCTAGCATTGGACAGGCAAACTTGCAGTTGTTGCTAATAATTCCAAAAAAAGCTTTCTCAAACAGGTTGATTTTTATTTTATTAGTGAAGTTGATAATTTAGTTGATCAATTCGAGAATCTTTGTTACTGGAAACAGTGTGTGTCTTGGAAGAGCCTTTGTTGTTGGGGAAGTCTTTGTAGCTTGGAAGAGTCTTTGTAGCTGGGAAGAGTCTGTAGCTTGCGGGAGTCTGTTGCTGGGAAGAGTCTTTGTAGCTTGGAAATGTCTTTGTAGTTTGAAAATGTCTGTATCTTGCAAGACTCTTTGTATCTTGCAAGACTCTTTGCAGCTTGCAAGACTCTTTGTAGCTTGGAAGAGTCTTTGTTGCTGGGAAGAGTCTAACTTGGAAGTCTCTAGTTGGACGTCCTGCAGCTCCAGCGGCTGATTGATCAATCTAGAAAATATAGACAAAACTTGTGAACTAAATTGTTTTTCTAGATTAAAAAAAAGTTAAGCTTGCTTTTTCGCGTATTGTGTTGCGTTATTTTAATCCTACATATATTTAACTAGACTAATTGATTCAACTTTGACTACAACAAAAGCGGATTTGAATCGCATTAGAAATTGCGTAGCGCTTCGTGTGTGTTTGCCTTGTTTTTTATCTTCTGGTTGATTTTATTACCTTTTTATCCATCAAAGGTGGTTCTGCCCGTGTGTTTTTGCAGCTCCTTCCGGTGGTTTAATATCGCATCAAATTATATCAATATATATATATCCTCGTATTAATTAACTATACATATTGGTTCTTAATTTTGCAACTTTATATTCAAGCTAGGTATAGGTTTTTGTGCTTATGAATTGTAACTTTTACAATTGTACTTTTTGCTGCCTTAGCTGTAGTTTAATGGAATGCGTTGTATTAAAAAGTCCCAAACAGGTCTTTGTTTCAGTCTATATAGTCCATAAAATGGAGGCCTTAAAACTGAAATATGGGTATTTGTAGAACATTATAATGTTCTTCTTAATTAAGAGTCTGTATGGAAGAGTCTGTAGCTTGAAGGAGTCTTTGTAGAGCGTGTAAGAGTCTTTGTAGCTCGGAAAAGTCTGTAGCTGGGAAGAGCCTTTGTAGAGCGTTGTAAGAGTCTTTGTAGCTCGGAAAAGTCTGTAGCTGGGAAGAGTCTTTGTAGCTCAGAAAAGTCTGTAGCTGGGAAGAGTCTTTGTAGCTCGGAAAAGTCTGTAGCTGGGAAGAGTCTTTGTAGCTCAGAAAAGTCTGTAGCTGGGAAGAGTCTTTGTAGCTCGGAAAAGTCTGTAGCTGGGAAGAGTCTTTGTAGCTCGGAAAAGTCTGTAGCTGGGAAGAGTCTTTGTAGCTCAGAAAAGTCTGTAGCTGGGAAGAGTCTTTGTAGCTCGGAAAAGTCTGTAGCTGGGAAGAGTCTTTGTAGCTCAGAAAAGTCTGTAGCTGGGAAGAGTCTTTGTAGCTCGGAAAAGTCTGTAGCTGGGAAGAGTCTTTGTAGAGCGTGTAAGAATCTTTGTAGCTCGGAAGTTTTTTTTCCGCGCCGAAGACAGTTTTTTGCGCAAGCTAGAACACCTATTTGTAATAAATTTATAAATAAAATTTTATACCTGCCTGTCTTTTCTACAAGTTTATATTACATTTTTATTCCGCATTAGGCCAAAAATTGGTAATAATATTTTCTACCGCTTCTCCATCTCAATAGATACATATTGTTGCCATGCACACGAGCACGCTTGCTATGCCTATCAGTATATCCACTTTGTTCCTGTGCTATGATTGTGATTATATTTTTATATTTTTTTTCTATTTCATTATCTGTTTCAAACACTTGTTTGATCTTCCCAAAGTCTGAAATGAGATATTTGTCGTAATCTTACTTAAATGTTTCTATTGTCGTCTTTTTTCGCGTTCGTATCCAAGTTTCAATTCTCTAATTTTGTCTTCCCTTCGTTTGAGAAAGCGAGTTTTTATTTTGCTTCCATTGTAAAAGCAATTTGCTTCACACGCTCACTGAATCGCTTTAAATCTGCAGTATATATATATATTCTTTTTCTCGTGGTCACTTAATGCTTTTTATAGCCTGCTTCAAAACACTTTTACATTTTTAAACCAATTTGTAGCATATCATTTGCAGTAAATTTGTGATTCTGTTAATTATTTTAATTTGTTTATAGAATTGTAATTATTTTTTCTGGTAAAAAAGCAACCATTTGATTGTCCCATATTAATAATGTACTGCACAAATAAAAACTTCTGAGCTTCTTATTGGCCACGTTTTTACGCAAGAAACATCACTAGCGAGGCCCTTTGTTATAGAGACAGCCAGAGCGGCAAACTTTCCTTTACATTTGCCTATTTGTGCGCGAAACCTCTGCCCTCAGTGTACACTCCCGTCTCCGTCAGACTCCCGCTCCAAATGTACACGCTTTCCCCCGACAAATCTCTGCCCCAAATGTACACTCAGCTCTGCCCACTCCCCCCCTCTCAATGTACAATCCATCCCCCAGTGTATCCTACCCGAAAGAAACCTTTCATCGAACCTCTATTCACTCACGATATCTTAAACAAACTCATCTCACTTGGTCTAATGAGACATTCGTATTGAGTCTAATTTATCAGCAATCCATAAAGGCGCTAATCCGGTAGTTGATATGTTAATCGGAAATCATTTTAGCTCTTAATCGGAATATATGATTTCTTGTTTAAAATTGATTTGTTACATTTTATCCAACCCAGTGTTAATGTGTTGCACAACCGTCTTGTTATTTCACTAAGTTGGTGCTATTATATATCATATGCATATGCTCATTATCATTAGTAAATTATTTTCAGCCAACCTTTCAGGCGCGCGTCGCCTTTGCCCTGTTAGCTGCCTTTTTCTTTGCTAAATTTATGACTGTGAATTAGAATCGTCTTCCAATTAATTAGCGCACATTGTACTTTCAGAAGGATTTCCCTGATAATCGCATGCTAATTATTACAAATATAATGAATTAACTTTTACCCCATGCGCTTCTAAACCAGTATATTAAATAAAAAATTACTGCTCAATGCTGTTCATGGGCTTTTTACTAATGACTTTTTTAATTCATGACATTCGCTAGAGCTATAAAGACAGCTTCTAAGATGAAGAAGCATCTGGTTGCTATGCTGAAGCATCTGGTTTCTATGCTGAAGCGTCTGGTTGCTATGCTGAAGCACCTGGTTGCTAGGTGGTTAGTAAGTAACAGCTTGGCCGATGGCTGCTCTGTTGCAGTAGAAAATAAAAAAGCAGGCAAAACGCTGCACAGATGTCTAACCACAGAGGACACACACGCAGAATAGCAGTTGAAGCTATTATATAATTGAAAAGACAAATATGGTATGGTCAATGTAATATGTGTATATATAACAGCAAAAATTGCTTATTTGCACAAAATGGTTTCTTAATATTTTCAAACTTTAAAACACGCAGGAGTCACAACATTCAGAATTAATAAATAATTCATATACAGCTCAATTGTGAGCATTTAAACTTAGCTGCTATGAAAATGAGTGAACCAGACAGAATTGAAGAAAAATTCTACGAAAAAAGCTATTTGTATGACAACAGCAATGGCTTATGTTGAGTATTAATTATGACACACCTAATTATAATTATGATTTTGTGTAATAACAATGCCGTGAACGAAAAGCACAACACCAACAGGCAAGCGGTTCAAGTATAACAAAACTAAACAGAGACAAAAAACACGACTCGAACATTTGTTATAACTTTTGTACATTTATTAAAAATTCGATTTAATATAATATTGCAGTCGAAAACAGTAAGCTATCAGCTTAATATAAGCAGAAGCAACGGAGAGAAAGAAAAAAATTCTCAATCAAAAAAGCTATTTGCATGCCAATTTGCACAATTAATTATTCAATTTCGGGCAAATAATTAATAAGTAATAACATGGCTTGCCGCAAGACAGATTACACCATAAATCAGATCCGTAGGAGGCACAGCAAGGTTAATTAGTTAATTTGGTAACTATTAGTCAATATCCCAATAAATAATGAAATTCTGGGAGATTTCTACTGTGTCAAATATCCCTAATAGTTCCCATAATCAACGTTTGGATTCCGGGAGATTTCTACAGTGTCAAATATCCCAAATAATTCCCATTATTAACGTTGGGATTCTGGGAGATTTCTACAGTGTCAAATATCCCAAATAATTCCCATAATCAACGTTGGGATTCCGAGAGATTTCTACAGTGTTAAATATCCCAAATAATTCCCATAATCAACGTTGGGATTCCGGGAGATTTCTACAGTGTCAAATATCCCAAATAATTCCCATAATCAACGTTGGGATTCTGGGATATTTCTAGTGTCAAATATCCGAAAAATTCTCCATAATCAACAATGGGATTCCTGGGGATTTCTACAGTGTCAAATATCCCAAATAATCTCCATAATCAACAACGGGATTCTGGAAATATAGTGCCAAATATCCTATTAATTCTACGTAAAACGTGAGGTTTGGGAAATTTTACAGTTTATTAAAATATCCTATTTTTAAAGTTCTAAGTACCAAAAAACAACAAAAAACGAGAAAAAAACGAATCGAATTCCTCCAAAGGTCATTTCAAGGTCAACACTACTATACTACCGATCGCCATATCCTCCGGGGTCGGGATAGTCGCCGTAGGACCCGGCGCTGCCACCGGCCTCGCCGTCCATCTGGCCGGCAACGGCGGCGGCGGCAGTCTTGGCGGCGTACATGTTGGCCTCCTCCTGGGCTTTGCCGATGTTCTTCTTGTACCGGATGCGCTTGTTGCCGAACCAGTTGGACACCTGCGCGTGGTGGTGGGTGGCGCTTTTGCTGAGGTAAATAGCTAAACTAACCAGAAGGGAGCAAACTTACTGAACTACTGTTACTGTGCCAGCACCAGTGGCGCCAGCACCAAGGGGCGCCAGCACCAAGGGGCGCCAGCACCAAGGGGCGCCAGCACCAAGGGGCGCCAGCACCAAGGGGCGCCAGCACCAAGGGGCGCCAGCACCAAGGGGCGCCAGCACCAAGGGGCGCCAGCACCAAGGGGCGCCAGCACCAAGGGGCGCCAGCACCAAGGGGCGCCAGCACCAAGGGGCGCCAGCAGTTTAATTTGGTGGCGGACTGGCCCCCAAAGCCACTACAATATGGCGCTATTTACAACTGGTCCCTGCGCCGCCCCTTGCCCTCAGCGACTATGTTACATTGATCATGCGCACTGAAATACACACACCTGAGACACAGTGATGTGGCACTTTCTCGCCAGCTCCTCCTTGGCCTCCTCTGACGGATACGGATTAGACAGGTGCGAATAGAAATATTCGTTAAGAATTTCGGTGGCCTGTTTAGAAAAGTTGCGCCGTTTTCGTCTGGCGTCGAGGAACCGGCTGCGCAGAATCATGACGGCCTCGCAGGTGCTCTGCTTTAGCTGCATCTCGATTGCCTGTTTTGGTTTGGGTGTAAATTGATGGAATTAATATTCATTATTAATGCGGAGTTGTTGTCAACGCCTAGATAAAACGACTAAAACGCTTTCATTTTGTTAGACGTGGGTCAGCTAACCTAGAGAACTTGGGAGACGGAAGAGAAATTAGAGTAACGAAAGGCGAAAAATATAGGAGAATCGAGGAAAGATGAAATGGAAGAGGAGAAAACAGGGAAGAGGAGAGAAGAGGGGAGAGGAGAGAAGAGGGAAGAGGGGAGAAGAGGAAAGAGGAGAGAAGAGGGAAGAGGAGAGAAGAGGGGAGAGGAGAGAAGAGGGAAGAGGGGAGAAGAGGAAAGAGGAGAGAAGAGGGAAGAGGAGAGAAGAGGGAAGAGGAGAGAAGAGGAAAGAGGAGAGAAGAGGGGAGAGGAGAGAAGAGGGAAGAGGGGAGAAGAGGGAAGAGGAGAGAAGAGGGAAGAGGAGAGAAGAGGAGAGAAGAGGAAAGAGGAGAGAAGAGGGAAGAGGAGAGAAGAGGGAAGAGGAGAGAAGAGGGAAGAGGAGAGAAGAGGGGAGAGGAGAGAAGAGGGAAGAGGGGAGAAGAGGGAAGAGGAGAGAAGAGGGGAGAGGAGAGAAGAGGGAAGAGGAGAGAAGAGGAAAGAGGAGAGAAGAGGGAAGAGAAGAGAAGAGGAAAGAGGAGAGAAGAGGGAAGAGGAGAGAAGAGGAAAGAGGAGAGAAGAGGGAAGAGGAGAGAAGAGGGAAGAGGAGAGAAGAGGGAAGAGGAGAGAAGATGGGAGAGGAGAGAAGGGGGAAGAGGAGAGAAGGGGGAAGAGGAGAGAAGAGGGGAGAGGAGAGAAGAGGGAAGAGGAGAGAAGAGGGGAGAGGAGAGAAGAAGGAAGAGGGGAGAAGAGGAGAGAAGGAAGAGGAGAGAAGAGGGAAGAGGAGAGAAGAGGGGAGAGGAGAGAAGAGGGAAGAGGGGAGAAGAGGGAAGAGGAGAGAAGAGGGGAGAGGAGAGAAGAGGGAAGAGGAGAGAAGAGGAAAGAGGAGAGAAGAGGGAAGAGAAGAGAAGAGGAAAGAGGAGAGAAGAGGGAAGAGGAGAGAAGAGGAAAGAGGAGAGAAGAGGGAAGAGGAGAGAAGAGGGAAGAGGAGAGAAGATGGGAGAGGAGAGAAGGGGGAAGAGGAGAGAAGGGGGAAGAGGAGAGAAGAGGGGAGAGGAGAGAAGAGGGAAGAGGAGAGAAGAGGAGAGAGGAGAGAAGAAGGAAGAGGGGAGAAGAGGAGAGAAGAAGGAAGAGGAGAGAAGAGGGAAGAGGAGAGAGGAGAGAAGAGGGAAGAGGAGAGAAGAGGGAAGAGGAGAGAAGAGGGAAGAGGAGAGAAGAGGGGAGAGGAGAGAAGAAGGAAGAGGGGAGAAGAGGGAAGAGGAGAGAAGAGGGGAGAGGAGAGAAGAAGGAAGAGAGAAGAGGGAAGAGGAGAGAAGAGGGAAGAGGAGAGAAGAGGGGAGAGGAGAGAAGAAGGAAGAGGGGAGAAGAGGGAAGAGGAGAGAAGAGGGGAGAGGAGAGAAGAAGGAAGAGGGGAGAAGAGGGAAGAGGAGAGAAGAGGGAAGAGGAGAGAAGAGGGAAGAGGAGAGAAGAGGGGAGAGGAGAGAAGAAGGAAGAGGGGAGAAGAGGGAAGAGGAGAGAAGAGGGGAGAGGAGAGAAGAAGGAAGAGGAGAGAAGAAGGAAGAGGAGAGAAGAGGGAAGAGGAGAGAAGAGGGGAGAGGAGAGAAGAAGGAAGAGGGGAGAAGAGGGAAGAGGAGAGAAGAGGGGAGAGGAGAGAAGAAGGAAGAGGGGAGAAGAGAGAATATAGAATTGGAGAAGGGAGAAAATAAAAAACCTCGAGCGGACGGGATTTTTATTGCTAAGTTTCAAAGGACCCGACGGCCGGGTGGAGACTTTTGCCGACACCTGCTATTAAAATAGAACATGCCCATTTTTACCTATTCTGTGCCATTTAGCATGATAATTGAATGCCATATTTTATAATCCATACTTAAACGGCATCAAATCTGCAAATCTCACCTGAAACTTCTTCCTAATAATCGCCACCATTCGTTCAATCTCTTTAGACGTGATAGGCCTAGTCCTACTCTGCTCTCGAAGCAGATTAACAACGTGCGTAGTGAACTCGTTACAGGCGGTCTCGTATTTTTCTAACTCGGCCCTGTAGATTGCCCGAATCTGGTCGAGCTTCTGCCTGTAGTCGCTGTGCTCAATCTGCGACTCGCTACCGCTGCCGGCGCCGCCTCCGCTGCTGCCACCGGTCAGACTGGGCTTCTCAGGCCCGGACACGCCCTCAGCCTGTAGCATATTATCTAAACGAAGAATCTGTGGATCAGCGTTAGCTCCGGAATCGTCCAGTTCTGAGCCCGGCTGGCACTGCCGCAGGCTGATAGCGGATGAGAGGCCCTGTTTCTCTTTGATTTCGCACAGCACTGAGAATAGGGCCGGCTTCAATGGGTGACAGTTCAGGTGCTGCTTTCTGGATAAATGATATGCATTGGCGGCTAATGTTTTAGTTTGTGTGCACTTTTGTGTTTCTTGTACTTTTAAATTCTAGCTCATTTATACACAATAGTAAAGGTCAGGAAAGTTTCTGTCTCTACAACAATTAATAACTAAAATTTGACTGCCAATTATTTTTAAGGTTGAGGGTTAGGTTAGGATTAGGGTTATGGTTTAGGTTAGGGTTAGGATTTAGGTTAGGGTTATCTGGTTATGGTTTAGGTTAGGATTAGGATTGGGATTTAAGTTAGGGTTATGGTTAGGATTTAGGTTAGGGTTATGGTTTAGGTTAGTGTTAGGTTAGGGTTTCAATACAGTTATGGTTAAAATTAGCTCTTAGCTTTTAGTCTAGGTTAGGATTTAGGTTAGGGTTACAGTTTAGATAAGGATTTAGACTAGGTTTAGGGTTGACAGTCAATTTTTGGTAGTGGACTTATAGCGCTTCCAAAGTTTCATTATATCAAAGACTACTAGTTTAGTAAGGATAGTGTGTACTACCATTTTTGAAATGGCCAATTTTTAAATGCTTTATAGTAGAGTAAATTTTAGATGGACTGATTCTTGTATCATTCTCTTTGCAATATTTTTATGCATCTTCATACCCTCTATAGTAGTCTGTAGTATTAGATGCAGTTTGTAGTGTTAAAGTTGTTAGGCAATTATCTATTAAAAATTCTGCACAAAAGAACAAAACAACAATTCAGCTTACCTCTGCTGTGCTTCTTCCAAAGTGAGATCAGAAATAGTCATAATATTCTTAAGTACTTCAGCCATTTCTAGTTTACGTGACTGATCTGCATCACTATGCCCCATTGGGGTTAGACTTGAGTCACCCATGCCATGATAAGCAAAGCTATGATGTTGGTCCTCCATTGTAATATTGCTAATTGTATTTAATTTGAAGATTAGCAGTTCTGCAATTTGATATATTGAATAAGTATTCCATTTAACATTTGTTCCATACATGAAGAAAATTACCATAAAAAATGGTATATCATAGCACTAATATGAAAGTATTTAGGGTACAAATCAACTCATTCATCAGTTAATAAGCAGAAAGTTTTAACTATATTTTGTGTTTAACACTAGCATTAATTTAGATTATAGTTAGAGCTACTAAAAATTATGTTATTTCTATGGAATAAACAAGAATGTCTAGCTAGTTAGCATATCAGAAAGAATATTAATTAAATGCTACAAAAGGTAGAACATATACTTTTTGATGAAGCACTATATTGTTAATTAAGCACTATATTGTTTAAAAATATATAAAGTCAATAGAAATGACCTATATAAAGAATTTTTTATATATTAAAATAATTCATGTATCTTATAATTTTATAGCTAAATAAACTACTTGGACTACAGTTGAAATCACACTTTTAATGAGTAGCTATAGACATTATATTGCTAAACACTACAAAACAAAACTCTGCTGTACAATTAAACATTAAGATTTTAAGGTTACTGTTTTTTGTCTACATATTTTTTGACAAAGTATTTTTAGTCTAAATCAGATTAGCATTAATAGATAATCTTAAAGCAATCCATTTTCTCATATATTCCATTCATTTTCTTATAGATATTATATAGCTAACGTGACTACCAAAAGATGAATAAATATATGTTTTGCTACTATGAATTGCAAGGACTATAATAATTTTTGGCTACTTGACTATAGCTGCATTTATTGCATTTTTATCAAAGTCTCTGTAATCTACATTTTCTTATTACAATAGCCATTAGTGTTCTATTGCCATATGTCCATAGCCATAGCTTAGCCATACCAAATTTTATAATGTCATCTCTATAGCAACATTTTATAATAGTTTAGATAGTAAAATCTCTATATTACAAATTTTCCTACAGCCAAATTTTGCTTAAAAGGTATCACCCCGAGTTTTTTTATAACTATAGCTATAACATAAAAAATAATAATAAAACTGCAAATGAAATTAGAGAAAGGCTAAATATGTTATATACCTGTGTCATATATCTAGGAAGTATAGTATTATCTAGAAATTAAAATATTTAATTTTCAGAACCTTTGAAACTTAAATTTAAATTTTATTTTAGGCATGACTAAAATAAAATTAAAAGGTATGACTCCATTCCCAAATCTTACATATATGCTATGCTAGAAAATTCTGGCATAAAACAGACCCAAAAAGCTGGCATAAAATATCTAGCCTAAAGAACAATCAGCAAGAAATTGTTCTATAGAGCCAGCATATGCCGTAGCTATTGGTATACAAATGACCAAATGTTGATAAGCAAGATTGCAAGAAAGCGTCTTATATTGCTGTAACTTACAAAAAACGTTCCTTTATTGTTACAATGCTTTTTTGAAAATGTCTAGCATAGATCACAAGTAAATTTGTTCTCTGGCATAAATTTGAATTTATATAGTATAGCCATAGGTCATTTTTTTGAGCATACCATGTAACCTAATAGACTTGAAAGTGTGTAAGTATGACTTGCTAAAGGCCTAGGGTCCAGATTGTGGAATAGTGTATATTGGAACAATAATCTTATCTTAGCTAAATGTATGCCAATTTATACCAAAATATCCTTAAAATATATACCAAAAATTTTAATTTTTTCTTAAAAAGGTCATTTGGTTTTTTTACAAGTTGAGTTTTTTTAAGAAAGGCTTTTATATGAAAAGACTTTTTTAAATATTATAATTTTTTATTTTTGGGCCTAAACAAACTTAAATTATACCTATAAAAATAATAACATAAAATTTACATTTTAGCAATAATTTTTACTATTTTTTTTGTTTAATTTACAGAAGCAAAAAGTTTATTACTGACTTTATAGACTGTACAAATTTTCCTTAATTTTATGTAAAAACATTAATTTATATTAAAATTTTCATGCACAGCATGAATTTGTATGCCAAGATTTTTATGCAAAAACATTTGGCATGAATTTTTAGTATACACCAAAATATTGCATGAATTTATACATGAAAATTGGCCTACAATAGGGACTTCAGTGAGTTATAAGAAGTGCGTGCCAATGGCAAAAAAGTAAGAAAAAAGTCCAATTTTTCAAGGGCGATTTTAAAGAAACTATAGAAGCCAGGATGAAAGTAAAATATGCATTTAAAAGGTAAAAAGGAGCTCTTTCAAATGACACCAACTGTAAGTCTAGCTTTGTTATACTTTTTGCACTGTCTATTTTTAAAGTTGACAATTTTTTGGGAGGAATATAAAATTGAAGCCAAAATGAATAAAAAAACAGTGGTTCAGAAAATGCTTTTTCTTAGCTGCAATGTGTTTCTTATAATGGAAACAAAGGTTTTATAGTGTAAAGGGATAATTTAGAAACATTTTTCTGGTGTTAAAAAAAATTTTTTTTTTCTTTTAATGCCCATATGGCTCTATGCAAAATTTCAAATCCAAAATTTTCCATGAAATCCTTTTCCTGCATTGTTTCTCTTTATATTTTTCATTACCTATTGACAATACAAGCACAGTAAAAAAAACCGCTTGCCAATAGCTATAGGCGCAAAAATTTTGTGGAGGTTTCTTTTTTTGATACGTTTACATGTAAAATACCCATTGAAACGTGTATTTCGTGTTTTTTGTGAGACTCTGCCTTCCGGCAAACTAGTTCTCTGTGTCATTTAACTAATTCTGCTATGCTGAACACGATAGACAAAACCGTTTTTTAATAAACCCATGCGCAAAGCCTGTACAGCACATTACATTGCAGTTGGGGTGTCTGTCATGCATTAAAAATTTAGGGCAAGAAGTAGAATAGCATTATAGTAGGTAAAAACCTGAACAAAATGACACTAGCCTTGTATAAATTAAGCAAGCAGAACAGATGCTATTGTATTTTTAAAATTGCAATCATTGCGTATCTGGTTAAAATAGTCAAAATTTCATACACCCATCCTGTTTCAATTAGCTTAGCAACTTGGGCATATAAAATAATATTAAAATATATAATTCATACAATTAACACTAAAAAACTGAACAAAATGACACCAAGCACAGTCATTTTGGTTGGCTAGAAAATTAATTACAAGTGTTCAAAGACAAAAAGCCAACTTTTTGGCCAAAAATGATCACAAACCGTAATGTAAAAATTCCATTGGCTAAAGGCACAAATCGGGGTTACTAAAATAGCTGTAGTTTCCTTATTACTCAACCAAATCACTAAAGTTTGGCCATTTTGGAAATGGGAAAGTAAGATCTATCTAGTGAAATAGCAGCCTATAACAATTTCTGAAATTTAATTTTCTCACTGAAGTGCCTACCTACAACAAGGCCTATGCCAACTTTTAAAGGGGTCATTTGTATGCTGGAATTTTCTGGCATACATGTAACTTTCTAGAGTCTAGCTATAGGCCCAATTACAAAGAAGAATAAAAACTAAAAGCAAAAACTAAAGTAAAAACTAAATAAAAACTAAAAACAACATTATTTTTGTTTTAAAAAAGTTAGAAGTACTATATAAAATACTTGAACTTGAATTGCATTATAGGTTAGATTGTACATTATATATCAAGAGCCTAGAAAAAAAATCTGCAAAACAATTTGTATTTTTGCTAGAAGAATTCATATAATCATTGCATTTATTCATTTAAATATAGCTATACTATGAAATTTACATTTCTTAGCCTATAGCAATGGTAATATTAGCTGAGACTAGTTCCAAATATTTCAAATTTAAGGCTTATTAAAGTTCCCTTACTAGGCCTTAGACTTTAAGCTTTAAACTTTAGGCCTAATACTATACAACAGTGGTTCTCAACCTATAGGTCACAACCCCTAATGGGGTTGCATGACCATTTTCTGGAGGTTGCAACACTAAGAAATGTGTGAGTATGTCATACTTATTGATGTATTATATTGAGTATAAAAGGGGTCACAAACATAAAAAAATGATTCAAGTGAATAAATATAAATTAGGCCTAGGCCTAGGATTGCCTAAAAAGGTTGAGAACTGCTGCTAGGCCTATACAATATTTATATTTTTAATGAAGTTTGTGCATATGCACTAATGCACATTCACATTGAAGTTTTTTAGGCCTACTTTCTACACAGAATGGATTATTTGCTTTTGGGATAAATTTCCACCTTAGCTTAGACTAGGCCTGAGTCTGAGCTGAAGCCCCTAACTAATATTAGGCCCTAACTAATAATAGCATAGGCCCTACTCTACTAGAACCACCAAGGCCTACAATATGCAAAATGCAGAGACAAAAGTGTAGATAGGCCTATAAATTAACTCCTATGGCACCTAATATATATAATCAGGAAACCAGCAAAAGCAAGGCAACTAGCTCGTAATATTGTCGATGCTGGTATCCGAGATCGAGATGTAGGCCTAACACTAAACAAAGTGGGCTTTCACTTACACTAAAGTGAATTTTTCACTTCATTTTCCATTTTAATTTTTTTAATTTTCACTTGTTAAATGTAAAGTGGTAAAGACAACCTGGACAGTGGGTGGTTAAGCCCTAATGGTTCAGAAATTTACTTCAGTAGTCCAAATAAAATATAAATTATAAAGAAATCAACCACTTTAATTAAAGTCACTGAAGGTGAAATTCTGTCCAGAATGTTGACTGCTGAAGATTTATTGGAGGATTTTAAAAACGTCAGCCTAAATTTATTATTAAAGAAGATGATATTAAATTTCTTGCCGAATCTATCGTATGTAAACAAAATTTCTTTCTGTATATATTGTTGAAAATTTAGAAAATGTAAACTATAGCTATTATTAAAGGAAAAATTTTAAAGTAAATAATATTGTTTAAACTTTTTTTAAGTCAGTCAATGAAACTAAAGTTTTTGGAATTTTGAAAATTGCTTTCTTTTATCGAGTTCATATATAGCCTGTGATCATGTCATGACCCGCCTGATCGAGTTGGATCGAGAAATATAAAATTCTAAATTTTATAACGAGAAGATTAATTTTTTATCTGGGGATCGAGGATCCAATTAGAAACAATGCTAGAATTTGATAATCTCAAAATAACTTTAAAACATTTTTAAACCCTCCTAAACACTATACTAAGCTGTAGTTACGTTACTGTGGGCTCCAAAATATGCTCTATGCATACATTCAAGTTTTCAACTAAATATAATATACTAAATCTCTTATCCTTGACCTTGGCATGTGCTATAATTACCTTTCAAAGCAACTCGAGTAAAGTATAACCTTAAAGCAGTTAGCATTAAAGATCTATCTAGATATCTGCTACAATGCTACATGAAATTCTAGATGCTTTTGGACTGATATATTCATGCATTTTTACTATCTACTTTAGTTGTCCTGATTGTAGGATTTTCATGCAGACACTTAACATTTTAAATGTTTTTGAGGGATATAATTTAATTAAAATTGAGAGTCTTGACTTCAGTTATGTAACTTATGTTCAGTAACCAAATCGACTTTCTAACTACCTAGCCAAATTTTTGAAGTTTACAGCTGAGCTAAAATTACAAAGTGTCACTTTTGCAATATTATTTATAGTCATAGTATTGCATAAAGAATTACTCAAACCCCCAAATCTCAAGTTTTGGCACTGCAAATTTAGCAACCTTTAAAGCTTATGACTTCATGACTCATATGGGTGGGTTTTATAGTATTTGTATTATTTGTAATTGCTTTTGATTTTGATAATAGGTAATATCAATTTAAATCTATTTTATAAAATCAACATTTAGCCAAAATCGTAGCTTTATAGAAAATTTTGATTTAAACTATAAAAAGTTACATTCCTCATTAATTTTTATAACAAATGTTGTTTTTCAAATGAATTTATAGTTAGACTAATAAATTAGTTAATTTTTTGTTTCAGCAATTTTTTCATACAAAATTTTTTTCAAAGTCGCTGATCTCTTTTAGGTACTTTTTGTCAAGGATTCAGCTTCCTGCTTATATAAAATATCATCAGGTTTCTATTAAAGTGAAATTGCAATTAAACTGATATTTCAGTCTGACTTGCAACAGCTTCTCCATACAGCTCGCTCAGTTGTTGAGCACCTGAAGGAGTTTAGTTCATCAACTTCAGCTTCAGAGGCATCCGATGCAGCCCAGTTATTGGCTGTGTCAGCCGAACGGATCCTGCAATTAGAGTCTCAGCGTGCCGAACTGCGCGCCCAAGCGCGCTCTTTAGCGCACGAGAATGCCAGCCTACGTTGCAGTCTAACCGACGCACAGGACGCCCTGCGTCAAACGGAATGCAGAGCCGCCGAAGTTGATGTCGAATGCGAACAGTTAAGATTTCTGCGCGAGTTAAAGAATTATTATTGCGCCCCTAATGGCAGTGGAAAAGCTGGTCCAAGCGATTCGTCAGCGAAATTTGAAGGATCATCGGCGACTTCAACTGCATCTGTGGCTGCTGTGTCCAGCAATTCCGCTTCAGCCGCTACTCCTTTGTCCTCATTTGCTTCGCTGGATTCCGCAGATTCCGAGGGTGTGCCAGTCCGACTGAGAAGCTTGCATCGAATGGTGAGGTTTGGACACAAGATATTGCTTTAGTGATAGCAGAAACTCAGGGCCGTTGTAAAAGCCCGTGTGGCGTGTGCGTTGGTCATGGTCATTTCTACTTGCCTTCTGGCTTCTCGCTTAAAGTCCCAGAGGCGGATTTTGAAATATAAAATGCGGAAAGGGCGGATTTTAACCATAAGAGTGGGGATGCTAGGCTACATTATACACTAGAGGGACACCATAATGTACACTAGAGGGGCGCCATAATGTACACTAGAGGGGCGCCATAATGTACACTAGAGGGGCGCCATAATGTACACTAGAGGGGCGCCATAATGTACACTAGAAGGGCGCCATAACTTACACTAGAGGGACACCAAAATGTACACTAGAGGGACACTATAATGTACACTAGAGGGACACCATAATGTACACTAGAGGGGCGCCATAATGTACACTAGAGAGACACCATAATGTACACTAGAGGGGCGCCATAATATACACTAGAGGGACACCATAATGTACACTAGAGGGGCGCCATAATGTACACTAGAGGGGCGCCATAATATACACTAGAGGGGCGCCATAATGTACACTAGAGGGACACCATAATGTACACTAGAGGGGCGCCATAATGTACACTAGAGGGGCGCCATAATGTACACTAGAGGGGCGCCATAATATACACTAGAGGGGCGCCATAATGTACACTAGAGGGGCGCCATAATGTACACTAGAGGGGCGCCATAATGTACACTAGAGGGGCGCCATAATATACACTAGAGGGACACCATAATGTACACTAGAGGGACACCATAATGTACACTAGAGGGGCGCCATAATGTACACTAGAGGGGCGCCATAATGTACACTAGAGGGGCGCCATAATATACACTAGAGGGGCACCATAATATACACTAGAGGGGCGCCATAATATACACTAGAGGGGCGCCATAATGAGCAAACTGAAGGCGATAAGGATTTTTCTATGACTACCTGAGCTTATAGCATGAAGTTAGCGAGGCAACTTCTATGCTTTTGTTTTATGGCACTCCTGTGTCTCTTTCCCTGTTTTGGATTTAATAACTCCGTCCATTCAAAGTTTTATAGTTCTGAATTTGATCATATTTGAGACTGCCAGCACAAATAGAAAAAGGGGCGCCATCACTGCCAGCCACAAGGGGAAGGCGGCCGCCCCCTCCCATTAAATCCGCCCCTATAAAGTCCCCTTGCAAACTAAGTAACTATACATAATTTAAAGGGGTTTTGCAGCGTTGACTGAAGAAGCGGGTAATTGTAAAGCCGACTGAGAATCTACTGCAGGATATAGAGGGCTCAGAGAGTCCCTCAAAACTTAATTAGCTACCTGGGAATGTCTCTAAGATGGGTACTAATAAATGCGCAGGTTGGTCAATGCGTCAGTCTTGGCCGTCTGGACCTCGCCGCCGCGCTCTGCCAGCGCTCCTTGGCGCAGCTCCGACGCGACCCCGGTCCGGAGCATCCCGACCTGGCGGCCGCGTTAAGCCTCGCCTCTAGCGTCAGTCGTCGACGCAGCCGTCTAGCCGAAGCAGCGGCGCTCTGCTCCGAATCGCTGCGCATCCGGGAACGGGCCTACGGTAGCGACAGTCCGGCGGTGGCCGCCAGCCTCACTAATCTGGCCGCGCTGCAAGGCAGAATGGGCCGGCCAGCTGTGGCCGAGTCGCTCTGTGCGAGAGCTCTGGCTATTAGGGAGTCGCTACTCGGTAACCAGCACCCGGATGTTGCTAGGCAGCTGTGCGGATTAGCGGCGCTGTGCTTGAGTCAGGTGAGAGTTATCTGCCAATGCTATCTATGTGTCTGTCCATCTATCTATCTATCTGTCTATCTATCTATCTATCTATCTGTCTATCTATCTATCTATCTATCTATCTATCTATCTATCTATCTGTCTATCTATCTATCTATCTGTCCATCTATCTATCTATCTGTCTGTCTATCTATCTGTCTATCTATCTATCTATCTATCTGTCTATCTATCTATCTATCTATCTATCTATCTATCTATCTATCTATCTATCTATCTATCTATCTATCTATCTATCTATCTATCTGTCTATCTATCTATCTATCTGTCTATCTATCTATCTATCTATCTGTCTATCTATCTGTCTATCTATCTATCTATCTATCTATCTATCTATCTATCTATCTATCTATCTATCTATCTATCTATCTATCTATCTATCTATCTGTCTGTCTATCTATCTATCTATCTATCTATCTATCTATCTATCTATCTATCTATCTATCTGTCTATCTATCTATCTATCTATCTATCTGTCTATCTATCTATCTATCTATCTGTCTATCTATCTATCTATCTATCTATCTATCTATCTATCTATCTATCTATCTATCTATCTATCTATCTATCTATCTATCTATCTATCTATCTATCTATCTATCTGTCTGTCTATCTATCTATCTATCTATCTATCTGTCTGTCTATCTATCTATCTATCTATCTATCTGTCTATCTATCTATCTATCTATCTGTCTATCTATCTATCTATCTATACATTCTCTATTTGAAACAACCCAACAATGAAGAGATAATCATTCTAGCTAAAAGTACAAAATTCTGCTACCCCAGAAAACTGTAACCTCTATGAATATCCCGCTAAAAAGTTGTGAAAATTATCATAAATTTAACCCCCATACAGGGTCGAGCAACGGAAGCATCGAATCACTACAGACGAGCGACAGAAATCTACACGATTAGCCTTGGCTCCGAGCATCCGTCAACTGTGCGAACTCGATCGCAGATGGCCAGAGCTGCCGCCGCAGCCTCCGCCATCGCTGATGCAGAACCAGCTACAGAGTCCGGCTCTTTTCATCAGCAACAACAACTAAATAATAACAATGGTCGATTGGGCAATGGGCAGAATTGTGGCGGTTCAACTTCCGGACTTAAATAAATTACTGTCTACCAGCTATTGTCTCAAAAAGCTATATAATCTTCCATGTTTTCCATAGCTAATGCAACTCTATTTCAAATATGGCTTCCATCCTCTCTGTCTCTGTGTACAGTGTAGCACAATCTATCGCAAATGAGAAAATGATTCTATATTGTGTGTCAGGGGCTCTGTATTGTGTGTCAGGGTTTCTGTATTGTGTGTCAGGGGCTCTGTATTGTGTGTCAGGGATTCTGTATTGTGTGTCAGGGTTTCTGTATTGTGTGTCAGGGATTCTGTATTGTGTGTCAGGGGCTCTGTATTGTGTGTCAGGGGCTCTGTATTGTGTGTCAGGGTTTCTGTATTGTGTGTCAGGGGCTCCGTATTGTGTGTCAGGGATTCTGTATTGTGTGTCAGGGGCTCTGTATTGTGTGTCAGGGGCTCTGTATTGTGTGTCAGGGATTCTGTATTGTGTGTCAGGGATTCTGTATTGTGTGTCAGGGTTTCTGTATTGTGTGTCAGGGTTTCTGTATTGTGTGTCAGGGATTCTGTATTGTGTGTCAGGGATTCTGTATTGTGTGTCAGGGTTTCTGTATTGTGTGTCAGGGATTCTGTATTGTGTGTCAGGGTTTCTGTATTGTGTGTCAGGGATTCTGTATTGTGTGTCAGGGGTTCTGAATTGTGTGTCAGGGATTCTGTATTGTGTGTCAGGGTTTCTGTATTGTGTGTCAGGGTTTCTGTATTGTGTGTCAGGGTTTCTGTATTGTGTGTCAGGGGCTCTGTATTGTGTGTCAGGGATTCTGTATTGTGTGTCAGGGGCTCTGTATTTTGTGTCAGGGATTCTGTATTGTGTGTCAGGGGCTCTGTATTGTGTGTCAGGGGTTCTGAATTGTGTGTCAGGGGTTCTGAAAAGTGTGTCAGGGATTCTGTATTGTGTGTCAGGGTTTCTGTATTGTGTGTCAGGGTTTCTGTATTGTGTGTCAGGGATTCTGTATTGTGTGTCAGGGTTTCTGTATTGTGTGTCAGGGATTCTGTATTGGGTGTCAGGGGCTCTGTATTGTGTGTCAGGGGTTCTGTATTGTGTGTCAGGGGCTCTGTATTGTGTCAGTGGTTCTGTATTGTGCGTCAGGGATTCTGTATTGTGTGTCAGGGGCTCTGCATTGTGTGTCAGGGGCTCTCTATTGTGTCAGTGGTTCTGTATTGTGTGTCAGGGATTCTGTATTGTGTGTCAGGGGCTCTGCATTGTGTGTCAGGGGCTCTCTATTGTGTCAGTGGTTTTGTATTGTATGTCAGATGTTTAGTATTGCGTTGTCGAGTCCTTCGTCTTGTGTCAGGGGTGTCACGGATACTTATATTGGTGTCCGCTGGCCCGCCTTTAACAAAACCCTATTATTTCTAGTCACTTCATTTACAACACACAACTACATAAGTTATGTGATTTTATAAAGCAAATTATTATTAATATTTGCTCGGCAGCTTCTGTTTTTAATTTTAGTGTACTCTACTTACTCCACTGTGGTAATTCATTCAGTTAGTTACAATCTTTTATAGCAATTTTAGTAGACTCTTACCTCGAATTTATTTATTCGAATATTGACAATTTTCTGTTAGCTTTTTCTTTACAGCTTTGCTGTTTAAGCATGCTTTGGCTTGCCCTGTTTTAGCACTGGACTACACTGCTTGCAGTGCTTTGTGTTGCAATTGTTATATATTTGCATTAGTATAGTGTTCCTACTGTATTACTTAACGGGAGTAGTATTATGTGCATATAATTAGCATGCGGTCATGTCCGTATTCTGTGTCTCTAGCTAAGAGCTTCTTTTTTCGTTTTTTTCTGTTTACTACTTACTAGCTATTAAAAGTTTTTTCGAATAGTTATCCATTCGTCTAAAATTTAAACTCTTGTAGATAAAGCAACAATATTTAAACTAAATAAATGCAGATCTCGGATCTCTTTAAAATATAAGAATAAATTTTCTTTAAACAGCTGAAATTTATTCAAATCAGAGTTCTCTTAATATACACTGAGCTTAATTCCAAACGAAATAATCATAGACAATTAGACATGCAAAATATAGCTTCATGTATTGCTTAGCTCGTAATTTCCAAACGGAATAATCATAGACAATTGGACATGCAAAATATAGCTTCATGTATTGCTTAATTCACTACTGAATAGCCATAGACAATTGGACATGCAAAATATAGCTTCATGTATTGTTGAATTCACTACTGTATAACCATAGACGATTGGACATGCAAAATATAGCTTCATGTATTGCTTAATTCACTACTGTATAACCATAGACAATTGGACATGCAAAATATAGCTTCATGTATTGCTTAATTCACTACTGTATAACCATAGACAATTGGACATGCAAAATATAGCTTCATGTATTGCTTAATTCACTACTGTATAACCATAGACAATTGGACATGCAAAATATAGCTTCATGTATTGCTTAATTTCCAAACGGAATAACCATAGACAATTGGACATGCAAAATATAGCTTCATGTATTGCTTAATTCACTACTGTATAACCATAGACAATTGGACATGCAAAATATAGCTTCATGTATTGCTTAATTTCCAAACGGAATAACCATAGACAATTGGACATGCAAAATATAGCTTAATGTATTGCTTAATTCACTACTGTATAACCATAGACAATTGGACATGCAAAATATAGCTTCATGTATTGCTTAATTTCCAAACGGAATAACCATAGACAATTGGACATGCAAAATATAGCTTAATGTATTGCTTAATTCACTACTTTATAACCATAGACAATTGGACATGCAAAATATAGCTTCATGTATTGCTTAATTTCCAAACGGAATAACCATAGACAATTGGAAATGCAAAATATAGCCTCATGTATTGTTGAATTCACTACTGAATAACAATGGACAATTGGACATACAAAATATAGCTTCATGTATTGCTTAATTCCAAACGGAATAACCATAGACAATTGGACATGCAAAATATAGCCTCATGTATTGTTGAATCCACTACTTTATAACCATAGACAATTGGACATGTAAAATTTAGCTTCATGTATTGTTTAATTTTTTAATGTTTCTCGTAGCGATTAAAGTCGGGACATTGCTTCTTCTAAAAGTAATAAGTAAAGCTTTTCTGAATTTTTCAGCTTGTTTTCAAACTCCTTAATTAAATATAAAAGGCTAACAGATGTCTAACATGTCTAACAGATGACACTCGATCCTGTCTAACAGGTGACACTTCTGTCTAACATCTAACATGCAGTAACAGTTCAAATAAGATAAGACGATAACTAGAGTGAGTTGCCCAATGCTTCTTTGGAGACTGCGTGCCGTTGCCATGAGAGGCTATAGGCTTTTGTCATATTGTTGTCATATTAACTAGGAGTCGAATGGTTCCATTTGCTAACCTCCGATATTCCCATCGACATTTGCTGAAATTTTAGCGTCAATGGCCCGATTTTAAGGCACCCTGAAGATCGTCTCTTTTGTCAGAGCTAGGTGATATTTAGTTAACCAGCCATTCCCTTATCTAACAGGTAGCGTTAGAACAAAGTATCTAACAGATAATAATAATAATAATAATAACTAATAACCCCTGCCCCAGTCCGACACTAACTACAACCCCCTTTCCGTCCGTTACAAACAGTCCAAAAGATAGTATCCAATTATACTAATAAGGAGTTGTCTCCATCTATGTCGTAGGAAATGTTATTAATTTTAGAATTTTTCTCTAACAGTCAATTAGTCTATCTATGGCTAACCAGTCTCGACTACGAGGTAGACAGGTAGGTAGTTAGGTAAGTAAGTTGGTAGGTAGGTAATTAGGTTGGTAGGTTGGTAGGTAGGTAATTAAGTAGGTAGGTAGGCAGTTAGGTAGGTAGGTAGGTAGGTAGGCAGGTTGTTAGGTAGGTAGATAGGTAAGCAGGTAGGTAGCTAGGGAGGCAAGTAAATATGTAGGTAAGAAGGTTGGTAGGTAGGTAGATAGGTAGGTAGGTAGGTAGGTAGGTGTGTAGGTAAAAATATAGGTAGGTAGGGAGGAGAGATTTAGGTAGGCTTTTGGGTAGGTTAAGTTGATAGGTAGTTACGTGCTTGCGCAGCAGGAGGCCCACGCAAACTTAGTTTAAACAGAAGACGCCAGGTGCCAAACTACTCAGCCCGAAATGGATTTCAGCAAGATTCAAAGTAGAAATTCAGTGAAATTTTTAAAGAAATTTCTTCACTTCTTAGTAGCTCCTATTGTCTAGAAAGTGCCAATACAAGTCTGTCTGTTGACATTGCAAACAGAAACTGTGAATGCTTATCTCAGCTACCAATGGCAATTGTATTGAATTTCAATCACCCTTTGTCTCTGTCCTACTTTAACGTTAATTAAAACTAAAGATGGAGAATTTGAATAGATTCTGGAATGTTGCCAGATATTCCCATTCAGAGGATAACAATTGGATTCTCTTGAGAGCTCTTAGCAAAAAGCCGGTTGTTGAGGCGAGTACAGGTAAGTGGCTGAGGTTTCAGCAAACCCAATGCGCTGTGCACAAGACTTGGAAAATTATTGCATTAACCTAAAAATAAAGTCAGACGAAGTTTGTTTAAACGCTTTTATAATGTTTTTTATAGTTTTTAGTCTGGCAATAATCGCAGGTAAGTTAAAATAAATTTTTGGAGAGGCAGAGCCAAGACAGAAATCTATTATATTCGCTAATCCATATATAGGCAATGGATTAGCAATCCATTCTATTGTTAATCCACATATACGAGCGTAGGCTATGGATTCCAATACTAATACATTCCATTCGTTAATTCACATATAGGCTATGGATTAGCATTTCATTCTATTTATAATTCTACTTAGAGAACATGGATTAGCAATTAGATCATTATATATTGTTAGTGGTTCTTTCGAATGTCTTTCTAATGACTTTCAGAAAGCTCTACTGCTCAATCTAAGATGACAGCGAGGAACTATAAGTCTGTGACTGATTCAATTTCTATCAGCTCTGCTGGGAGCAGCACATTTCTAACAGACCCGAATGCCCAGTCTGACTGTCTCGCCTCCTGCTCCTTGAATCTGTGCGCGGCTATAGTGGTTGCCATGGCAACTAACAAAGCCATCAACTGTCGCCTGCTAATCATCAATGACGAATCAACAGGAACTGATGGGACGTCGGAGAGTCACGTGGTCAGGGTGCTGTTAACTGGCTCGGACAGCTTCCAGAGAGTGTGGATTGCACCGGATTTTTATAGTCAGTTGAATGCCAGACTGCTGGCCACGATGTTCTACAGTGTGTTGCTTGTTCTGGTGATGCAAGAGCCTTCTAACCAACCAACCAACCAACCAACCAACCAACCAACCAACCAACCAACCAACCAACCAACCAACCAACCAACCAACCAACCAACCAACCAACCAACCAACCAACCAACCAACCAACCAACCAACCAACCAACCAACCAACCAACCAACCAACCAACCAACCAACCAACCAACCAACCAACCAACCAACCAACCAACCAACCAACCAACCAACCAACCAACCAACCAACCAACCAACCAACCAACCAGTTGTTAGTGGTTGTTAGTGGTTCTTTCGAATGTCTTTCTAATGACTTTCAGAAAGCTCTACTGCTCAATCTAAGATGACAGCGAGGAACTATAAGTCTGTGACTGATTCAATTTCTATCAGCTCTGCTGGGAGCAGCACATTTCTAACAGACCCGAATGCCCAGTCTGACTGTCTCGCCTCCTGCTCCTTGAATCTGTGCGCGGCTATAGTGGTTGCCATGGCAACTAACAAAGCCATCAACTGTCGCCTGCTAATCATCAATGACGAATCAACAGGAACTGATGGGACGTCGGAGAGTCACGTGGTCAGGGTGCTGTTAACTGGCTCGGACAGCTTCCAGAGAGTGTGGATTGCACCGGATTTTTATAGTCAGTTGAATGCCAGACTGCTGGCCACGATGTTCTACAGTGTGTTGCTTGTTCTGGTGATGCAAGAGCCTTCTAACCAACCAACCAACCAACCAACCAACCAACCAACCAACCAACCAACCAACCAACCAACCAACCAACCAACCAACCAACCAACCAACCAACCAACCAACCAACCAACCAACCAACCAACCAACCAACCAACCAACCAACCAACCAACCAACCAACCAACCAACCAACCAACCAACCAACCAACCAACCAACCAACCAACCAACCAACCAACCAACCAACCAACCAACCAACCAACCAACCAACCAACCAACCAACCAACCAACCAACCAACCAACCAACCAACCAACCAACCAACCAACCAACCAACCAACCAACCAACCAACCAACCAACCAACCAACCAACCAACCAACCAACCAACCAACCAACCAACCAATTCAGACTCAGGTACAGGCCGAAGCGGCAGTGTCCAAAGGTTTGTCACCCCGGCAACTGGCTGCTACAACCTCGAGGCCACTGGAGCCAAAGGCGGCAGCAGTGCGTTCTACGGACGACCCGGCGGCAAAAGAGCCCGAGCGTCGGGCTTCTTTTTACTGACGGTGGGCACTGAACTGCACATCGTTGTTGGTCAGGCGGGCGGCCCGGCTTGCTGCAAAATGCCGGGGGCCGGCGAGGACGGCGGCACCTTCGTGCACTCGCCAAATGGCGGCACCGGAGGCGCGAATTTGCCCTATCTGTCCGCCGGAGGTGGCGGTGGCCCTTCTGACAAATGTGATGGTATGCTTTTGCTTGGATGCCTATCGATTTTCTGCGATTGTTTCTTGTAGCTCGCTATACATTCAAGTAGCTAGTTTAGACTATAGTAGGACTCATAGTAGGTATCATGAGTGTTTATGCAGCTGAAATTTTGTCAGTTAAGCTAATGTAGTATCCGATCATACTTGGGTAATACCTCAACTGGTTTCACGTAGAACCTCCTCAGTAAATGATGAATTTGATTTCTGCAGAAATCGAAAATTCTATATATTGGATAGCTTTGAAACGACTAATCCAAATTTAGATTTTGTAGCTTTCTAAGAAACGACTAATCCAAATTTGCATTCCGTAGCCTTCTAAAAAACGACTAATTTAAGTTTGTATTCTGTAGCTTTCTAAGAAACGACTAATCCAAATTTGTATTCTGTAGCTTTCTAAGAAACGACTAATTCAAATTTGTATTCTGTAGCTTTTGCAAGAAACGACTAATCCAAATTTATATTCCCTCCTCAGGCAAGCCAGGAAATCCGGGCGTCAACGGCAGCGACTCGACTGGTGGAACGTACGCCTACACGGGCTTCGTGGCGCCAACGGAGCCCCTGGGAGCAGCTCGTCCCGCGGGCTGACAAAAACACCGGCATCGGCGGCTTTGGTGGCAGCGGCGGTGGCGGCGGCAATTACAAAAGAAGTGGCGCTCCAGGCGCCGGCGGCGGCTTCAGTGGTGGCGGCGGCTTCAGTGTTGGCGGCGCCGGGACAGCGTTAGGCCACTGCGGGGGCGGAGGCGGCTCTTTCTGCGGCGGAATCGGTTGCGCTTTCGCCGGCGGAGCGAACGTCCTGCCAGGCGGTCAGGGCTTCGCTGTGCTGCGCCTAATGCCCAACGAGTTCCGCTGCAACGACTGAGACGCTGATGAGCGCTTGGAAAACTGTACAGTGAACTGGCTCTCCCTCTCTCCCTGTCTCCTTCTCCCTCTGTCACTCTCACTCTCCCTCTCCCTCTCTCCCTCTCTCCCTCTCCCTCTCTCCCTCTCCCTCTCCCTCTCTCCATTTCTCCCTCTCCCTCTCCCTCTCTCCATTTCTCCCTCTCCCTCTCTCCCTCTCCCTCTCTCCCTCTCTCCTCTCCCTCTCTCCCTCTCTCCCTCTCTCTCTCTCTCTCTCTCTCTCTCTCTCTCTCTCTCTCTCTCTCTCTCTCCATATCTCATATCTCTCTCTCTCTCCATATCTCATCTCTCTCTCTCTCTCTCCATATCTCATCTCTCCCTCTCTACCCCTCTCCTTCTCAACCCCTCTCCCTCTCTACCCCTCTCCTTCTCAACCCCTCTCCCTCTCTAACCCTCTCACTCACTCTCTCTCTCTCTCTCTCTCTCCATATCTCATCTATCCCTCTCTACCTGTCTCCCTATTTAAACCCCTCCCTCTCTACCCTACCCCCCCTCTTTCTCTCTAACACCTCCCTCTTTACCCCCCTCCCTCTCTAACTCTCTCCCTCTCTAACCCTTTCCCTCTCTCTCTCCATATCTCCTCTCTCCCTCTCTACCTGTCTCCCTCTTTAAACTCCTCCCTCTCTACCCCCCTCTTTCTCTCTAACACCTCCCTCTTTACGCCTCTCCCTCTCTAACTCTCTCCCTCTCTACCCCTCTCTGCCTCTCTCCCTCCCTTTCTACCCTTCTCTTCTTCTCTCTGTCTTAATCAACTCCCAATCTCAATCTTTTTACCTCTCTCTAAAATCGAAAAGTTTACAGGTAAAAACAGTTAAAGCTATCAGATAAATACCCCCACACACACACAGTTCAGCTGGCGACCAGCAGTTTTGTAACTAATTCTATTTATTCAACCATGGCTCCTTGGTCTTCTTAGGCTATAAAAACTGTTTAGCAAACCCGTCACGTTTGTTCAGAGTTGAGTCTTCTCCCAGTTGAAGAGCTTGACCTTGACTTTGATTACTTTCTTTCCTTGCCTGGATGATCTCTCCCACACTTTCTGTCTCACCCCAGGAGCTCACAAACGTTTTTAGTGCTAGTTGAGGACGAAAGCGCAGTTCAAGAAATTTCTTAATTTTCTGACCGTGTTCTTGGGACAAATCGCACTATTTAAGGCTTTTGTTAATTCAATAGAAGTCTTTTTTAATTTCTATAGGGAGAGAGGTGAGAGATGGAGAGAGGGGAAAGAGGGAGAGAGGGAGAGAGGGGGAAAGGGAGAGAGGAGAGGTAGAGGGAGAGAGATGGAGAGAGGGAGAAAGGGAGAAAGGGAGAGAGGGGAGAGAGGGAGAGAGGGAGAGAGGGAAGAGAAGGAGAGTGGGGAGAGATGGAGAGAGGGAGAAAGGGAGAAAGGGAGAGAGGGGAGAGAGGGAGAGAGGGAGAGAGGGAAGAGAAGGAGAGTGGGGAGAGATGGAGAAAGGGAGAAAGGGAGAGATGGAGAGAGGAAAGAGAAGGAGAGTGGGGAGAGATGGAGAGAGGAAAGAGAAGGAGAGTGGGGAGAGATGGAGAGAGGGAGAAAGGGAGAGAGGGAGATAGGGCAGAGATGGAGAGAGGGAGAAAGGGAGAGAGGGAGATAGGGCAGAGATGGAGAGAGGGAGAAAGGGAGAGAGGGAGATAGGGCAGAGATGGAGAGAGGGAGAAATGGAGAGGGGAGAGGGAGAAAGGGGAGAGGGGAGAAGGGGAGAAGAGAGGGGGGAAGAGGGGAGACGGAGAGTGGAGAAAACTGACATTTTCCAACGGTACGAGCTCGTATGAAGTTTTTACCTTGTATAATGTTAGAAATGCAGCTCTGCTTTTTTAAATATTGCATCCAGGTCACAAGCTAAGATCGATTAAAGTACAACTGTGCCAGGAAACACTAGTTTCTGTTTGAAAAACATTCACGAAAAAGAATTCGCAGGATATTTTTATGACCAGAAATTTTTCGTATACCTTCGGTTAATTGCTCCATCGTGCGGAAGTTCAAACGGCAGATTTCTGGTCTTTGCATGCTGCGTTCTTTCCCCACTTCTCTCTCCTGCAGCGCCAAGGTCTACGGGGTACCACTTTGAAGGAGCTGTTTTGTCAAATAATTCAACATTCGCAGAAAATAAAATATTCCCTGAACCTTGACTGGGAATCAGAGCAGTCTAAGTCTGTCGTTCCCACACTGAATTCCCTACAATGCCGTTCTACCCTCAGTTCTCCCGGGATGGCAGTAAATAAAGTGAAGAACTTTTGGGAGGCTCTTGGGAACTCCTCACTGGCTGCACCGCTCTGGGAGCGTTGGGTGCTTTTTTTAGAACTAGCAAGCCATGTGTTCTTTTAGGGCTATGACCTCTCTCTCCCACTCCCCCTCTCTCTCCTCTTTCCCTCTCTCTCTCTCTCTCACACACACAATCTCCTTCTCTCTCCCTCTCTTCCTCTCTTTCCCTCTCTCTCTCCCGTTCTCCCTCTGTCTTCCTCTCTCCTCTGTCACTCTCTCTCCCTTCTCCCCCTCTCTCAACTCTCCCTCTCACCCTCTCTCCTCTATCCCCCTCTCTCCTCTCTCCCTCTCTCCCCCTCTCTCTCCTCTCTCCCTCTCTCCCTCTCTCCTCTCTCTCCTCCCCCCTCTCTCCTCCCCCCTCTATCTCTCCGACTCCCCCTCTCTCCCTCTCTTTTTCCCTCCCTCTCTCCTCTCTTCCTCTCTCTCTCTTCCTCTCTCTCTCCTCCTCTTTCCCTCTCTCTCCCTCTCCCCCTCTCTCTCCTCTCTCCCCCTCTTTCCTCTCCCCCTCTATCTCTCCGACTGCCTCTCTCTCCCTCTCTCCTCTCTAGCTCTCTCTTCCTCTTTCTCTCTCGCTTCCCGACTCTCCTTCTCCCCGTCTCTCTATATATCTCCCCTCTCCTCTCTTTATCCATCTCTCTCCCTCTCCCTTTCCCTCTTCCCTCTTTCCCTTTCTCTCGCTCCTTTTAACCTCTCCCACTCTCCCCCTCTATCGTCTTCATTGTTTGTTTCCATTCCCTCTCCCTCACTCTCATTAGACCGTCTCCCCTTCCACGCCTTCCTCTCTCATCCACCAACTCTCAAACTAGCCTCTCTTTTACTTTCAATTCTCACTTTTCTCCAGCTCGTAACTGTACTTTACCTCTCTGATGATGTAAAAAATACACTACAGAGCATCTGTAATTCTCCGTAATCCCAGTTACTAGAGTTGAGCTGAGTTAAACAGCATTGGCAAAATACGTGAATATCCTACAATATTTTGTTTCCATAATACAACAAGAGCTATAATTGCAATTCAAATGCAATTCAACTGTCGGAAAAAGAGTTTCTCTTCAAGCAACACTCAATATATTTTTATTGAATAGCGACAGTAAAACACTGACAATCTAGCATGTGTTGTGACAGATTCAAAATTAGTTCAAACCAAATTTAAACATAACCAATGTTCTCTTTTCTACATTCAATTAGTTTGTCAGGTAAAAAGTAAAAAATCAAAACTCACAGAGCTTGATGGTGCAAATTAATACTAGGAAATATGTAGAACAGGTAAACATAGACAAACACGGTGCCGAATAAGAACAGGTAGAAGAACAATGTGTCAATAACTAGGGCGATCAACTTCCACTCTGTCACCACCCTGCTCAGCTGCGTTAGCTGGACTCTGTCCTCATCCTCATTAACAATATTAAAACCTCCACCCGTTGATGCCGCCACTGTCGAATCGAAATTCTCCTCTCCTTCGACAACGGTTGCTACGTTGGCCGATGGTAGCCTTGGCAACGGAGACGCCAGAGGCGATAGAGCTCCTTCAGAAGTGGAGTCCAGGTAGGGCAACTGGGAGCAGGCCGTCTCAAAACGGCGCAATCGAGGCACCCTAGCTGGAGTGATGGACGTCGACGTTGTTCCAGACGTTTCCAATTGATTCGACGGTCTCATAGGTGCGGCGGCAGTCGGACTCAGCCAGCGAGTCAGAGGGTCGCCGCCGCTTTGCTGCTCAACCGCCGGCCTGCAGGCGTTGTTAAGCTCCGATTCGAGTCGTTGCAGTCGAATACAGTCGCGAAAGAACGCAATCTGCGACCGAATACCCGTCATTCTGTGCTGATACTCGTCTGTGGTCTTCCGGTAGGCGAGTCCGTCAGCCTGGATGCATTGGGGTGGGCTGGTAAGATGCACCAAGTTAAAAAATCCGATCATTTCTATACTTTACTTTCTATGCGTCGAAATGAAAAGCAAATAACCAGGAGATTAAAGTGCAAAGAGACTTAAGCTTTCAATAAGTGAAGTCATTACAGGCTACGATTATTTGGACCTTAGCTAAAACCTAAACTATTCTCAAACTGCTGCTGAACAAAAAATATGTACTGTAACACTATTGCGCGATTGACTGTAAAGATTTTTTGAACACAAACGCTATCAAGCTGTAAAACTGTAAAACCTGTAAAAAGCTTTAAAACAAGCTGTAAAACAACACACAAACACATGACATCAACGCATGTCTACTATGCTCTGCATAGTGCACTTGTTTAAACTCAACGAAAGTTACGAGTAGTTATCTGGTTCTGCTTTTTCTTTGCTGGAGAGCTCTCGTGAGTGGTTTGCATACTCATATTTTAGTGCTCGCAATTGCCGCAAAAGGCTTAAAAATGCTCACCACTTCAAACTGACGAGCCGCTTTTTCAACGCTGTCAGCTACTCGCAGCAGTCGACCGAGCCAGTCTACGAAAATGCGTTTCAATAATCGCGGCGGCGGTCGGAACTTCGAGCCCCGATGGTTCAAATTGACGATGCAGACGGAAAATATCACGGATACTGTGGTCATGGACATTAGTACCGTAATGTAGAGGCCTGCGGAAATGGTTTCGGACAGACTGGGTGTTTCAAAGAAAGTCAATTCTTTTCATTGCATGATGCTTAAAAGTTGAAGATACCCGGGTGTAGCCGAAAAGCCATCAGAAACTAGCCAAGAGGCAACCCGTAAGTAGATAATGAACTACTCAAATATAGCTGATAAAGGCAAGGAAAGAGGCAAACAACTAGTCGAATGTTTCTCAGAAACGGGTTTTAACCAATATGTTACGATTTACTCAGAAATCATCGGTATCAAAAAACAACCCGGATGTAACCAAGAAACAACCTGGATGTAATTAAGAAACAACCTGGATGTAATCAAGAAACAACCCGGATATAATCACGCAATAATCCGGGTGTAATCAAGACACAACCCGGATGTAATTAAAAAACAACCCAGATGTAATCAAGAAACAACCCGGATGTAATCAAGCAATAACCCGGATGTAATCAAGACACAGCCCAGATGTAATCAAAAAACAACCCGGATGTAATCAAGAAACAGCCTGGATATAATCAAAAACAACCCGGATGTAATCAAGAAACAACCCGGATGTAATCAAGCAATAACCCGGATGTAATCAAGACACAGCCCGGATGTAATCAAAAAACAACCCGGATGTAATCAAGAAACAGCCTGGATATAATCAAAAACAACCCGGATGTGATCAAGACACAACCCAGATGTAATCAAAAAACAACCCGGATGTAACCAAGAAACAGCCTGGATATAATCAAAAACAACCCGGATGTAATCAAGAAACAACTCGGATGTAATTAAGCAATAACTCGGATGGAGTCAAGAAACGACCCAGATGTAGACAAGAAGCAATCCAAACAGAAATAAAAAAGGCTATCGAGGTACGTTAAAAAAGCAACTGATTGTTGATATGGTATTGTGTTTAACACCCCTAAGCATGCAACCATTTTTTGTAAAAGAAACCACATGTCTTTCCAAACGCACCAATAAGTGGTACACTCTCGCTAGTGGCTGGCACCTGCTCCGCCACTAGCAGCATAAACATGGAGAAGGCAAGAAACACCGACAATCCCATGCTGATCTTCTCGCAATTATCTGGCGGCACGCGAAAAGTGAACAGCGTCAGTACGGAGAGCATCACGCACGGCAGGATTATGTTCCACACGTAGAAGAAGCTTCGCCTGCGGATGATCAGCTCGATGACCAGATCAGAATAGTTGCGATTCGGTTCCACGTACTGATTGCCGGTTTTATCCAGCCGTTTTGGCAGGTGGCCCGTAAAGCTTAGCTGTCTGTTGCGCACAAAGGGCTTGGCTGACAGCAGCTGCCACTCGCTATTGTCCGTGTAGTCAATTTCGTCGATTCCGTCCATTGTACGCGGCAGGAACACCAGCTGGCGACGGCTGTGCACCCAAGAGCCCAGTCGGATTCTGCACTTCTGATAGTCGAACGGAAAATTGGCGATATTCACCTGACAGGTGGTGCGCAACTTGTCCGGCACTGGCCAGGAGACTTGACCGTCCGGCTGGAGAAGCACGTAGACGGAGCGCAGGAAACCCGACTTTCGACTGTCGGCGCTGTGGGTTTTTTGGGAGATGGTTTGATCAATTTGATAAATGGGCTTTATTTTACCATACTTAAGCCCTAAATTACAACCAATCTTCGACTGTATTAACAAGATTAGACGGATCTCTGAGGATTGTAAGCCAAACCGCCTCAGAGTACATTCTACTTTAAAAATACCTCGCCGCATTACACGGAAGTCAAAGGAGGATTTTGATAGTAGCTCGTAGACTTATCATCATTCGTGTCAAGGAAACCTAGCCTAGGAGCATTATTTTGATTCTTATTTGAAAGCTGAATGGTTTCCTGCACGATCGAAACACATCAATTTAATAGAGATCATTCCCGTTCAACATTCCGACGTCCACCAACGTACACGATGCACTCGACGTCAATGGACGAGGCTAACAAAAGGATTTTTCTAAATTACGCCGATGGATGACGAAACGGACGTTAGATTGCTGCTGTTCGGGCCTTAAAATAATAACGCCTAAATCCAACTGCATTTCATGATCAATGAAAAACTATGCTAAAAAATGTTTACTAAATGTTTACTACCCATTCAGACTGTCGGTCACAACCTTACGATCATAAAGTACTTTTTTCCTGAAATTATTTTGCAATGACATGCAGCGGGAAAAATCACGCGGTCATATCTATCCGCCCACTGATCAAAAACAATATGCTGTAAAAGTTAATAATTGACGCGGCCAAAGTAGATCAAATTTTTCATGCTTCTCTCAGTTCGTTAGGCTCCCGCGATTGCCATGAGTGCACCACCCACTCGAGGAGCATGTCGGCACTGTTGCAGCGCAAAGCCTCTCTTGCTTCGGCGCCTCTTTCCCTTCACTTCTTCGACTTGACCGTCTGTCTTGGACTTGCACTAGCTACAACCGCCAATGAGAACTAATGAAGTTAGCTCCGCTGCGTGAATCCCACCGCTTGAATTTGTTTTCGCTTCAGTCGGCGCATGTTCCCTGTATGTTCCCGCAGATCAACAACGCGCAAGCACCGACCGCCCTCTGCGTCCGCTCTTTGCTCCTGTGGGAAACTTCTAGCAGTCACTCCTATGCAAACAAGTCCAAGGTTGCTCCTACTGCATTCTGTCTTGAACGTTATTGAAACAAATTATCAATTCAGCCAAGTTCAACTCACTTGTTAAACACGTACGTATCCGGTAGCCAAACTTTTTCGGCGGAAATGCGCAGTTTAGTATCCTTGGTGGCCGCGTCCGAGTCCCAGGACAGCTTCGTGTCGTTCCATTTCTGCTCAAATAATTTCAACAGGTTATTAATTAAACAGCTGTCATTGTGTTGCTATGGTTTAGACACTGGATTTCAACATTGTAGTTCGACATTGTAGTCACAGAGGGCTCTAGCAATAGCAAGTCAAGGGCAATGCGCTCGTAGTTGATCCGCAACTGTTTAACAGATCTGTTTACATGCCTGACGATTAGAGAGTCAAATGGCCGCTGTACGCTCTGTGTGGGCGTGTGTACCTGTATGAGTGCGTGCGCGCTTGTATTTGCTCAGGAGTCAGCGGAATGGGCAGAGTTTCCTTCAGCGCTGGTTGTGGAACGATTTCGCCGATGGCGTTATGCCGGAGGTTCTCACAAGTCTACTACAATTGTTATTATCACCGGTTGTGTAAGCGTACACACCCAGGCCTTTGGAGGTTGGCCCTAATGAGGATGAATTGCTAAACAAACCTCAGACCAACTGCCATGCCCACGAACCGCAAATTAATGCGAATCGATTCGGACTCGTTTACCGGTGAGTTGTTCTGCCTGCCCTGCCGCATTGACCAAACAGACCCAAAATTACCATGAGATCGACTTAGCTTACCTGCTCAATAAACACATTGGTAGTGAGTATCTGATTCCGTTCGTCTAGATCAATAATCTGGTTGAGCCGAAAGCTGACTTCCACGACAATCGGCTTGGATCGGTTCATGGTTGGCGGCGTTGAAGGCAGATAGTTGCTCATCAGGGCGCTGAGTATTCGTTGCTCGTCTGTGATGAGGCTACATTGGCAGCTGGATGCTATAAAAATAGCGGCTGATAAGGGGTAGAAGTTATCATTTTTGTTAGGATAACAGGGATAGTAGCAGTATATATCTTTCCATTGATAGTAAAAAAAGTATGTTTCTAAAAAGAACATCTTTGTCACATAATTAGTAAAGTCGCTTGCGTTCAGATTGTAGAATTATGAATAGGCATTATTAAAAATGATTGAAGATACCAGACGGGCTGCCGACTGCCGTATCAAAGAAACTACTTTGTATGTCTGGACAAATTCATTTATAGCTCGAACTCGTGTATTTTTGAAGATGCCCTACTACTGCACTGCCAAAATCAATTTCGAAAGACAAATTCATGGACAACGGTGCATATATTTCGAATAGATCGTTTCTTTCTAATTTAGATGCGTAGCATTCAATGCGTAGCTACAATAATTCTTGAAGATAAACTTTTTGATTAATTTCAAATCGCTTGCAAAATCAAGCATGTTGTGGTTCTGTTCTTGTAAAACCGCATTTGTATGATTAAAAAGATTAGTTTAGGGGTAGGACTTCTAGCTGATATCAGAATGTACGACAAAGGATTTTTATCTGTAATCATACAAAGAATTGGGCCTCCGCGGCCGGCCCCACCAAAGGAGGGCTGGAATGGCTAGTCCACTATACTAAATCCTATACTGCAGTAAGATAGTCTTGCGATCCAGTGCATTTACAGAAGCTTCATTCATCCATCTGTATTAACAATAGAGGATTAAGACTAGGACACAGAGATGCTGTTGTGAGTGGCATCGGAGACTTTTTCTCTGATTTGCCTGCGATAACTCTAGACTACACTCGATCCACTACACAGACTTAGATATCTTGGTTTATCTCTGTCCAACTCACTGATTGATGGAACCAAGCATACGAGCGTATAAGTTATTCCAGGCCGCATAAGCCTAAACTTCGTACAGATCTGTTTAAAGCTCTAACACTGCCTATCTGACTAATGCGTCGCTTTAAATATATAGTTTTACATATTCTGCTAGTGGGGGGGGGCCTAGAAAATGCTCTCAAGCACTCTAGCCTCATTGAAGTGGCTAACCTAAAGCCTGCGAATAAGGAAGGGCTCTACAGCAATTGAAAGTGTATTTATACAAGCTAAGCTGTGTGATGCAGGCTGGCGGGCTGGGACACAGGCGAGAGAAGCTCAAGTCAATGAAACGCGAAACTTCTCGGGAAAATACGGCATACAGTACAGTAAAGACACGGAGCTACTGCAGCTCGTCCTCGTGCAAGGATTAAGGACGAGAAACACGAAATAGAGACTTTCTTCTTCACCTCGCCAACTTCTCTCTTCTCTACCCTCGCTGTCCCTCCTTCGCCCCAAAATATCCAACCCTCTGATTAAGCTGCAACGTAATCGAATCAGTGTCTAGCACGGGTGCGTTCGATGTTGGGCTTCAAATGAGTATAAGAGGCAGGCATAGTTAGCGAATAGGGGAACAGGGAAACGGAAAGATGAAGGTTGAGATAGGAGCAATGGGCAGAGCTGCAGTGAGAGCCGCTAAGGCCAACGGGTCGCACACTCAAGAGACAGATGAAAATTGTGTATTACATCTGGATCCAATATTACAACAAAGTTAATGACTGTCCAGTTGAATATGTTTTGCTACAGCTACAAGTAAATAACACTTGACCTGTCCCTATTTGATAATCAAAGTCTGCACTTTTGCATTGCCAAATGAAATATCTATCTTTCAGTATTTGCTTTCGTTTCTCCTTTCCTCCCTCTATGTTTGCGTCTTCGATTTTTTCTGCCCAGCGACTTCTTTTTCTCTTCCCTGACTCTCCGTCCCTCCCTGACTCTGCCTGTCCTCCATAACTTTCATTTCCATCCACCTGTTCCACCTCCAGGAGACTGGCCCCGGGCCAGTGTCCGAGAGAAGGGCGACGGGGATTGATGAGGGGAAGTGATTTTCCCCGTTTCTCCCTGTCCCCTGTTGACCCTCCGACGCGACTGCTGCACTATCATTTTCGGCTCTGCATGGGTGCTAATCTGGGCAGCGTTCCGCGGGTGCACTTTCGGTGTTGCTTTCTGCTAACGGCTTGAAAAATGAAGGAGCCTTGCTTTGCCCGGCCCATCTTTGTATGATTTACAGACTATCTATATATCTGTCTATCTATCTATCTATCTATCTATCTATCTATCTATCTATCTATCTATCTATCTATCTATCTATCTATCTATCTATCTATCTATCTATCTATCTATCTATCTATCTATCTATCTATCTATCTATCTATCTAGCCATTTTATTTGCAGAGCCATTTTATTTGCAGAGCCATTTTATTTGCAGAGCCATTTATTTGCAGAGCCATTTTATTTGCACACCCGTGCAAATCGTGCTGACACCTCCTGGCATCGCGGCCAGATCATCAGGCTGCGGATGACCTCGGTTGGCTCGGATGGCCGCGCTTCGGCTGCGGCAGCAAAGCTCAGCACAGCAGGCATAGCAGGGACTCGCAGAGGTCAGCGCAGCGCGCAACGTCGAACTGAGCGGCGGCGCGAGCGCAACCGGCGAGGGCGACTCCGTGGCGCGGCCAGGCGCCTGTTGTCCCCAGTCCCTGCTACCTCAACTATGGATCCGCCGGGTGGCGCCGGGGACCATGAGGCCAACCTCCATCTGGCCCCAGCTGTACCAGGTGGCCGCCTCAGACTCGGCACGATGAACTGCCGAACTCTGAAGGCCCCCTGGCGTCGCACCATCCTTGTCCAGCTGGCCCACGACCTACAGCTGGACCTCGTCTCACTGCAGGAGGTTTCTATCGTGGCCGAGCCGGGGCTCCACTCTGAGGACCTCGGAGCCGGCTGGAGCCTCCTGTACACGTCGGCAGACAACCGCGGCCGGGGCGGTGTCGGCGTACTGATCGGACCGCGCCTCCGGCAGAGCGTGCACTGCATCTCGCTGTCCCCGCGACTGATGCGGGTCGACCTGCGACTGCGCGCCCGCTGCATCCGGCTGTTCTGCGCGTATGCACCCACCGCTGCTCACCCCGAGGAGGCGCGTGCCTTCTTCGACTTCCTGGCTGGGCAGCTGGAAGA
Source organism: Macrostomum lignano (assembly GCA_002269645.1). Taxonomy (NCBI): domain Eukaryota; kingdom Metazoa; phylum Platyhelminthes; family Macrostomidae; genus Macrostomum; species Macrostomum lignano. The sequence goes on from NIVC01000992.1 coordinate 193,918, forward strand.
GGTGCCAAACCGCGACACGCTGGCAGTGCTCGGAGACCTGAACGCAGTCCCGCGGAGGTCCGAGCGCTCGCCCTTTGTCGCGGGACGCGAGAACGCCAACACCGATGCGCTGGAGGACCTGCTTGACCGGCTGGACCTGGTGTCCGCGAACACCCAGTTCCGCAAGCCCCCTGCCCGCCTGGTCACCTTTGCGGGCTGCAAGAGAAGGCGGCGGAACGCACGCGGGCGGAACGCCACGAGGAGACTGGCGCAACTCGATCATGCGCTGGTTCGCGCTCGCGAGCGCCGCCGCGTCACCAACTGCGACACCATGGCTCCGCTGGCTCTCCGGTCAGACCACCGACTCCTGATCTGCGACTTGCGGCTCCGCGACCAGCTCTACCGACCGCCAAAGCAGCGGCCACGGCGCTACTATCGCGCACTGTTGGACACCCACGTAAAGCGTCAATTCGCGGGTGCCTTCGTCAGCGCGCTTGGAGACCAGCGCGAGGCGGAGTATTCCGACATCAGCACCGCCGTTAGAGCTGCTGCAGAGCAGACGGTCCCGCTGATGCGGCCAGCGCAAAAATCGTTGCCTGTCTGGCAGAGCGACCCCACCATCAGGCAGGCGCGGCTCAACATCGAGCGACTCCGCAGAAACCGGAGGCCCACAGGCGAAGCTGAAGACGCATTTGAGCGCCTTCTTGACGAGCGGCAGCAGGCCGCTGTCGACGACGCCATTAGGTCCATCACTGCAGCCGGCCCCGACGTGAAAAGCCGCGCAGTGTGGACGGCCGTCCGGACTCTGACGGGGCGCAAAAAGCGCGTGGCGCTGAATCTGGCCGGCGACACTCCGGAGGAGCGCAGGAATGAATTGCGCGACTTCTTCGCCGGCATCGTGAACGCGCCCGCATCGCCGCTGCCCGCCAGCTTTGCGCTCCCACTGGACACGCCGCTCCCAGCTGAGGAGGACTTCTGCACCAGACCAGTCACCACGGAGGACGTTGTGCTGTTCGCTCGGAAAACATCAGGCGGCAAGGCGCTCGGCCTCGACGAAGTCCCGGTCGAAGCGCTGCGGCTCCGCTGTGTGGCCTCCCAGGTCACAGGCGTCATGAACCGCGTGTTTGCCGGCGCTCCTGCGCCCACCGAGTGGACCGTCGCGCACATCGTGCCAATCCCGAAGAAGGCAGGGACAACGCGGAAAGAAGACCACCGCGGGATCTCGCTGATGTCCTGCACCGCGAAGCTCTTCAACCGGCTGCTGCTCGATCGTCTCCAGTCGGTGCTGGACCCGTACCTGCGGTACGAGCAGAACGGATTCCGGCCGCAACGCGGTACAGTGACACAGATCCTCGCACTCCGCCGTGTCATCGAGGAGGCGCGCATCCGCCAGTCTACGCTGATCATTGTCTTCGTTGACTTCCGAAAGGCGTTTGACTCGGTGTTGAGAGCCGCTCTCCCCTTCGTCCTTCGAGCCTACCGGGTGCCCCAGCAGCTAATCGACGCTGTCATGGCGCTGTATTGCGATACTCGAGCTGCTGTGGTGACGGCGGACGGCCTGTCTGACCTGTTCGACACCTCATCAGGAGTTCTGCAGGGAGACACCTTGGCGCCGTTCCTCTTCGTGCTGCTGCTGGACTGGGTGCTTCGGACCGCACTCCCCTCGGCTAATGACGGCTTCCTGCTGCGCAGACGCATCGGTCGCCGCCACGGCGAAAAGCGCCTAAGCGTGCTTGGCTACGCCGACGACCTCGCCCTCCTGTCCTCGTCTGTTGGAGGCGCCCAACGCCAGATCGACAGGTTGGTCGAGGTAGCATCGAGCGTCGGTCTGGTTGTCAACACGCTAAAGACCGAGGTGCTGACTGTGCCGGCCGACATCCCAGCAGACCTGACATGCCGCGGCGCAGACGGGCAGACGACCAGGTTCGCACGCTGCCAGCGGTTCACCTACCTCGGCGGTCTGGTGCCCCACGTGGAAGAAGACCTCCGGCGGCGCAGAGGACTTGCCTGGGCGGCCTTTCGTTCGATCCGAGCCGTCCTCCAGTCCGAAGCGCTGCCCGACCGCCAGAGGGCTCGGCTGTGGCAGGCGGTGGTCGAAACCGTCCTGCTCTACAACGCCGAGACGTGGACGCTGACGGCTACGCTAGAGCGGCAGCTGGACTCGGCGCACTCAGGGCTGCTCCGTGCGGCCTTTCGAGCTGACGAGAGCGTCGGGACCGAGGCCCTGTACGATCGGGCCAAGCTGCAGCGCCCGTCCACCATCCTGCGCCGACGGCGACTCCAACTGGCGGGCCACGTGATCCGGGCCGAGGGCTACTGCCCCCAACCTGTTCAGGACGTCCTGCTGCTCACCTTGCAGGGCCCGTTCAGGCGGGGTCAGGCCCGAACCCGTCGATACGTGGACTGCCTGCTGTGCGACGCTGGGGCGCCCGACACTGCCAACGGAGCGGATTTCGTTCGCTCCCAGGCTCTGCGGCGCGCTATCTGACGCGCCCTGCTCTAACTGACTTTGCTTGCGGGGCTGCGTATTTTGTTGTTGTTGTTTTTGTTATCTATCTATCTATCTATCTATCTATCTATCTATCTATCTATCTATCTATCAACCTATCTGTCTGTCTGTCAGCTCGTCCATAACTGAGTGAACACTCACCCAAAAGTGCAGTCGCAGCACTGTTCAACCGAAGCATGCCCAACAGCAGGATCCTTCCACTTTGATGCAGCTGCCCATATCGTCGCATCTTAAACTTTCGAAAAAAATCGATGTGAAAAAAGAAGTCAAACTAGTCAAAGTGTTCGCTTCCACAGAAAGATCGATGTCTACGCTGGATTCGTTGACAGCGGCCCTGGAAGCTGTTCGTCATGTTCTCCAACTCGCTTGTTAAGGAGAGACACGAGTGAGTTTTAAAAGCCGCTCCCTCGATTTTTCCACCTATCTCAGGTCCTTCAGTCTCCACGGGTGAACCTTTTCGCAGTTTTAATTGCTTTCGAGTTGCTTTTTAAATGAATGCCTTTTCTTGAAAACTTGAAAACCTGTCAGGACCCGAACGCTGGCTTTGCTTCCCACTTGTATGTATATATATATATATATATATATATATATGTGCGGCTTAAAAAAGCTGGGCCTGCTTATACACTGTTTGGCTCCTTTTTCCTTCTCTTTCCTGCTGCTTCAATCAGCCAATGGCAGTTCAGCCTCTACTTAGCTCGTGTATTCAGTTGAGCTGCGCAAATAGCCTCACTATTCGCTATGGCTGAATTTCACTTGCTAGGACTTTTTTCTTCGTAGCTAAACTGCGTAAATCACCTCTGCGGCACTAAGACAGACAGACAGACAGACAGACAGACAGACAGACAGACAGACAGACAAACAGACAGACAGACAGACAGACAGACAGACAGACAGACAGACAGACAGACAGAGACAGACAGACAGACAGACAGACAGACAGACAGACAGACAGACAGACAGACAGACAGACAGAGACAGACAGACAGACAGACAGACAGACAGACAGACAGACAGACAGACAGACAGACAGACAGACAGGCAGACAGACAGACAGACAGACAGACAGACAGACAGACAGACAGACAGGCAGACAGACAGACAGACAGACAGACAGACAGAGACAGACAGACAGACAGACAGACAGACAGACAGACAGACAGAGACAGACAGACAGACAGACAGACAGACAGACAGACAGACAGACAGACAGACAGGCAGACAGACAGACAGACAGGCAGACAGACAGACAGACAGACAGACAGACAGACAGGCAGACAGACAGACAGACAGACAGACAGACAGACAGACAGACAGACAGACAGACAGCCAGACAGACAGACAGACAGACAGACAGACAGACAGACAGACAGACAGACAGACAGACAGACAGACAGACAGACAGACAGACAGACAGACAGAGAGGCAAACTACAGCAATTTACATTAAAGTGCACTGCACAGCTGAAAGAATGCTGAGGATCGGGCAGGAGCCTTACAGTGCTCGTAAATCGGATTTGAGATTGAGAAGCTAAAAAATGGCTGGAAAATCAGCTCTCCACTAAACTACCCGAATTCAGGTACGGAAGGAACAGCTGTGCCGTTGGAACAGCCAAAGCTTAAAAAATATCGATTTTAATTTTCTCTAACCCTCAGTCTGCCCAACCTCATTCCAGTCGCCGGAACACTTCCTTCAACAAGGGGGCCACGCCATATTCTGCCTGGCTTAGATTTGAATTGAATTTTTTCTCTCATTTTAGTGGTTAGCTGGCTCTCTTCTCTCCCAGCCCTTTTTTACCCTTTGCTTTCCACAATATTCGCTAGCACGAGTAAGGATTGACGCAATGGAAACAAGGAAATGATGCTGTTTTAGCGTCTACTGAAGTACGTAGTTTATGGTGCACTTCACCTCCTTGAGGGCCAACCCCAAATCCCTCAGAAATCCCTCTGGAAATCAATGCAGACGCAAGTACAACTCATGACCATAATTAGTCAATCACTATGATTAAGTTGTCCTTGTGCAGACGCCAAGTTCAAGAACACACGGGCTAACTTTTTGTTGAGCACCTTCTCAAACAAGAATCAAGTCGCCAGCCCTTTGGATCGTCAAGATATTCAACAATTATTCCAGAAGGTCGGATTTTCCGAAGGTCGGAAGCGCCAGTGTATTCAGTACATCCCTGTGCGCCAATCAGCACTGCGCCTCGGTGCAGCCCTGCCAAGCCTTCAAATTTCATCAACACGTCGAGCACATGTGTCTGCGTCAGCTTTGACTTCGTTAGTCACTGGCCTACACCTAGCCGGAGCTTCTGGACCTTCAACAGGTGGCACTAGATTACTGCCGGTACCCTATTGCAAATTTCTCTAATGTTTCATGTACATGAAATACGCGCACATGAAAATGTTCGGTAGATCCTACTTATCGTCAGTAGCGAGCTGCAGAACAAAAGCTGGAGATAAGGATCCGTGTTGCACTGATACCAAGGCATCCACAGTTACTGGCTTCTAAAAGAAAAGATAAGGAAATCTGCACTACATAAAATTTATTATCGATTCAAATGTTCTTATCAACGAAGCTGCTTGGCGCGGCCGGGTCAATAATTCCTGACTGCTCAACAAAGTGATTCTCCTTGAAGCAGAGGGCTAACAAATGCAGCAACACAAATCAGGTGAGCCATCGTCAGAGCTGCAGCAACAGCAGGCCACCCAGGAAGCCACTGGAAGGCATCGATGTCAAACTGACAGAACTTGGCGATATGCTGCAGCGTTTAAACGGAGGGTCATGTAAGTGCAGGGTTGATATTCTAGGCTCTTGTTTATGACACGTTATTAGTATCATCTGGGTTTAAAAGAGCATCATCTGAGTTTATGAGTTACGAAGTAGTATTATCTGAGTTTATACGATCATCATCTTAGTTTATGAGTTACTATCATCTAAGTCTATAAGCTGGTATCAACAGAGTTTATAAGAGTATTATCTTATTTTATGAGTTAGCATCATCTGAGTCTATGAGCTAGTAAGCTAGTATCATCTTAGTTTATGAGCTAGTATCATCTGGGTCTATGAGCCAGTATCATCTGGGTCTATGAGCCAGTATCATCTGGGTCTATGAGCCAGCATCATCTGAGTCTATGAGCTAGTATCATCTGAGTCTATGAGCCAGCATCATCTGAGTCTATGAGCCAGTATCATCTGGGTCTATGAGCCAGTATCATCTGGGTCTATGAGCCAGTATCATCTGGGTCTATGAGCCAGCATCATCTGAGTCTATGAGCCAGCATCATCTGAGTCTATGAGCCAGTATCATCTGGGTCTATGAGCCAGCATCATCTGAGTCTATGAGCCAGCATCATCTGAGTCTATGAGCTAGTATCATCTGAGTCTATGAGCCAGCATCATCTGAGTCTATGAGCCAGTATCATCTGAGTCCATGAGCCAGCATCATCTGAGTCTATGAGCCAGCATCATCTGAGTCTATGAGCCAGCATCATCTGAGTCCATGAGCCAGCATCATCTGAGTCCATGAGCCAGTATCATCTGAGTCCATGAGCCAGTATCATCTGAGTCTATGAGCCAGCATCATCTGAGTCTATGAGCAGCATCATCTGAGTCTATGAGCCAGCATCATCTGAGTCTATGCAGAGCTAGTATCATCTGAGTCTATGCAGAGCTAGTATCATCTGAGTCTATGAGCCAGCATCATCTGAGTCTATGAGCCAGCATCATCTGAGTCTATGAGCTAGTATCATCTGAGTCTATGAGCCAGCATCATCTGAGTCTATGAGCCAGTATCATCTGAGTCCATGAGCCAGCATCATCTGAGTCTATGAGCCAGCATCATCTGAGTCTATGAGCCAGCATCATCTGAGTCCATGAGCCAGCATCATCTGAGTCCATGAGCCAGTATCATCTGAGTCCATGAGCCAGTATCATCTGAGTCTATGAGCCAGCATCATCTGAGTCTATGAGCAGCATCATCTGAGTCTATGAGCCAGCATCATCTGAGTCTATGAGCCAGCATCATCTGAGTCTATGCAGAGCTAGTATCATCTGAGTCTATGCAGAGCTAGTATCATCTGAGTCTATGAGCCAGCATCATCTGAGTCTATGAGCTAGTATCATCTGAGTCTATGAGCCAGCATCATCTGAGTCTATGAGCCAGCATAATCTGAGTCTATGAGCTAGTATCAACTGATGTAGAAACCGATTAGCAACTAAAAATAGAATTAGTTGAAATTTGAACGCAACAAATCAAACTCATTCAATATACCACAGTACGCCTGTACATGTACAGTCAGTCACATAAGGACTGGCACTGAAAACGAAGGCTCTCAGACAGGCCTTCGTCCCCTCTCACCCTGTCGTTCAAAAGGCGGACATCTCACAATGTCTGGCTGCGTGATGCCCCGCATCCCAAAATACAGCCCGCCTCCCCAAGTCGCACGAATCAATTTTCTAGCCACGCCCTCATCTTCGCATTTCTTCTCATTCTTTTTTATTCGCAATATTTTCTACTTTGATATTTTGGAGACGAGGATTTTTCTCCCTTGCTGCGGCGCAGATCGCGAAAACCCGGGTTAGCCTGCGGCTGGCCCAGCTACTACCAGCAGCAGCACCAGCAGCCGCCAAACCAACCGGACTTCCGTCGCTCCTGGCTTATCTGGCGACTTCGACATCATCAAAGAAGGGCTGACGCGGCTGCAGCTGCCGGCACCGCTGAACCCGCCGTTGGAGCAGCTGCCGCCGCCGCCGCCGCTCCGACTCCGTCTAGTCTGGACAGCATCCCGGAGGTAGTTGGACGCCAGGGCGAGAGCCAATTTAATCGGCACCAAAGAAGAATGCAGCAGCAGCAGCAGCAGCAGCAGCAGATGGCGTCCAGTCGTGGCTCTTCAACGACAACAAGCGGATTTGGCGCCACCGCCGCCGCAGCCGCCGCCACTGGTGACTCGCTCTCGTCTTCAGCTGGCGCGGGAATGTCCTCCGTTGGACTGCACGAAGCCATCCAGCAATATCTGCAGACCTACTGCAGCAGCGGCCTGCCACAACAGTCGGGTTTGACTCATCCGAGATTCACCGACTCGCCAACATCCATGGACTCAGGCAGGCAGCTGGTGGCCAGCAGACTCCGCTGACGCCAGCGGACATCGCGGCTGAGGTGCGCCGTCTCGAACACCTCTACGAGGCGGGCGGTGATTTTCGCTTCCTACCGGAGCGATTCGTCCGTAATTGGCAGCAGCGTCGGACTCAGCTGGAGGATCAGCGGCGGTCCCTCGCCGCGGCATCGCGGACCGACAGCGCTGGCGGTGGCGTCGCCAGCCTGAGCGACGCTTCATCAAGTTTCTCTTCCGCCGCGCAACGAGACGAGAGTCAACTGCTGCGCAGGGTGCTCAGACAGCTGCTGACGCTTGACGGCAGAGAACGGAGCGGCGGCGGCGGCAGCGAAAGGCGCGTCTCAGGAGGCAACGCTCGACTGCAGCGCTGGCAGAGGGCGGTCGCGGTCGCCACAGCCGCCAGGAACTCGGCAGTGAATCGAGCCGCAGCGACAGCGGCAACCGTTTCTAAGATGCAGACTGAAGAGCAGCTTCAGCAGCGGCAGACGCAGCAGCAACGTATTAAGAAGTATTTTTATGAAGTTCAATCTTCAATCATTCTTTTTTGTTAGTTAGTTAGTTAGTTAGTTAGTCAGTTAGTTAGTTATTTAGTTAGTTAGTTAGTTAGTTAGTTAGTTAGTTAGTTAGTTAGTTAGTTAGTTAGTTAGTTAGTTAGTTAGTTAGTTAGTTAGTTAGTTACTTAGTTAGTTACTTAGTTAGTTAGTCAGTCAGTCAGTCAGTCAGTCAGTCAGTCAGTCAGTCAGTCAGTCAGTCAGTCAGTCAGTCAGTCAGTCAGTCAGTCAGTCAGTCAGTCAGTCAGTCAGTCAGTCAGTCAGTCAGTCAGTCAGTCAGTCAGTCAGTCAGTCAGTCAGTCAGTCAGTCAGTTAGTCAGTCATTGGTTAGTTTTCTCTTCATACAGATGCAGCGTTGCTGCTCAAGACGCCGCCTTCGCTGGACTGAACTTTGAAAGTGTGAAGAACCAACCGTCGCAGCAGCAGCAGCCGCCGCAGGCAATCAGCGAGTCGGCGGCAGCCAAGCGCGCCGAGTTGGCTCATCAGATCGACATGCGCACGAGACGGCGCCTTCAAGGCCGTCGATTTGAGCGCTCCTTCACCGAAACTGATGGCGTCGCATTTGGAGCTGATGAAGCGTCCAAACTTAATGGCCCGCCAGAATGCAACAACGAGAGCAATGGTTGCCTCAGCAACAGTTGCTCCCAGGAGGTCAGCGAAATCATGTCGACGATATCGATAACTCAAGAGTCTTCACCAAAAACGTCGTCTGCAGTGCCGCAGCCTCAGCCGCTGCCGCAGCAGGCGCTGCTGTCAGTTGTACTTCCGGACTTTCAGCTCGGCGGAAGTCGACGAAGCAGCCTTCGACGAAGCAGCGTTGTTGGCGGTAGCGGCGGCTGCGGAAACGGAGGCTGCCTCAGCGTCTTAGGCGCCGGAGTCAACACCGCAACACCAGCGCCTCCAACGCCACTGACAGTAATCGACAGGGACGACGATCTGACAGCTGGTAGTTTTGAGTCTGTCGCTGTCGTCGAACAGAAGCTGCCACCTGCAGCTGTTCGCAACGATGTCGGCCTTCAAGCTGATGTCGATCGGCTCAGTCCTCTGCTGACCGCGGCCTCTGTCGCTGACTGCGACGCTGAACTCGACGCTTCCGGAGTCGACACAGCCGAAGACATCAGCTGGAATCCCGCAGTTGAAGAGCTACAGAATGACATCGACGAGGTGAGAATGTCGATTCACAGCCTTACTGATCAGGTTCGCGGCGACATCGAGCGAATGGAGGGCCAGCTCCGAGAGAGCGGATCAGCTACATGTACCAATGCGGCCAAGCGCCAGGCGTCTCAGTCGCCTCTGACGCTGACAGACGCATCTGCATCGGCGCTGTCTATCGAGGTTCAGAAAGTGCACTCCTGGCTAAACAGATTCGAACTCCAAGATTCGAGCCCTTCCCAACGAATTAGGAAAAGACAGCAGCAGCAGCAGCGAGGCTCACCTGCAGGCAGTTCATTCTCCTCTTCACCTGCCTTCCTTTGTGGCGACGGTGGAAGGTCGCGCTGCCACATTGAGTGCGTGCGCCCCCTGCTGGTGAACTTGAACACCGGGGATCGGGTGCCGGCTATGGAATTTCCTAATACGTCCGCTCGGCGATCAAAATTCTGCTCGACTTTGATTGTTAATGTCAACGGTTTGTTACGAATGACTGACTCACTGACTCATCATTCGCGCATTGAGTCACCAGCTACCTGACCTCATTCACAGATTCATTAACCTCAGATCGCTACTTGGCTCAATGACTCATTAGCCACTGACCCTTACTTGACTCAATGACTAGCCACTGACCTTTACTTGGCGCAATGACTCATTAGCCACTGACTTTTACTTGGCTCAATGACTCATTAGCCACTGACCTTTACTTGGCTCAATGACTCATTAGCCACTGACCTTTACTTGGCTCAATGACTCATTAGCCACTGACCTTTACTTGGCTCAATGACTCATTAGTCAGTGCTTTACTTGGCTCAATGACTCATTAGCCACTGACAGCATGCTTCATTCATTCTACAGTACACGCAGTTTTCCAACGCTCCGTTAAATATGTTTGTTCAAAGAAAATGTTTCTAATTCCGACTCAAAATGGTGGCGCCAAAAAGAAGCATGGAACCCCGGTGCACTAATACTTACAGTATTTAATCCGTGATTGACTATAGCAGCTTGCACCACTAAAGCTTTAGCCACAATTCAACTAGCCATATTTCAGCAATTTCGTTCGACTTTGAGCGGAGCGCCAGATGAAAAAACTACTGCCTTATCAAAGAGTAGGCATATAGCGCTAGGCCTTATCGAAACCGCTGAGACGACCAGAGCGACCACGCCCTAAAATATTGTTTGCTCTCTCAGCCTCCTTCCACTTCACTCCCTGCTTATTATGCATGGTCAGAATAGTGGCGACTTAAGCAACCTGCTATAAAGTTTACTTGTAGGTAAAATCCTGCTTGTAAATTATTTTAGCGATTCTAAATTTAAAAACGTCGTATTAACTCGAAAATTATTAATCATTTTCAAAATCTTGGTTTTAAAAAAACCGTCGTCAGATATTCCTATTTTGCTTCGTTTCTACTTTCAGTAGTGCATTAAGCAGACAATAAAGATTTCGTTGAACAGCCAAAAAACCTTTAATTAGGTTTTTCCTTACTCAAAGTTAAAGACTTTTATTTGTTCATATTTTAAAAATACTAATATCGCGAGGTACCTTTCATTTGAAGCTTAATTAAGAATAATTGTTTAGATAAATGATTTTGTCATAAGCTTTTTGTGGTCCAAGTCCAGAATGAAATAATAATTATAATCAAATAGTTGAGATAAATTGCGCTGACAGAGTCAAAACAGAACACTGAAATATTGCAAACCATTTAACGGCCAGACAGATTATTATCTAACAGACAATTAAAAGGGAATAAGTTTGACGCACTTGTTGTACATAAACAAATTCGACATAGAGTCAAGTCAGTTTTTATGGGCCAATGGGCGTGCGGCAGTGTAGGTCCTTCAATTCTAAGCTAAAAATGGATAGAATAACAAACATGCATCATTCGGATTATTACGATTATCACGTTGAATAAAAATACAAGCAAAATATGAGTTGATGAGATGCAAAACTGGTTGAGTTGACTTTGGAGTTTACAAAACAGATGATGCTAATTAATTAGTGTTATTAAATTTTATACTGTAATATAGTAAATAATAAATTGTTGTGTAAGTATTATAAACCCAAGGAAGATTAAAAATTACAATTACCAAAGATGCCTAATGTCGATTATTTTCTTAATTTAAATTCACGTCACGTTTTGTCAATGTTTTATCATAAAAAATAACAAAAAGAGCATGCTCTAAATTAAACATTTTTGCTTTATACGTTTTCGATTTACGAATTGTTAGCGCAAATTAAATTTTAAAATCAAATTGCGTTCCGCGAATTCAACTTTTTGAATAAACTTTTCACCAATAAAACACTCGCAAACACACTGAATCAGCGATATCAGAATCAGATTTACAGTAGATAGTTGCTAGATGAAAATTATGATTGGTGAAAGACAACAATATTTAATAGCAGAATTTTTGTAAGAAATTTTGTAGGAGCGTTTAATTAGCGAATAGTTTTAACTGCAGGGTTTGAGATAACAAACGGTAAGTGTTTCCGTGCGTCGATATGCATGCATTGAGAAATATTAGTGTGACAGTGTTGTTATCACTGTCGATATCGGTTGTTATTTTTAGCTAGTGGTTCGGTTTTTTACAATTGTCTCCCTAAGGGTTTAGCTAGTTGTAAAATCGGGGCTCTATGATTGCCTATGCGTAGACAAAAATGGCATTTGAGCGAGTTTCTTTTTAATATTTCTGTTTGGGTTAATGCTTTTTCAGCAACTTTTTTTGCATTTTTGTTATAGTAATTGGCGTGTTCAAACTTTAATTTGCTCGCGTAGGCTTTCGTAAATCACATGGCACTACTTCTCTCGCCTTTGTTAGACTCGTTCAAATTGAAATATCAGATATGCACACAGTCAAAGTTAAAATTACTACTGACGCTAAAATCTGAAAGTCCTAAGAGTTTTCAAGGCTAGAAACTAATGCTAGCTACGAGGAGCTATTTACATACTCGTAGAATAACAAAATATTTTATGGCCCGATGTTATAGTCACGTGCCTAGACGGTTGCCCGCAAGTGTTCCTAAAAATAGCAACCAATTAACACATCAGCCAATTAAAACCCGTCAGGCTGCGTCCGTTTTCTTCTCTTATCTTATCTGGTCGTTTTCGATTGGTTGTTACTCTTCCAGACTTTAGGGGTAGTGGGGGCAGGGTCTTAACTCTCAAGAAAACAAAGAACTGTTATGATCAAGATCGATACACAGAACAAGGTGGAGCTAAAAAATGTAGATATTACCAAAAATACACGCTAAGACTATTTTTTAAAATTAACACGTCACATACATTAGAATATGCATGCATAATTTGATTCAGTGTTGGATGCATTATTTTCTTTCTTTGAGATCACGTGACCCTCCTTGACATCCTGGATCTACCATTATATAATTTGACGCAACGACGCGAGAAGCACAAGAAAATCGAGAATTGGTGCATGAAATGGTAGAAAAATAAGTTGCAAATTGTTACAAATACAAAAAATACCTACAATAGATAGGAGCGCAGAGTAATATATAGGCATGTACACTTAATGTACAGCTGCAAGAGTTTACAAAAATGGTGCTTTTAGTACATTTATGCACATTTATGTATATATATTGTATATGTAAATCTAACAGCGACGTTTAAAATGTCTCTGTGACAAAAAGATGTTTTTGACTGCCAAAGCTTATTTAAATTGGGATTACTTCTGGAGTAGTTGACCTTCTCCAGCTTCAGCGTTTGAATTGACGCCTCCATTCCCAGTTGCAACTGGCTGCGATCAAAGCTCACAGCGGCGGCTTGTGCATGAAGTGCGCCAGAATCTCCAATGGCAACGGGAAAATGATGGTGGAATTCTTCTCGGCCGAAATGGTGTTCAGAGTCTGCAGGTAGCGCAGCTGCAGCGCAAACGGCGACTCGTTGATAACATCGGCGGCCTCTTTGAGGGCCCGGGAGGCCTTCTGTTCACCTTCGGCTGCGATTACCTGCACGTGTGGATTTAGTTAGGCACTGTGCTGAGATTTACATTGTCTCAATTAAGAGCCCGATATGTATCGAAAAATATTTTAGCTGGAAGTATGTTGATTTCAATTACGTGGCTTTATTGTAGCATCCGCTCACACGGGTGATGACTTTCTGAACAAGGATCACTGGCGCCCCTCTAGTGTATTATGGCGCCCCTCTAGTAGTGTATTATGGCACTCCCCACTCTTATGGTTAAAATCCACCCCCTCAGTTTATATTTCTAAATCGGCCTCTGATCGGCTTAACGCAAGGGTACAACGACGATTTATCGCTGAGCTACTCTTAAGTCTCTTGACTTTAAACAAAGAAAATTAATACTCTTATATACGCGACTTATATAAGTAGAGTATCAGGCGTATTTCGTAGAAATCCTTAAAAAACGTTGACATAAAATAAGACGGATACTACTAACATTGTAGATATTTTCATATCTTCTGTTCTGTTTTCTTGTGTTTTCAAGAGTTATTAATATTGTTTTTGCCTTATCCTTCGTAGCTTCCGTAGTGCCCGATATGTATCGAAACAATTATTAGCTGCACGTTAAACTAACCTTGGCCCGAGCTTCGCGAGCGGCCTCAGCTTCGGCAGCCATGGCTCGCTGCAGCTGAACGGGAAGCCGGACGTCCTTCCTGTAAACAGATTAGACGGGTCAGCACGGTTTAAATTTTCAAGTTACATGTAGGTAACATTTGTCCAGAGGCCGAGTCCATTAATTTTTAACTTCATTTTAGTCTCCCTTCGCTTGAGCAAGCTAAATTTCCGCATGATTTAATCTCTTCTGCGTTTAAAAATCCCGTCAGTTTTGTTTTAATCTGCTTTCACGGCTAAGGCGTACCTAGGTGTACGATTTACACCATCGACTGTCGCTTTGATATAGTGTGTTCTACACTGCTTGATCTAGTGTGTTCTACACTGCTTGATCTAGTGTGCTCTACACTGCTTGATCTAGTGTGTTCTACACTGCTTGATCTAGTGTGTTCTACACTGCTTGATCTAGTGTGTTCTACACTGCTTGATCTAGTGTGTTCTACACTGCTTGATCTAGTGTGTTCTACACTGCTTGATCTAGTGTGCTCTACACTGCTTGATCTAGTGTGTTCTACACTGCTTGATCTAGTGTGTTCTACACTGCTTGATCTAGTGTGTTCTACACTGCTTGATCTAGTGTGTTCTACACTGCTTGATCTAGTGTGTTCTACACTGCTTGATCTAGTGTGTTCTACACTGTTTGATCTAGTGTGTTCTACACTGCTTGATCTAGTGTGTTCTACGAGTACACTGTTTGATCTAGTGTGTTCTACACTGCTTGATCTAGTGTGTTCTACACTGCTTGATCTAGTGTGATCTACACTGCTTGATCTAGTGTGTTCTACACTGCTTGATCTAGTGTGTTCTACACTGCTTGATCTAGTGTGTTCTACACTGCTTGATCTAGTGTGTTCTACACTGCTTGATCTAGTGTGTTCTACACTGCTTGATCTAGTGTGTTCTACACTGCTTGATCTAGTGTGCTCTACACTGCTTGATCTAGTGTGTTCTACACTGCTTGATCTAGTGTGTTCTACACTGCTTGATCTAGTGTGTTCTACACTGCTTGATCTAGTGTGTTCTACACTGCTTGATCTAGTGTGTTCTACACTGCTTGATCTAGTGTGTTCTACACTGTTTGATCTAGTGTGTTCTACACTGCTTGATCTAGTGTGTTCTACGAGTACACTGTTTGATCTAGTGTGTTCTACACTGCTTGATCTAGTGTGTTCTACACTGCTTGATCTAGTGTGATCTACACTGCTTGATCTAGTGTGTTCTACACTGCTTGATCTAGTGTGTTCTACACTGCTTGTTAAAAAGTTTAGCAAAAAAAAGTAATTTTTGTGACCGCGAGGAACGATTTTACGAGTGTAGTTAACGTAGAAATCATTTTTGCTATTTGTTATTTAGATGTGAAGCATCGATCCGTAAGAAGCTCCGCAGGATTTGTGTTTTTAAGCCCAGAAATTCCTTTTGGGTATGGGATTCGATGATATTCATAAATGAAGTTTTTTTATGCTCCGTCGGGCGCTTAAAATCAATGTAAACAAAATCAATAATAGGGCTTTTTGGATTGTCTTTAAAATATCATAGCAAATTATTTATAATTAGAAGTTGCAAGCTCTGTAATGAATTTGTTAATATTTATGTTGAAATTCGAATTTTAATCAATGGATAGAAAACGATTGTTTGGGTTTTGATTTTTATGCACACGCAGCAACATGCTAAATTTGCATGGTAACTGAGCTACCTAAAAGTACGATTTTGCAACCGCTAGAGGTTCCTAAAAGCAGCGCACATGTTGCACTGAGACTGCGGATGATGTCAAGCAAAAAATTGAGTAGAACTTGGCGGAAGAACACAGAGAGAGAGAGAGAGATGAAGGACAGACAGAGGCTGAGTGAGAACCAGCAAAGCCGCGGACTTTCTTGCCGCTCCATCTCCGCCTTTCCCATCTCTCTATCCATCTATGCTATCTATCTTTTTCTTTAATCCGAAGGGAGCAATCCTTCGGGCTGCGCGGCTTCCTGAGGATCTGAGACGACTCTCCCCCCCACATCCCCATCATTCCAAATCCATTCCCGCTGGCCCACCGCGAGAGTGGAATTGAGTTGGGAATGAGGAAAAAGGCATGTGTATGCCTGCGTCCTGCTGGGGTGGATAGAAAAGTCCGGGATTTCGGCTGACGAGACAGTTGAGGGGTGGGGGGGGCTGAAAATGAAGGGAGCAAAGTGGAGAAGCAGCATTATTTTCACTCTTGGCCAGCCAGAGCCTGAGCCCTGCGTCTCTACGCCAGCCGTGCATTGCCATCATAGTTTGCTCATTTTTAGTCCAACGAAACCAGGAAGCAACAGGGGCTAGGAAGGGGGGATGGGGATGAATGCTACATTGCTGGATCGCATGGGAAAGCCTCACGATGGGTGCGCGTGTATATATGGACGGGAGTTAAACCATGTGTGTGTTTGTGTCGTCCCAGTTTTTCGACGGGCTCATGCGAATCTTCAATCAATGCAATGTTACCGGCGGCTTTTTTGCTTCCGTGGTGAGCAGCAAAGGCCTCTGCTTCTCTTCACATTTCTCTCCGCCTCTCTCTCCTCTTTCTCATTCTCGAATGAGTGCCTGCTTCCACGTTAGGCAATCAAAAAGTACCAACTTTGTTCTGCACATTTTCCCAGTCGATTTCAACAAAACTGTTAAGTTTAGACAATCTCAAAATACAATATTGTCTTTCAATTTTTCAGAACCTTATTTAAGGCTTTTATTTAGACAAGGAAACATCAAATTTAGCCGTTGTATCGTGAAATCTCGTAGTTTTAGAGTCGTCTAATAAAGTCACTTAATTTTCCTATTTTACCTGTGTTCTCCTGCAACGACTTTGGGACGCTTCTTAGCTTGTACCGTTTTCCTGCTTCTATTTTGACAAGTTTTATTTAGTCATTTGGGCAACACTTTTCCTTCAATCTGTACGTCGAATACTTTCAACAGAAGAAACAACTTAACGTGTGAAAATCTCAAGCAGTCACCTAATATTCAGCTCTTTACACAGGTCGAGGCAAACTTCAGCCTTCTCTCTTCACTTTTTCTATTCTATCTCTTTGTCTGCTTTCTTCAGAAATGTCTGGGATGAAAAAGAACGAGGGGGGGGGGGAGAAAAACCTAGAAAAGAAGACCGTCGACTGCAGAGTGTACACAGCCCACCCGCCAAGCCAAGTTCTTTTAAACAAGTACTGTACATGCCTGATACGACGCGGTGATGATTTTCACTTTAAACCGTAGGTTGCTTTTCGCCCAGAACCCATCTGTCCCCTCAAGACTGCAGACGCTCCTGCAAGCTTGTCTCCCTGGAGACACTGTCAATCAAAGAGCTGCACTGGCACGCTATCGAAGCCAAATTCCGTTTGGGGAAGATAGCAGTAAATCTTTTTCAACCAACCACTCGTATAGTAATTTCTTTATGGAAGAATATGGCAATGCTATAGATTTTTTCACCGAATTTTATTTAAAATTCAATCGAAAATCCTTTCTTTTAGAATAATTCAGTTGAATTCGTTCAACAATTAAAACAAAACAAATGGCACGTGATCTTAATTAAAAAAATGATATGGCCGCAGTTAACTTACACTTCCACTCTCTCCACCTTCACTCCCCACGGATCTGTGGCGTCGTCAAGCATATTCTGAAAATTAAAGCAAAACATGCACGTCTGTTAAAGGACGAAAATAGATTGCAATTTGAAATGGCTTCGATTTCTCACTGTTGTCTGACAACAGATTAAAACATCACTAATCATGAAAAATATCCCTAACTGCTTGCGCGGCCTTTCGATTCGATTAAAAACATTATTTCTAAAACAAAATTCCATAAAAAACTCATTCTATTCGAATGAGTTTAATCTATTTAATAGCAGGCTGGAACTGTGTATATGCAGATTGGTCAGTCTAAACTGTAAATTGTTCAGTGTAATCTATAGATTGTTTAGTCCAATCTATGAATTGTTCTGTGTAATCTATAGATTGTTTAGTCCAATCTATGAATTGTTCTGTGTAATCTATAGATTGTTTAGTCCAATCTATGAAATGTTCAGTGTAATCTGTAGATTGTTTAGTCCAATCTATGAATTGTTCTGTGTAATTTCAGTCCGATTTGTAGATTATTTAATTTAATTTATAAAGTGTTAAATTACAATTCGTAGGTTGTTTTATTCAATCTGCAGATTGTTCAGTTCAATCTGTATCTGGAACAAGTAATCTGCTACGACGTACATTTAATTTGTTAACATCAATGATATCAGAGTTAATTCCTATTCTTTCGTTATCCCTTACCCAGATACTCATACAATTCCGCTATACAATCAATAACATAATCTTTCTGCAGCAAGCCATCCCACAGCAGAAATAAATCTCCAGCCACGGATGAATAAAGATGCACCTATATAAGAACTCTGTCCTCGGATTGACCCCTATTTTAGCATTCTAGAGCTTCTCTGCTCACTGCTCAATTTGTATCGGATTTGCATAGGCCGGACCGAAGATTTCTGGTCGACTGAATCTCCGATTGAGTGGCTGTAGAAATGCACTATTAGCAAATGAAACTTTACCTCGCTCGCCCTATCTCTGGGAATACAGATTAAGATTTCGGAGTTAGAAAGAGCCCCATAGTTGATTGCTTGAGCTCTTGGATTCTTGGGAAAATTGCGGCAATGTAGAAGCGAAAGAAAATTTGTGGGATTTACTGCCAGATAAAAAAGAACTCCCATTTCAGCTCGGGATTTACTGGGCTGTCGAAGCTCATCGAGAGTTTCTATTTATAGGAAATTTCGACTGAGTAATTTTTTTACTGATTTTGAAATTGGCTTACAAGTACGTTAGCGGCCCAGGGATTGGCAAAGTTTTTACCTCAGGGGCCGGATAGAGAATCCAGCTCATGGCTGCGAGTCAGGTGAGAGTGGAAAGGAGAGGGAATCGAAGATTAGATGAATAGATGAGAGAAAAGATAGGAGAGAAGGAGAGAAGAGGATAGAGAGGAAAGAGAGGAGTAAAGAGGAGAGAGGGGAGAGAGGAGGGAGAGAAGAGGAGAGAGAGGAGAGAAGAGGAGAGACGGGAGAGAAGAGAGAGAAGAGGAAGAGGGGAGAGGGGAAAGAGAGAAGAGGGGAGAGAAGAGAGAGGAGAGGGGAGAGAAGAGAGAGAAGAGTAAAGAGGAGAGAGGAGAGAGGGGAGAGGGGAGAGAAGAGAGAAGAGAGGGGAGAGGGGAGAGAAGAGAGAAGAGAGGGAGAGGGGAGAGAAGAGAGAAGAGAGGGGAGAGGGGAGAGAAGAGAGAAGAGAGGGGAGAGAAGAGAGAAGAGAGGGGAGAGGGGAGAGAAGAGAGAAGAGAGGGGAGAGAAGAGAGAAGAGAGGAGAGGAGAGAAGAGAGAAGAGAGCTAAGAAGAGGCAAACCTTGAGTGGGCCGGATTGCTATTGTGAAGTTTCAAAGGACTTTACCTGCCGGATAGAGAGGCTTGACAGACCGGAGTTTACCAACCCCTACATGGTTTACGCCCAGCCCTGCGGCTGAAAACATCCGTTTCTGTTGTTTTTCTACGATGAAAAAATCATGGGAAAAATTTGAATTTTCCCCCGGGTCTTCCTACAACCCGGACCTTTCCTTTCCTAGACAGTCCCATCAAAAAAGCTATCTGCTTCAACTACGTCGAGTTCACAGCACATTTTAGAGTAGTAAAATATTTCGTGTACCTACTACACATATGGCTACTCCCCTTTTTCGGAGCTCTGCAACGCCCACGCGTTCTAACCGCACCAGGGGGGATAAAGCAAAAGAGCTTGTCAAGAGAGGTTGAATCAGAAATTGAATCTTCTTCCTATCTGCCAGTGCCTCGTGCTGGCGTGACTGTCCTGATAGTTGTAGGATTAACTCCTTCCGTGTGTGCCTGTAGCACTGAGATCTGCTGTGAGACACGCAGTTTTGCTGCACGAAATGTTAGGATCAAATCCAGGCTCGTACGTATATGCAACTCTTTCGTAACCTAAAAAAATGATTTTTTCTGCCCAACATGATCCGATTTGAAAATTGGATGACATTTAGGCGGTTTTCGTTTTTCTCTGCGATCACATTTTCTAAACTTAGCTAACTTTTTCTAATCTATCTTCGATAGGTCCTTAATGTTAATAGTTAAAAATCAAAGATCCGTTCTATAAGGTAGCGTAGCCTACTCACCTGCATCATGTTGCTAATGCTCTCACGTTCGGACAGAATCTCGGACAGATTCTTAGTGCCCAGCACATTGCGCAGAGTGGTGGCAGCCAGCAGGCGGGTGGATCTATCGGCGTCTTCCACGTTGGTGACAGCGATGACCGGATTGTAAATTCGGTAGTAAACAACTGCATCTACGGCCACCGTCACGGAGTCCTTCGTTAGCACCTGCGTAGTATAGACATTATTGAAGTTAAGACGCATGTATATACACATTATCAGTCTCCAGTCTCGTGTACATGGGTGCAAGTGAGCCACACTTAGTTCTGGCTCGTGTGACCGAAACCTTTACCTGCTCTTAACGATTAAAAAGTCAGGGTCACTGTGCATCGCCATGTGAAGCATGTACCAGCGTATGCACAGTGCACAGTTTGTGTATATTACTATCTGACATCTGACATCTTATTCTGAAATAATTTTCGAGGGAAGCTCCATATTTCCACACTCCTTTGAAACTGGTAGCGGGCCGGCGTCGGTGGAGCAGCCGCAAAACCGCGTCGCGGATCCAATCAAGTAAATCAAATTTCTTCGAGCCTACGTATACGCGTTTCACTCGGACTGCTTCACGCTTGCACACACACACACGCAACACACACTGGCTCTCTCCCCACGACTTCTTTATTTTTCTCTCTCTCTCAGTTCTTGTGGATCTAGACCCGACTATACTCAGGCCCGAGCAGTCGCTTGCTTCTCGAATTCTCCCATTTTTCTTCCTCTCCATCCTCTAACCCCGATCTCTCTATGACTTGGGCTCGTCGTCCTTCCTTAATTTCCTTTTCTACTCGATTGCCCGCCCCAACGTCTCTCTCCTCCTCCTCCTACGATCGTCCTCCTCGTCCTCTCGTTCGCACCCAGTCGGGTTTTTTCGCGTCGTCACGACAGAAGCGAGTGCGCAGAAAAATGGAGAGAAAATGGACTAGCCAACCACCTCTCCTTCGCCTGATCGTCTCCTAATCTTTTGCCTATAATTTGCCGCCCTCCCCTCAGTCAGATGCCTTCAGGCATTGAATTCACGCTAAGCTGGAGGATGGAGAGTGCGTGATGCAGAGAGGGTGGAAGGTTTGTAGGCTTCCCCCCATAGCTCGTGCGAACTGAATGTATTTGAGACTAAGGTTATACGGGTTCAGTCTAGAGGAGCTTTTGTAGAAAAGCAATATATTATCGAATTTTAGAATCCGTAAACAGCCTACTGATAATACAGGGATATGGAGAGAAGAAAGATTAAGGCTTTTGAGCTATTTGCGTCTGTTTAGGACTAGATGCTTTGAATAGCACTTGCTGTCGATGTATTAAGACCTTCAACAAAGAATCCATCACTAGTCCCTACTAAAGGACCACTAGAAGTAGCGGTGTTATCAATGCCACTCAATGTCATCTTATGAATCTTAAAATATGAATATCATGATATGAATCTCATGGATCTCATGGATCTCATGAATCTCATGAATCTCATGAATCTCATGAATCTCATAAATCTCATGAGTCTCATAAATCTCATGAATCTTAAAATATGAACCACATGATCGCATGACTTTCATGAACCTCATGATCTCATGACTCTCATGAATCTCATGATTCTCATAATATGAATCCCATGAATCGCATGATTTGAATCTCATGAATCTCAGTCCAGCTTAGCCCATCTCCAGTCCAAGCGAACCGGCGAACTCACCTCCTGGGGCGGCACATCAAAGGTGACGGTACGCAGGTCCACTTTGCGGATCATGTCCATGCAGGGCACGATGAAAAACAGGCCGGGACCCTTGGCGCCTCCCTCAAGGATGCGGCCCAGACGGAAGATCACGGTCCGTTCGTACTCAGCAACGACCTGCAAAAAGGTTTTCGACAACGTGCATTCACTAAGATGAATAATTCATTTTTAGTTTCCATTGCATTAATAAGACGCTTTCGTACCTTGATGCAGAGACACAGGGAGAACGGGAACGTGGCAAAGATAAGCGTGTAGGACAGGAACAGCAGCACTGCGCCGCAGAATCCCATGCCCTTGCTGTCGCGTTGTTGACCTGAGGTGACAAAAAAAGCGCATAAAGAGATGCATGCACGGGCAAGCGGCGGTTTTTGCCTCAAAGAAATCATTGTCATTCAAGTAGAGGGCTTTTAACGCAAAACGACCGCTTGAGGAAGCGGCCTAACAATGAAGACGGTACATACTCTCTTTATCAATTTACTGCGTCAACGCCAGCCTCAATGGAAGCCTTCTGGTTGAAGGAATCTCACTTTGGAGGCTGCTTCCTGTTCGTTTTTGACTTGGAGAAATATACTGAATGACTGAGCCAGTTCCTGTTTGATAAAGCCAAATTTTGAGAAATTTTCAACTCAACACTGGCGCGCCCTTCCGTTGCTGTGTAAAGCGTAGCAGATAACTGCTGCATATGGGGTGCTTGGGTGGCTCAGGTTTGCTTCTTTTTTCAAGAGCTCTTGGCATTATCAGAAAATTGTATGCACGTACCGGGGGTATTGGAGAAGAGAAGTAGAGCTTGTGAACTAGGCAAAATGGAACTGTAACTGTAAAATTTTAATTGAAAGACAAAACGTCCAGGCATTTCTTGGCCTTGAAAAATGAGCGGTACAGTTTAGACAAAACGGCTGCGGCTTTTCGTGAAATAAATCATCGGAAATCCTGGGTGGAACGCCACGAACTGACAAGCGGAACAAGCTAATTGATAAACGAGCCGCTCTATACGTCCGGCCCGCGCATATCTTAAACCCCTGTCCTGGCATTACCTTTTGGTAAAGAGCTAAGAAACTAGAACTGAATATTGTACTATTCATTTTTTATTAGTTGAATTTCTGAACCGAAAAAGCTGCAACGCTTATAACAAGAGTCGAATGTTGAAACCATTCGACGTCCTTTATGGTTTAAAAGTCGCGTTATGTCGCGTAATTTTCGACAACTTTGGAGCGTGCGGAATTACGAGCTACATCCGAAGAGTTGCATTCTTTCATTTAGGCATTTTGGTTGGTAAGACAGCTACCGATAAGGCAGTAATTACGTTGTAACTTACAAAGCATGAAGCTAAGTCAAATATCTATCCCTCATTAGAGGAGTTCAAGGACCACTGGGTGAACCAGTGTTGGCAATGGCACATTTTGCACTCTTAGTTTTTGTTTGGGTGGTGGCCAAAGCTTGTAGCTGGGAAAAAGTGAAAAAAAATCCAGCAAAGACGAACGAAATTCGGTTCGCCGTCTTGTCAGCGCGTCATCGGCGCCACTGCAGTTTTCCGCTCTTCCCTTTTCGCTCTCTCCCGCTCCCCTTTTTCTATCCCCTATCTTGCCAAAAAGGAAAAGCAAAAGACGCTGCAGTTGCAGAACTGGGCGATTGGAAATTCGAGATCAGACTATATGTAAGCGCCGCTCGCTAACCTATATTCGACCACATCAGTTCTATTCCTGTCCCAGTTTTTCATGCAGTCTGGACCTTTTGTCGTTGGAATATAAAAAAATTAGTGCCAACGTCGTTCAAAGCCGGAAAATATGAGTAAAAATTTCTGTCAGCTGTGTTATTGGTAACCCAGTGGCAAAGGCTAGAACACTTGAAGGTTATTATATCCTGAAGGACCGGAGACCGGGAGGGAAGCGAAATCGCGGGGTCAGAGCGGCACCAGCAAGTACGAGCTATAGAAGGAGGAAGCAGATAAAAGAGACGGGAATCGCATCAAAGACTTCTGAACCGGCTTTTCTGTCCCCAATTTTCTTCAGGCATTTATAAAGAGCGGTGCGGACAAGCGATAGGACTGGATTTGGGTAGCAGTCAGACGCAGAGAGGCAGACAATTTTCTAGGTTGAAAGGAACAAGAGAAAAGGATGAAGAAGGAGAGAAATCCTCTCGAAGTCCATATAAAGGAAGCATCAGCTGGACGCGACGCAAGACAGAGGAGAGGCAGAGAAAAGGGTTGGGGATGGGGAAGTAGAGATCCGTTCCTTTTTTTCATTTAATGATTGCAACTACACAGGGCTCGGAGACCAACACGGGGCAGGGCGGGAGCGGAGGAGAGGTCGGCTGCTTGCGGCAGAGGTTGGAGCAGAGCCGGGGCGGATGGGGCGGCTGTCCGCTGCTTCGTATCTGGGGAATTCAAGAGTCGTCAGCGGTTTCTGCTCCCGCTAGACGCTGAAAAAATGCTGCTGAAAAGAGACTAAAGGAAAGATAGGAAAGGAGGGTAGAGACAGACAGAGAGAAGTCTGTCGTCAACTCTGAGCTTTTGGGCCCTTCGGGCTTGAGTGGACGGGACGCGAGGCCAAGAAAAAGGAAGGGATTGGAAGGCAAAAAACCTGAGAGACAGTGGCCGCGACAGAATAGTGATCGAAACTTGGGAGAAATTTGATCAACTCTCTTTTCTCTTTCCCTGTCTCTCTTTGGAGGCCGTTTTATATTGAATACTCTGCCGGCCGAGCAGTGCGCCTCGCAGCTTACCGACGCCTAAGCTGTGCCAGACAAAATGCAAATATCGGTTTCGTGTTGTTTGGAAGAATTTTTCCAATTTTCCCGTCCAGGAAGAGACTTAGAAACGGTTCGAATGACGAAACTCTCCTAAACGTCACAAAACGGTTACTTGAGCGACATCACAGAAGCTTAGTACTCACAACAGTGACGCACAGACTTCTAAAGTGACTTGGTCTGCCATGATGGACTCAATTAAAATGATCAGATACAATCTTGCTCTAGCAAATGAGTAGGAAACGGGCCGCTTCACTTCAAATCAGTCGCTAGCAGAACCCCGACAGAGTTGATGCCATTGACCTCGCGACTGGACCAGGCAGGACTTCAAGCTAGTTCACTTGAAATAATCGGCTTCTTGGTGACACAGCTTACCCTTGAATTTTGCGCTGCCTCCCGAGCTAACTTGGCCTCCTTCCAAGCTGAGGCCACCACCAATGCCACCGCCGTCGACATCGCCTCCTTCGCCACCCTCGCCGCCACTGCCGCAGCCAAGAAGCAGCGCAGTGCAGCACCTGACGCAGCCCTTGTTGGCTCTATAGTTCCCTAGCTGCGAGTGCGGCGGTGGCTGCAGGTGCAGCAGCTGCGACCCCACAGGTAGATTGACTAAATTAGCCGACTCCAGGTTATCGCAATGCCAATCAACGACGTCTTCAGCTATTGTACACGATCAATTTAAAGCTGCCTCAAAATGCCAGCACTGGTGCGAGCCTTTATAGCCGTCGGACCGCTTCTGTCTGCCACCAAGTCGGCCAGACGGACCCCAAAGGACGATAAGGACCACCCGCTGGTCTAGTTCCCATGGAAAACACATACACACAGTGTGCGAACTCTCCGGAACCCGGATGTTGTTTTGGAAAGTCAAGAAAAAGCTCTAGAGAGAAAGAGAAAGAATAGCCGCTGTCTGAAAGTCAGCCGACTTCACTCACCGGGGTCGCTCAGCGGCCCAGTTGCCGGGGGATTGTCCCGGTCCTGCATAGCAGCGGAATGCATCGCGTTCGTCGGTCGGTCCGCTCTACTTAATGTTTTCTTCCAATCTTATTTTTCGACAGGGCCAGTCTTGACTCTCTCTCTCTCTCTCTCTCTCTCTCTCTCTCTCTCTCTCTCTCTCTCTCTCTCTCTTGCCTTTCTAACCCGGACAGCAGCGACGATTGCGTGCTGAGCAGAAATTTTTCGATCGTGAGTCTTCAGTAGCCGCGGCCTACATTGAAACCCTACCTCCTACCTCTTATAGCTAGCTCGATTGATACGAACGAGTGGGCCGCTTTTTGGGAAGTTGAACCGAAAAGGAGGGGAAGTGCGAACCAAGCCTGGGAGGTGGGGATCCGTCGGGCCGTACAGGCGGCCTCGCACGCCAGAGATAGGAGGTCGCCTCTCATTGGTTGATGCTTGCTTGGCTATGGAGTAGCCCATGGCCCTGGCCTAGCGATCGGGTGACTTAGCAGCTGAACAGCTTGCGAAGAAGAGCATAGGCAAGGCGCTTAATAACCAACGGCTTAACAAACAACTAGTCGCTACTGTAGGGTGCGGAACTTTCACCAAAAAAATTCCCAAGCGGCATCAATAATTCCTTGCGTGTGTAGTTAATCGACCTTTTTTATGACTTGAAAATTCTTCTTCGTACTAATTTTAATTAATTTTCATAAACTCGTGTCCTATGAGGCTAGAAGTTAAAATATAAAAAAAATTTGATGAACGCTAGTCGGGCTAAAAATCAAGCTCAACACAACTCAAGTCTGGCCTAAGTCCCAACCATGCAAGTTGATGCTGCTTCGTCGGCTCAACTCGACATTGCTGTCAGCTCTTACTCTCTGCTACACACGCCAAGCAAACATCAACGTATATGTTCCGTGTATACTCAGGAGAAGTCCTCAATACCCGCCATCATTGGAAAACATACTCGGAAAGCCGAAAGGCACACACCACTCCGGCATACACTCGACAGAAAGGCCTCCTCTGCCTTCGGGGTATAATCAAATTACATTCTGTCCGGCAGCTTCTCCTTGCCCTTGGTGGCGCGAGGAGAGAGAGAGAGAGGAGGGAGAGGAGGGGAGGGGAAAGAGCAATGAGTGCCAAGGGAAGCGGCGGCGCATTGGGAATTGATGTTGTTTTCAGAGGACGGACGCTGCGGCTGGAATTTGTCCTCACGCCGACGCCTCTTCTCCACTCTACTCGCGGGCGGACCTTCGCTCTCTTCGAACCCACAGCAGCCCCCATTCCCCTCTTCATTTCTAGGCCTATTCTTGATATATCTCATATTCTTATAGAAGAGCCTCGGTTGGTTTCTGTCCAAGTCGACTAGTGCTTGGAATTAGACTGAGGCTTTTGAAGTTTTTCACTCTCCTCCTTAGTCCCCACCCCCTTCATTCACGTAGCTTGCCTGTCGTCAGCCGAAGTCACTCGGTGACAGATCGAATTAGAAATGACTTGGGCTTTTCGCATACGAATGCACAATCATTTAATGAAATATTCTTCCCTGGGATAGCCACAGGATCTAATACTGTTCGCTACTTACAGTGCGGTCTTTGCCTTCCTTCTCTGGGATTATTTCTTGCCTTGAAGATTCAAGCCCCCGTGTAGTATATGGGATCATTTCTTAAGCCTGACACTGAAATCCCCAATCCTAGCCGTCCTCTCACCTCTCCAACAAAAATGAACAGACGAAAATGCGAGGAGCAGAAAAGAATTTCTAAAAACTAGCAAAAACGCGGACTTAGTCGGTGAAATCAATCACTGGAGACTAGACAGCCGGGCCCTGCGGCCCGGGCTTGTCCTTCTCATTAGAACGGCCTTGTTCTCAAGAAGAACCAAACCACAGCGTCTGCAGATATCAGATATGCAATTCAACGAAAATTGCATAGCTTTTTAGTTGTTTTTCAACAACAAACTGTTCACAGAACGACACACTACTGAGCTTAGTAGATTGGTATCGGATTTTGTATAAAAAATTTCCTTAATTTCAAGCAAGCTTATTAAATACAAGCCTACTTGGCTACTGAATTCAGTAGCATTGCTACACTGTGTAATGAAATACACATCTGCGCAGGGCATTAGGGCAGGGAATTCGAACCCATAGCTTTCCCGAGCACTAAGGAAGTTGCTACCGATCCATGGAGACCGTAAAAATCGGTCAGGAATTCCCAGGTCTCCAAGAGGTCAGACCAATTTGCGAAATTCATTTCCAAAGCAGAAATTTAAAAGACCGACAGTGCCAGTTGAATGAATCATTTATAAAATCAATTTACCAAATCAAAGCGACGGCCTGAGTCCTCGCGGAGGACTTCTCTTGATTTTAGCCACTTTGCCACTTTCTAGACATCTGGTTTGAGACGAACACTCATCGGACCAGCCCAGCCCCTG
Organism: Macrostomum lignano; assembly: GCA_002269645.1. Classification (NCBI taxonomy): domain Eukaryota; kingdom Metazoa; phylum Platyhelminthes; family Macrostomidae; genus Macrostomum; species Macrostomum lignano. The sequence goes on from NIVC01000992.1 coordinate 221,808, forward strand.
TCCTTAAAGCTGAAGAGAGTGTAGACAACCTGGTTAGGTGCGAAAGTGCGGCCAAGTGTGAAACTAATACCTATCTAATCCGGCGAAATCGTGTTAGTCCCAAAAAGCTCGAGACTGCGCGTTTTCAAGCGCGGTTGGTCACGTCGGAACTGGGCTTGGATCTGCCTAGAGTCCAATTATAACCTGTGTTGAGTCCTTGAAAAAGATATCTCAGGATCCTATCCTATGTTTACCTTGCTAGAAGGCCAAGCCGATCCTACTATATGGTCGTCCCGTTTCAACTTGCAAAAACGAACATTTTCTATCTACCTCTTTAGTTTAGTTTCCATTAGAGGTAAATTCAATCCTGACTGAGATGGTTTCAACTCATTAATTTTTGACTGGTTTGAGCCTCTTTTCACCCATCTCCTATGGATATTGAAATGCGACTGTCATCAAATTTTGTTTACTGCCGTATTCCATTTCGCTCTGGAAAACCTTGCCCGTCCCTTGAGAGAATAAAGTGGCTAAGCTTTTTAAAAAAATGTGGATTTGGAGAATTGAAGTGAGGACTGGAAGGGATAGAGGGGACTATCAAATGCATTGCTAAACGTACGTGTGTTCAAATAAAATATATAGGTCTCAAACTGTCTGTCACTGTCCATACACTTTCTCCGCTTTTTTTCTATCTGGTCTTCAATTTTTTGCCAGCCCGCGGGGGCTTTAGTGAGAAGGAACCGAATGGTTTAAGGAGACCGAGAAAACTCCTCCCTTCGGGTGAGTATACGAAAGATGGGCCGATGTGACACATATGTATAGAAAGCTAAAGGGAATCAAATGGAAACGGAGAGGAGTCTCACGTCGTACCCCTGTTTCTGCTCACAGGGAAACGGGATCTCTGCATAATCTAGCTATATCTTTCTCTTTCGTGCTCAAGCTTAAGGGGGTGCGCAAATCAAGAAGAATATAGTCACGATGTCACGCCTGAATAAAATTTCTGTCGAGGATGTTTCGAAAATGCCTCGATATTCTTTCTGCTCCATTGCCTATATAAATAATTCATCATCCAAAGCATTGATATTTATTTTCATTCTTGCTTGGCGCCTTTTTGTTCACTTTCTAATGCTTTTTAAATGATCCATTGTTGTGTGATTTCGCGTCTCCGCGCTGACTGATGGAAAATTGGTCTGGCACTCGAATTGCAGACTTAAATCGGAACTAAAATATCAGCAGCGGTGGGATGATAGGCAGAATTTTATCTCGGGGAAAAGCATAATAATAATATAATAATAAATAATTAATTGCACCGACTCTAATGGACAGATATGCAACAGATATGGAGCAGACCCGCTCGGAACAATTTGTGTCCTTGAGCAAGACACCTAACTCTGCAGTGCTTTAGCTCACCCAGCTGTAAAATGGGTGCCAGCATTAGCTGGGGTAATTGAGGCTGTGTGGCGACTCCCCAGTCCTTGGACTGAACAGCCGTACGCAGCCTTCAGATGCGCCGCGCAATGGGAATCATGATGCTTTCAAAAGACCCCTAGACCAACGAATTTGTTTATAGCTGATGCATAAAACCTCAGCTCATGACTTTTTGCGATCTGCAGCAATTCACGGTGGCGAGGTCGTGAAGGCTTGGTAAATGCCGAAACCATGACTTTCAGACCAAACTGAACCCGATCAGAGCACAAGGCACAGGATGATTTTTGTTTATCGTAATTTATAGTTTAGCTTTCATGCGCACTGTTTATTGAGGTCTTGAATGTCATATAAGCGCATCATGATACAAGAAGACAAAAATATTTCTAAATCTAAGATGTCCACGAGCTGCGTCAAATGTCCGGGATTCACCAAATTCGTTCATTAATCGTCAGCGTTTCCATGTTGCAAACGGGCATCTTCCTTTCAGCAAATTTTTTTTCGATTAGCGGCCTACAGCTGGCATTTTTAATAGCTAGAATAGTTGGTGGAGAATAATAAATCACAGAAAATAGGGGCTTTTCTTTCGCTAGCGGCGCGCACAGTTCCCTTTACTATCGGCCCCTAATTATCGGTGGGCAACGAGGCTGCATGCAGCATCCCGACGCGCGCACGGCAGGGCAAAGATGAAAGGCAGCCTTTGAGGAATTTATGGCAGCAACCGCCGCCTATTCTCTCTGTCTTTGGCGTGGTCGCTCTTTTTTTCTTCAGAAATCCGTCTTGACCAGCCATGCGGCATTTCGTAAAGGGAGGGCTCGTTTCCGCTTGGACTTGAAATTGGGCTAGAATTTCCTCTATTTGTCCCTCCGGCTCTCACACTTTCTTTCTATGCCTACTTCTCCTGTTTAGTTTGTTCTCTGAACAAATTGGCTTTCAACTTTACAAAACTGAGAAATCCTACTTGCTTTGTCACGTATAGCTACGAAACCAAGGACGACCAAGCCAAGGACGACTTAAGTAGATCGAAGGACTTTGCTATTGTTTTTGATAGGAAGATGTGTCTTGCGTTTCCTTTATGGCTCTATTGATATTCATAATTCATAAAGCTTTTTTTATTTAAAAAATTAGGATTCTATGTTAGTTTTATATGCTGTGTACAATTGTACATGTACTGTGACTAAAAACCCATTAAAATGGCACAGTTAGACTCATTGAATTTAAGAATCTAGCTCGTACGTGCAAGCACTACCAGTTGAAATCGGTTGGTGAAGAAAGTATTTTTGTAGGGGAAAGCAAACTAATCCACCTTCGCTCACTGAGGGAATTTTTGAGCGATGGGAAGACTGCTCCTCATTAGCAAAGTACACTTATATCGCAGCGTTGTTGTCCTATACCTTTTCCTAATCCTCGAAAACCTAGGAATTATCGTCCAATATTAATTAGATGAAAAAGCGTGCTTCTCTAGATTTTTTATTCAAATTCATATTTTTTTGCTTGGCGCAAGCGTCCTTAATCTCCTTCGCTTACACCTGATCTGCCATCCAAGGTTCTTACGGTGGGTTGTTTTAATTAACGATTTCCACCTAAGCTATCAGTTCTTGTTTTCCAAGATGGATGGCAAACCCTGCTAGCAAACATTTATCATAATTTTCTAATGCTTACCCAGTGGAATGTCGCGTGCAAATTTTTACAAAAATGATTAAATTTATTTCCACATCATTCCATCATTCTACTATTTCAGAGATTAATTCCCCCTACAGCAAGGCTTGGATTGCAACACCCATTAACACCCAAATTCCATTTTGATGCTGAATCAAGATTTTAGTACGTCCTTGTTGTAGAAGCCGTTTTATACGCTGACAAATGATCATTGTAGAGGAAATAAGGATTAGGAATTGGGACCTTATTCCTATTTCCAGACGAACAATTTGTTGTTTTGTTCGAAGTCCCGTGTGAAAACAAAGTAATCAATACGTGTTTGGAGTGAGTACGCGTCTCCTTAATGTTCACTGAGTGGACTAGAGACTCCTCAATGTACACTGGGTGGGTAAGAGCTTCCTAAATGTACACTGAGTGGGTGAGAGCCTCCTAAATTTACACGGTAAGAGCCTCCCCAATTTACACTGAGTGGATAAGAGCCTCTTCAATGTACACTGGGTGGGTTAGAGACTCCTCAATGTACACTGAGTGGGTAAGAGCTTCCTCAATGAACACTGAGGTGTTAAGAGTCTCCTCAATGTACACTGTGGGGGTAAGAGCTTTCTCAATGTACATTGCTTGTGGGTAAGAGCTTCCTCAATGTACACTGGGTGGGTTAGAGACTCCTCAATGTACACTGAGTGGGTAAGAGCTTCCTCAATGTACACTGAGTGGGTTAGAGCTTCCTCAATGTACACTGAGTGGGTAAGAGCTTCCTCAATGAACACTGAGGTGTTAAGAGTCTCCTCAATGTACACTGTAGGGGTAAGAGCTTTCTAAATGTACATTGATTGTGGGTAATAGGTTCCTCAACGTACAAGGAAAGAGTTTGAACCGTTTACTGTTCGAATGTTTGTTTGCCTTCTGTTCGGAATTCTCTGCCAATAGCTCATCCTCACCCGAATGCATGATAAATGCTACTCTTACGACTATTAGCCGCTATTCGCGGGTCATGCAAGCAAAAGAAACCCCGAGCCGTTCAGTGCTTGATAAAGAGGCTGGAGACATGAGGCGAGGGAGCGCAGAGGCGCTTTGACAAAAAGCAGACGCAGCAAGAGCCAAGGGAAGCCCCAGAGAGTCAGTTTCGCAAGCTGCCGCTGTAAATTATTCAACAAGAATTGCTGCTGCCGTCCAGTCTCTTTCTAGTCGTGCTTGTTTTTGCTGCAGCTGCATATTGAGTGTACGGCAGCGGCAGCCTCTGCCTCTACTTGTCCAACGCTGCTTAATTATGCTGTCTCAGGAGCTCAAAAAGAAGCAGTTACTACTTTAGTGGGCCCTGAGTATGGGGGCGGGCAGGGTGCCTGGTACTACTGAAAAGAAGCGAAACAGAGCTTGTTGCGTCACAGCTTCTCTCTACTGATTGGATTGGATTCGATTCTTGAACATAGACTGACCAAAGTCTCTCAGCTCGGGGAATGACGCAAGCAGCTAGCGCGGTTTGAAAAAAAAATAGGCCTAGAAATTCTCTAACGAGCGCGTTGAGTCCCTGATTTTACCGATTGGAACTGGCTTGGAAAACCGAATCCGGAATAGATTGGGTTTACATAAGTAAGAATTGGGTTAGCCATCGGGAACGGGTGGAGATAGGGTGAGAACAGAGTGCGATTGGTGGAGGATTCAAGATCGGTAGCTGAGAATAGATCGATAGATGGGTGAGACTAGATCAATCGAGATTGGATAAGAATCTGTTAATAATAGATTGATACAAGGTGAGAATGGATCCAGAAAGAAAGAATAGATCGAGGCGGTGTGAAAATAGATCAAGACAGGATAAGAATAGATCGAGAAAGGGTGAGAATTGGTCAAGACAGATTGAGAATAGACCAAGAAAAAGTGAGAATGGATCGAAACCGACTGATAATAATCTCGTAGATCAAGATAGGGTGAGAATAGATCAAGACAGGTTGAGAGTAGCTCGAAGCAGGGTGAGAATAGATCAAGACAGGTTGAGAGTAGCTCGAAGCAGGGTGAGAATAGATCAAGACAGGTTGAGAGTAGCTCGAAGCAGGGTGAGAGTAGATCGAGACAGGGTGCGAGTTGTAGCGAGATCGGGCTAGGAGTAGATTGAGATCGCGTGAGAGCAGATTAAATTTAAATGAGAACAGAACCCATACATTTGAGAACAGATCATCTTCAGAGAATATCAGTGGCCTGCTACCAGCCGCTCACCAATGGACTCCCGAACGCCGTCCTTGCGCATGCTGCCGACACGCATGGGGCCCATGACCGGCACCGGATGGTGAGGATAGTCGCGCTGCGACTCCGATATGCTCATAGCTCTCAGTTTTGGGGATCTTATTAGTTAATTTATTTAGTAGCTCTGCGAGTCTTTAAGGTGATGCTTTTTTTCTGTGATTTCTTCACTCAGCCTTCGTCGCCATTAAACCGTTGCAAGTCACGCTGGCTTGAGACCTTCCTCCGCTCTCTGCTACTTTGGGGCTGAACGCGAATAAAACACTGCAAGCAAGCTATCCTCCAAATAGGGGACAGCTTTTCTTCTTCCCTATGCTCATCGCCCACCGTATCCCATCCCCCCTCCTATGCACTATGCGAGCCTGCTGCCCAATCGAGCGGGGGGTCCGCCGCCACCAGCAATGGCGAAAGCAGTGCGGGAGGGAAGCTGAACTAAAGGGGATGAGGGAGACAGGATTGATGCAGGGCATGCTTGCGGTGTCGAGTAAAGCGTGTCGCATCTCTTCCTTTTCCCTACTCAAAACAGCCCCCCCCCCAGAATGAAGCGGGGACTCACGGGATGGGGTGTTGTGCTGGATTTTTACCCCCCCCCCAAATCCCCCAAAAATGGGAGATGCGCCTGCCTGATAGAAAGCTGTATCGGAGTCAGGAGAATTTGGAAACAATGCGAGCTAGAATTTGGAAAAGGGAGCTGAGAGGCTGAAGGGATGTGAACAGAATATTGAGCAGGAGTTGAAGCACTGCTTAGCTCACACTGGGCTGCAGACCCGCAGGCAGAGAAAATAGGATGGAAGACATTCTCGGGTCTGCGTGGAGAAGTGAGATTTTGTCTTCTTGCTCATATTAAAACAGGAAAGACTATTAGGAATCTGCATTGAAGCTTCATCGGCTTGAGTGGCACATTTGAGGAGTGGGGAAAATAGTGGCAGATTTGAGGAGTGGGGAAAGTAGTGGCACATCTGAGGAGTGGGGAAAATAGTGGCACATTTGAGGAGTTGGGAAAATAGTGGCAGATTTGAGGAGTTGGGAAAATAGTGGCAGATTTGAGGAGTTGGGAAAATAGTGGCAGATTTGAGGGAGTTGGGAAAATAGTGGCAGATTTGAGGAGTTGGGAAAATAGTGGCAGATTTGAGGAGTTGGGAAAATAGTGGCAGATTTGAGGAGTTGGAAAAATAGTGGCAGATTTGAGGGAGTTGGGAAAATAGTGGCAGATTTGAGGAGTTGGGAAAATAGTGGCAGATTTGAGGAGTTGGGAAAAGTGGCAGATTTGAGGAGTTGGGAAAATAGTGGCAGATTTGAGGAGTTGGGAAAAGTGGCAGATTTGAGGAGTTGGGAAAATAGTGGCACATTTGAGGAGTGGGGAAAAGTGGCAGATTTGAGGAGTTGGGAAAAGTGGCAGATTTGAGGAGTTGGGAAAATAGTGGCACATTTGAGGAGTGGGGAAAAGTGGCAGATTTGAGGAGTTGGGAAAATAGTGGCACATTTGAGGAGTGGGGAAAAGTGGCAGATTTGAGGAGTTGGGAAAATAGTGGCAGATTTGAGGAGTTGGGAAAATAGTGGCACATTTGAGGAGTGGGGAAAAGTGGCAGATTTGAGGAGTTGGGAAAAGTGGCAGATTTGAGGAGTTGGGAAAATAGTGGCACATTTGAGGAGTGGGGAAAAGTGGCAGATTTGAGGAGTTGGGAAAATAGTGGCAGATTTGAGGAGTGGGGAAAATAGTGGCAGATTTGAGGAGTTGGGAAAAGTGGCAGATTTGAGGAGTTGGGAAAATAGTGGCACATTTGAGGAGTTGGGAAAATAGTGGCACATTTGAGGAGTGGGGAAAAGTGGCAGATTTGAGGAGTTGGGAAAATAGTGGCACATTTGAGGAGTGGGGAAAAGTGGCAGATTTGAGGAGTTGGGAAAATAGTGGCAGATTTGAGGAGTTGGGAAAATAGTGGCACATTTGAGGGAGTTGGGAAAATAGTGGCAGATTTGAGGGAATTGGGAAAATAGTGGCACATTTAAGGAGTTGGGAAAATAGTGGCACATTTGAGGGAGTTGGGAAAATAGTGACACATTTGAGGAGTTGGGAAAATAGTGGCAGATTTGAGGAGTTGGGAAAAGTGGCAGATTTGAGGGAGTTGGGAAAATAGTGGCACATTTGAGGGAATTGGGAACGTTGGGAAACTAGTGGTCCGTGAACAGTAGGTAAACAGCTATGGGTAATTACGAGCGTAAAAGAGGAATAGCGGTATTATACACTCCAAAAAAGAGGATAGAAAGAGTTCTGTCTTGTCAACAATTAGCTCTCAAGTCTCAGTTTCAGTCCATTGACAACTCAACCAAGCGGTGGCCAGCAATACTTACTGAAAGTACTTCAATACTTCGCCTAGTTTGGAGTCTGGATCAGATTTCTGCGCAGTCAGTGTCCAGTTGCTTAGTTGGGAGTCCAGGAAGGGATAAAGCTACAGTGTAGAGGCTTGCGATCAATTTCTGATGGCTATAGTTTGGGCATCTCATTATGCATATCCATCCGCCCAAGCCGTTTCACTTCTCAGTCTTACTGTCTGTCTGTCTGTCTGTCTTAGTGTCTTAGTGTCTTAGTGTCTTAGTGTCTGTCTGTCTGTCTGTCTGTCTGTCTGTCTGTCTGTCTGTCTGTCTGTCTGTCTGTCTGTCTGTCTGTCTGTCTGTCTGTCTGTCTGTCTCTCTGTCTGTCTGTCTGTCTGTCTGTCTGTCTGTCTGTCTGTCTGTCAGTACCATTTAGTCTGGTTTATCTCTCAATTCAGAAATGTAGTTTTCTTTTTAAAATAATATTGTCCTTTCGACAGCTAAATCAAGCACTAAGCCTTGAACTAACATAGTTTCCAATCTGAAGCAGAAATTTCAACTAGCAAAAGAAGCCGCACAAGAAGCAGTGTCTGTTCGGTAGCTCTTTTCCTCTGCTTACCCATCCCTGATCAGCGGGCTGGCTGCCCCCCCCCCGCCCCAATTTAGCAAGCGCCCCGATCCCTGGTCAGAGATTCAAGCTGAGCGAATCTTCGCCAAGACTGTCGGAGAGAGGAGAAGCGGCCCGGGGGATCGGGGCTGGCGAGTCCAGTTGAGTAAGTAGAGGAGGGCCCAGGAGAAAAAAGCAGAAGAGTGCCGGAGCATGGCAAATGGGGAACGGACGGGTTCCAGCAGCCAGGGTGGGTGGGGGCGGCGGTTGCCTCCGCTAGATGAAGAGCTAATGGAGCCTTGGAAATAAGATGTAGCTGCCAGCTTCCACGAGTCGAGGGCGGGCAGGGAGAGACGCGGGGGACCATAAAATACATTTCTCCCCCCCGATCCTCCTCCGAAGGAACCGGAGTCCTGGCCCGCATCGCATATTCTCGAATCCCGCCTCCACCCTGATTCTCGGCAAGCGGGGGATAAAAACATTTTCATGAGCAGAATGATGAGAACTACGCGCGAGTCAAGAGAGCGGCAAGGACCGCTGAGCATGGATACTTGGCGGACCACTTCAAAACTCTTGGCCTGCATTACTCAACTCTACTCTCCTCTTTAGTGTTGCAAGAATTTTGCTTCAACTTCCGAGTGCTCAAACGAGGAGGAGAACCGAATGCTTTGTGTAATTTAAAGAGGCCCCAGCCGAAGCTTGATGAAGTGAAATTTAGAGAGAGAGAGAGAGCTGGGCTCAGAGCAGTTGCTGCGCCTGCTGCAGAAAGATTAAAAGATTATCAAAGCGTTATTTAAAGACTTCGACATTTTATCAGTGGCTGCTCCCCCTGATTTCAGATGGGAACCCTTTGTGAGTCAGATATACTGTAAAAGTGAAATTCCTTTCTGACCCGGTGGTGCGTGACTTGCGCTATACAGTGAGTCATTTTGTTAGCTAACTAACTAACTAACTAACTAACTAACTAACTAACTAACTAACTAACTAACTAACTGACTAACTAACTGACTAACTAACTAACTAACTAACCAACTGACTAACTAACTAACTAACTAACTAACTAACTAACTAACTAACTAACTAACTAACTAACTAACTAACTAACTAACTAACTAACTAACTAACTAACTAACTAACTAACTAACTAACTAACTAACTAACTAACTAACTAACTAACTAACTAACTAACTAACTAACTAACTTACTAAATAACTAACTAACTAACTAACTAACTAACTAACTAACTAACTAACTAACCAGAAATGAAAATTAAAGCCATCAAACATCATCCGGAAGAGCAGTAGAACCAGAGAGGTGTTCCACCGGGGCAAACCTAATCAATTATGCCAAGTAGAAAGGAAGCTGGTCCCTGGTCACAGATAAGATGCCACATTCTCTGTACACACAAGCATTAATCAGCTGAGAAGCCACCAGTTCGGAAATCCCAAGAGAGAGAATCCAACAGGATGGAAGACGCAGTCAGAAATAGAACGCCATGCATAAGATGTGTTTTTCTCCAGAATCATCCAAATAATCAACTCGCGGTGTCGTCTGCTTTCATCTCTTCTTTTGGCTATTCTTTATCTCCCTGTTACCCCGTTCCCGGGACCATCCCTGGTGAGTAGCCATACGTAGTACGAACACTGCCAGACCCTTCTAGAGAAAGTCCTTTAGACTTTAGCCCCTCCGCAGTGTATCGCACTTGGTTTTTTTATTAAAGCTTCTAACTTGGCCTTTTCTTCAAAGCAGCCTGCAAGCTCCATTTGCATGCAAATCGCAACTGGCCAGGGTGTGACAGACAGTACAGTGGATTCGCTAGGCCCTCTGCAGAGTCTATACGCAATCTGAATAATCCAAGTCTGGCAGTGCTGAAAGAAAGTTTGATGGATAGGCTGTAGGCTCCGTAACTGGAAAGGAATTATATTCAGACTGTGTCTATTAGGCGACAACTAAAAATAGATTCTGGCTGATATGAAAAAAGGGCAGAGAAAGAACCCAATGAATGCACTACTTGCTAAGTTTTTTTGCGTCTCCGATATGAATGCGGTTTCGATGTAAAAATCACACCATAAGTTTAACTATTAATATCAACATATACATTACTGCAATACGGATACGTACGCAGTCATGCGCACAGGCACACACTCACACAGGAGTGCACAGCGGCTCTAATTTTATTTATCGTTAGGCATGTACACTTCACTGTGCCTTGGGGGGTTGGCGCTCAATGACGTTAACTGCACGAGCAGAGCCAAGCCGAGATTCCGATTTAGCCCCCAAATTAATGTGACTGCACTGGGAATCGAGCCTGGGCCGCTGGCACATCAGAGCGCCGCGCCAGACCACTGGGCTACGGCCCATACTGACATATACCTTCTCGAGGCAGCGTGGCCTCTGACATCCGATCGCATCCCAAGGCATCAAAGGCTTGTCTGGCAGTGCAACCGAGGACTCAACAAGGTGAGGACTCAACGATGATCTTGGATCCCTGGATAGCGACTGGCAGACGACAGCACTTGGACGACTATCTGACCAAAGCTCGACAAGCAATGACCGCAATAGCGCCCGGTGACAAACTTGCATCAAGATTGAATCAAGGCCTTCCATTTTAACAAACTGCTGTAAAATCAGCAAAAATCCATTTTTCAGAAGACTAATGAGCTGTATAATTGAAAATCACTGAGCCTCTTTGTAAGCCCACTCAAACGTCAATGGCATGGTACCTATTTCACCATAGGTACCATGGCATGGTATAGCCTTCGTACTATATTGCTCCTCATGTCCCTCTTCAATCGACTACTTATACTACAGCACGCACCCATTTCACTTTTTACAGCACTTCTCCCCCTGCCCCTATGCATGGTACTCATTTATCCTGCCATTTCTCTATTAATGTTGTCACACACTTCCACTGCAGCTTGAGCTGCCCTAATACTCTCCTCTTCTCCCCCCTCTCTCTCTCTCTAATAATACACACAGCAGATCGATAGCGGATATAAACCTATGTGCAGCAGAAATTAGTTGCCGTAGCAACTCTAAGAGACTATATGCATAGCAGACTTTATATTCAGTGACTTGATTAGCATTTATATCAATAATAATTGATTACACCTGTCCCAATTGGGCCAGATGTGCAACCGACAGCTCAGCCGCAGCTATCGCGCGGCGCATATGAAGGCTGCGTACGGCTGTTCAGTCCAAGGACTGGGGGGGTCGCCACACACACCCTCAATTACCCCAGCTAATGCTGGCACCCATTTTACAGCTGGGTGAACTGAAGCAATGCAGAGTTAAGTGTCTTGCTCAAGGACACAAACTGTTCCAGTGGGATCGGGAATCGAACCCCCGACCTTGAAGTCGTGAGTCCGACGCTCTAACCACTAGGCTACAGCCACCTTCGATTGATGCACTACGAATGGTATGTACTTATTCGGCACTGGATTGAGTCTGCTCACAACCCCACTGGATACTCGCATCTGTCCTTGCAGTTAATATCGATTATTTATCATTTTGTTCGCTGCTTTGAGTCTGCATAGCAGAGCCCGTGACCCGTGTCCTCAGTAGGAACTCCAGTACGTGCGCTTTTTTACCCAACGACTAGTTACTCAGTAGCAATGGGTTGGTTTCTTCATTAATTTTCAACACTGTCGTCCCATCACTTCCCCTCGCTGCTGCAGCTGAAAGGTCGTGCGCTGGACGTGGCTTTGATTAAAGAAAATTCATCCATCTTTTCTCCCCGGTTTCTTTTCCTCATTTCCCGTCTCGGTTCGTTGCTTGTTAAGTAAGCTATTAACGATGGAATGAGACTGCTCGCTGAGAGCGTTGGATGTACGACTCACAATATTCCGTGCCTGCTACTTATTTGGGTAGTGTGAGACGCTTCGTCCGATTTTTACGTAGCCGAACGTGGATTAGCCAAATAGGTGACTCGTGTAACATAGTTACGTTACTATGAACTGTATTTTATATTAGCTATGTAGTGACAGTTTCATTTTCACTATTGTTTTCTCTTCATTTCATAAGCCCAAGCGAAAGACATAAACAAAAACGCACAAGTGAGTTTTTTTAGCAACCATGTTGGTCTCCAAAAAAATTACACGATCTTTGAGTTCTACGTTTTGTTATACTACAGTGGTCCATTGTGTACACTCGGTGTGAGCGTGGGTAGACACCACAACCTTCCTAATAGAATACGCTAATCGACCGGCTAAGGCCTGTAGTCGTCCAATTCTCGTCCATGAGGACCAACCAACAACCAATCACCCTGTGTGGCACGAAGTTTTAGCTGAGTAAATGGGGATTGGGTTGAACCATAGACAAAAAAACGAAGAAGAAATGCTTAATGTGACAAGGTTTAAATAAAGTTGCGGAAAACTTGAGTCGAGAAATAGAAAAGCTTTTGCTGACTACTGAACTAGTACATGGCTCTCATCAATTGGAGTAATCTACCCGTTGATTCTGCCTTAAACAGAAAACCAAAGTGCTTGCTGACTTCTGACTCATTTTATAGCCGTAAACATTTGTTGACTGCTACTACAACTGCCTTCTTCTTTAACACCAGATTCAACCCTTTAACCTTCAACCCTTAGAAGTGAACCAATTCGTCTGATTAATTAATTGTCTAGAGCATTAATTATTGTACATAGAAATCCTGACTGAGTACATGCTGAGCAAAAACCAGTTCGATTTGTTGCTTCCTGCTTTGCGGGGCTTTACTGCGGATCCAATTACAAAATAAAGAAGTGCATTCTAGGCGATATTGTAGATGCATAGTGATGGATCTTTGAGGCTTAGTACCGCCATCGCTAAGCATTAATAATCAATTCTAGCCACTGTGCATAGCTTAGCAGGCGGAGTTGACATGGCATGCGCTCCACTCTAAATGCAATGCCTTACATACAATTAGCTATATGGTTTGATTAATACAGAAGAATTGAGTTCTTTTATGGAATTATAGATTAACGTGCTAGTTAGTTAGCTGGCTAGTTTCACGACCGTTTGCAACTTCTCTATTTAGTCAACTGGCTTTATTGATGGTTAATTGAACTAACTAGGAAGGATGGGCTGTAGAGATCCTTTTTTCTTAGAATATTGGATTTTAACTGAGAGCACACGAACAGAAAAGGATGAGACTGTGAATTAGATTACAATTAAATTTATTCCCCACGAACAGTTATGCAGATTCAGTTATCCAAGGGGCGCCATCGCTATCCAAGGGGCGCCGCTATCCAAGGGGCGCCATCGCTATCCAAGGGGCGCCATCGCTATCCAAGGGGCACCATCGCTATCCAAGGGGCGCCATCGCTATCCAAGGGGCGCCATCGCTATCCAAGGGGTGCCGCTATCCAAGGGGCACCATCGCTATCCAAGGGGCGCCATCGCTATCCAAGGGGCGCCATCGCTATCCAAGGGGCGCCATCGCTATCCAAGGGGCGCCATCGCTATCCAAGGGGCGCCATCGCTATCCAAGGGGCGCCATCGCTATCCAAGGGGCGCCATCGCTATCCAAGGGGCGCCATCGCTATCCAAGGGGCGCCATCGCTATCCAAGGGGCGCCATCGATATCCAAGAGGCACCATCGCTATCCAAGGGGCGCCATCGCTATCCAAGGGGCGCCATCGCTATCCAAGGGGCGCCATTGCTATTCAAAGGCCGCCATCGATATCCAAGAGGCACCATCGCTATCCAAGGGGCGCCATCGCTATCCAAGGGGCGCCATCGCTATCCAAGAGGTGCCATCGCTATCCAAGGGGCGCCATCGCTATCCAAGGGGCGCCATCGCCAGGGGCGCTTTCCCCACGGGTGCCAAAACGGCCATACATATATCTGCCAGTCCTATATAAGCTGACTGGCACTTGTTGATTTTTACTGGTTTCGGGTGGAAACTTTAACATGTTGCTAATCGTAAATATGAAAGATTTAGCAAGGGCGCAGCAGTGTTCTTTTCTTACTTCTTAGCCCTAAAAAGAAGTCTTCGATGGTAAAATAGAAAAAATGGAGAAGCTTTTACTCGTAAGCTAAAGTTACGGATTAGCGCTTATTTACAATCAAGACTTTGTTTCAACGAAAACATGTGTAATCTTTTTCAACTTTATTACAAACGCTTTCACCATTAGCGGAAGTTAACATTTTCATCAACAATGCCTTGCATTGATCTTTCCAATGTACATTATTAGTTTCAAACCTTATTATTAGTTACCTTATTATTACTTACCTTACCTAATGTACAAAATTATTATTAGTTATTATTAGTACATTATTAATTACAAATCGAGTCTACATTCAGACCACAGGTTAGAATGATAAGGATTGTAAAAAATAAGGAATCAATTTTGGGGCTCTTTGGTTCTGTTCTGCAATGTACTTTCTGGCGGCTTATCAGGGTGGGACGTCAATGTAAATTTATCAGTCACATATAGTGTACATTTTTATTATACATTAACAGGCCCGATTAAAGAGGGTTAGGGGTAGGCCTTAATGTACATTCAACCCTCCCGCAGGATTTGTGTGGTTGTAAAAGAGGTGGGGTTGGCAATAAACTCTACTGGTGTAGAGGAATACGAGTAGGATAGGCCTTGATGTACATTCAACCCTCACGCAGGATTTGTGTGGTTGTAAAAGAGGTGGGGTTGGCAATAAACTGGTGTAGAAGAATAGGATAGGCCTTGATGTACATTCAACCCTCACGCAGGATTTGTGTGGTTGTAAAAGAGGTGGGGTTGGCAATAAACTGGTGTAGAGGAATAGAATAGGCCTTGATGTACATTCAACCCTCAAGCAGGACTTGCGTGGTTTTGTGTGGACTCTGAAGCCGCAAAGTTCAAATGGCGCTAAACTAGCGAAAATGTTAATTATGCATAATTGGCTGCAGTAGTGTGGAGAAAATTAAACTGCGAGGAATTCCTGCCAAGTCGTGCCAAGTTTGGACGGATGGTGTTCCCAGACTCTCAGCCAAACTTTTTAGAGTTTAGCTAATCAGCACCTCTCAGGATGCAATTCTCTCATAAGGGTCTAAATATACTATACTCCAAGCAATCAATAATAACGCAGCGAAGTATTTATTCAAAGCTTTGCCCAGCTTATAAATACTTGTGCCAGTTCCCCCTCTCTTCTCTCTCCCCATTATTTTCTCTCATCCTCACTCACATCGATCGAAATTGCATTACCTTTCCTGAATCTATACTAGCGTAGCCACGTATTTCCCTTGTAGCGTAAGGTGAATTATAGGATTTTTTTCTGTTAACTTCAAAGTCAAACCACCAGGCCACAAACTGTAACAGGTTGTATTTCGTCTTTAATATTCCTATATACAATATTTATACATTAATATACTGAAATTCTATTTTTTCTACCTTTCATTCCCCCTAATCTCTCCCTCGCTCTCTTTTCCTCTCTCCCTACCTCTCTCCCTTCCTCTCTCCCTTCCTCTCTCCCTTCCTCTCTCCCTTCCTCTCTGCTTTCCCCTCTCCCTTCCTCTCTGCTTTCCCCTCTCCCTTCCTCTCTCCCTTCCCCTCTCCCTTACCCTCTCCCTTACCCTCTCCTTTCCCCTCTCCCTTCCTCTCTCTCTTCCTCTCTCCCTTCCCCTCTCCCTTCCTCTCTCCCTTCCCCTCTCCCTTCCTTTCTTCATTCCCTTCCTCTCTCCTTCCCTCTCTCCCTTACTCTCTCCCTTCCTCTGCCCCTTCCTGTCTCCCTTCCTGTCTCCCTTCCTGTCTCCCTTCCTGTCTCCCTTCCTGTCTCCCTTCCTGTCTCCCTTCCTGTCTCCCTTCCTGTCTCCCTTCCTGTCTCCCTTCCTGTCTCCCTTCCTGTCTCCCTTCCTGTCTCCCTTCCTGTCTCCCTTCCTCTCTCCCCCCTTGGAGTTTTTTGTCGACTTAAACTTCAAAAAACGCTGCGACTACTCAAGCGCACACCGCACAGCACTTACTGACATCGTAGCCAGGCTTCAAAGCCACGGTTGAGCCAGCTGTGCTACTCGGTCCAGCAGTGGCCGCCGCCAGCTCAATCGGCTGCGACGCCGGGTCGACGCGATTGCTCATCCTCTCTACTTTATAAAATATCCCACTTTTTATTTATTAATCAATTATAGAGGACAAATTGGATTCAGCGGTCATTATCAAGCTTGTTGAGGCATTAACTCGGATTAATATCTATATAAGCTTGCCACAGAGCTCAGAAGCTCTCTCACAATCTGATTGGCTAAGAGCTAAATTCGTAATTCTGGCTTAATAATTTTTCCTATCAGGGTTTACCGACTGTGCGTACTGCAGCATGGGAGGGAAGCAGGGGCGGTGCTGTACTTCACTGCCCGAATCTACATCTGTCGGGGGGGGGGTATCACGCTTCTATGCTGAAGCCATTTCTATATTTTACCGGCGCTTGTTTGCATAATAACGGTTGTCATGGTAACAGAGTGTGCGCGCGTGGAATTATGATTATGCTGAACACACAATCGCCAATGTGTACAGAGAGGGAGAGGCCGAGAGAGAATGGGAAGGAAGAGATTAAGACTGGGAAATTTGCTGGGATTATAAATTTGGAGTCTCAATTAACAAGTCAGCGGCACAGGCTTAAGACAAGGAAAGCGCAGATGTTGACACAATTGTGGTGCCCCGTTCAGGCCGGGACCCTGGGAGAAAGTGGAGCGTGTTAGTGTGAGCCTCGTTGAACAAAACATTTACGGCCATTGGATTGCAGGAGCAGCGTAATTTGATGCATGCGGGGCCTTCAATTATGCATGAATCAAATATTAAGTGCGCCCCTAATGCCATACAGACCCACTGTGTTTATACTATGTAATATGCTATTGGTAGCGTTGGGAGTCTACTGGAATGAAGGGAGAGAAGAAGAGAAAGGGAGCGAGAAAGGGAAAGAAAAAGGGAGAGAGGAGAGAAAGAAAAAAGGAGAGAGAAAGGGAGAGAGAAGGGGAGAGAGAAAGGGAGAGAGAAGGGGAGAGAGAAGGGGAGAGAGAAAGGGAGAGAGAAAGGGAGAGAGAAGGGGAGAGAGAAAGGGGGAGAGAAAGGGGGAGAGGGAGAGAAAGAAAAAAGAAAAGAGAAAAGGAGAGAGAAAGGGAGAGAAAAAGAGAGAGAAAGGGAGAGAGAAAGGGAGAGAGAAAGGGAGAGAGAAAGGGAGAGAGAAAGGGGGAGAGAAAGGGAGAGAGAAGGGGAGAGAGAAAGGGAGAGAGAAAGGGGGAGAGAAAGGGAGAGAGAAAGGGGGAGAGAAAGGGAGAGAGAAGGGGAGAGAGAAAGGGAGAGAGAAAGGGGGAGAGAAAGGGAGAGAGAAGGGGAGAGAGAAAGGGAGAGAGAAAAGGAGAGAGAAAGGCAGAGAGAAAGGGAGAGAGAAGGGGAGAGAGAAAGGGAGCGAGAAAGGGAGAGAGAAAGGGAGAGAGAAAGGGAGAGAGAAAGGGAGAGAGAAATGGAGAGAGAAAGGGAGAGAGAAAGGGAGAGAGAAAGGGAGAGAGAAAGGGAGAGAGAAAGGGGGAGAGAAAGGGAGAGAGAAAAAGGGGAGAGAGGGAAAGTGGGAGAGAAGAGAGTAAAGGAAGAGAAAAAGGGAGAGACAGAAGACAAAGCTTAAAATGCTCAGAAGAGTTCCGCGTAAACAGCTCTACTATAGAATACTATAGAACGGTAACCCTTGCTTTCGAGAAAGTATAGAAAAAAGATTTTAAAAGATCTTTAGAGAGCTGAGCTAAGTAGGCAGAGCTACTGAGATTGAGTTGACAACCAAAGCTACCGAAAGAGTTTGAGCACAGCTAGCAGCTCATGCCCACGCCAGTTGCCAACTCGGACTTGGCACCATTTAGAAGTGTCAGCAACAAGGTGTAGCCGCACCCTGTGACACAGTAGGGTAAGGCAGGTAGTGTAGCAAGCGTTGGGTAAACAAGCTCGCACCTGTTGACAGAAAGAGAGAAAGTAAGAAGGGAAGAAAATTGGATTGAGAATTATACCGTTATGTTTGTCTGCAAATCAGTGGTTTTCTGGGCTGTAGTGGCTGACCAAACCAAAATTTCTGCAATTACAAGTGTTAGCCAATGCTTTGCTCGGGTTTAACATTTGTAAAACTGGATTGTATCACAGCACATGACGCATGCGAAACATTTCTGCGGCTGTTTCTATGAGAACAACGGATTTAATGAATGACTTGTTGCCTGAGGCGAAAAAGCCTGATTTTGACTGTTGCAGTCCATTGCTGTACTGGTCATGGTGCCCCTGCAGTCATCTACAACCATCTACAGCTATCGACAGCTATTTACAGCTATCTACAGGTATCAACAGCCATCTATACAGCCATCGACAGCTATTTACAGCTATCGACAGCCATCTACAGCTATCGATAGTCATCTACAGCTATCGATAGTCATCTACAGCTATCGACAGTCATCTACAGCTATCTACAGTCATCTACAGCCATCTACAGCCATCTACAGCTATCTACAGCCATCTACAGCCATCTACAGCTATTTACAGTTATCTACAGCCATCTACAGCTATCGACAGCTATCAACAGCCACCTACATGTACAGCTATCGACAGCCATCTACAGCCATCTACAGCCATCTACAGCTATCGACAGCTATCAACAGCCATCTACAGCCATCTACAGCTATCGACAGCTATCAACAGCCATCTAGAGCCATCTACATCTATCTACAGCCATTGACAGCAATCTACATCCACTTACAGCTATCGACAGCCATCTACAGCCATCTACAGCTATCGACAGCTATCTACAGCCACTTACAGCTATCGACAGCCCTCTACAGCCATCTACAGCTATCTACAGCTATCTACAGCCACCTACAGCTATCGACAGCCATCTATAGGAGTCTACAGCCATCTATAGGAATCTACAGCTATCCAAATTCATCTACAACCTTCCACAAAAATTTACGTCTAGTTTAAGACCATTTATAGTGCTCTCTACATCCCTCTACAGCAATCTACATGCATGTGCAACTTTAGAAAATGTCTTGAAAGGCACTTGAGAAAAATAGCACATTATTAAATATCATTCTCAATGCTTGCTCGCAGTTGACCCTAAACTGTATTGTTGGTTGACCTCAAGCTAGTCTCTGTAACTGTATGTCCAAGAATCAGCGCAATTTCCTTCTCTCGAACAACAACCACCCCCTTAATGAGACTTCCTGATCAGAAAACATGGAATCATTTAGGCAGAAAATTTTTCGTCTAAAATTATCATTTCGAAAAAAATATTTTTGGGTGTTGATGGAGCTGATTATAATAATGCCTAATGATGATAATTAGAAAGGGTGAGAAGAGTGTGGTGGAACGACGGGACATCAAGAGGAAGTGCCGTTAGATAATAACAAAATTCAAGCTAGTCCTATAATCACACGTCAGCTATTTTCTACTCTAAGTAGCACGGTTAGAATAATGGCTGCTAATTAAAATGAGTAAAATGGTGAATCATAAATTTTGCATGGCATCATAAAGGCTGACTTCTGTTTAGTGAATTCTTGTTTATTTATGTTATCCAACAATCTGTCTATCAAGTTACCCAATCTACCGTTGCTAGCAAGTTTTAAGTGGTTGTGCAGGAGGCCCCGAGTCTACATGCAGATGCACGCTTCAACCAGAACCGCACCGAATGGAATGCTTTCTTGCCGATGAATTCATTGCAGCCTGCAAAATCACTTTAAATGTATAGTTGGGGAAACTTCTGGATTAGCGATTCGTCTTATAAAGGGTTCGAAACGCAAAAAAGTGCTTTGTGTTATTCGGGTTATGTTAATAATTTAAGGATCTAAGAATGCTTCTGATTAGGATCTGCTGTCGAATGGCTGGGTGCTCTGATGGGGGTCTCTTACCGTGAGGGTGCTCTGATGGGGGTCTCTTACCGTGAGGGTGCTCTGATAGGGGTCTCTTACCGTGAGGGTGCTCTGATGGAGACCTCTTAACGTGAGAGTGCTCTGATGAGGATCAGTTTCATAGGCTTTGGTACACCTCGGCTGTTTCTACAGCTTCGCATACGCAAGGATGGAGTGGAGCAATCTTGCTAATAAAAGTTCACACAAGACAAGTTGTCACCCGTTGCCGTACAAAGCAGTTAGTCCTAAACAGTATCTATCCGTTTGCAAGCTTGGCTTTGGCCGAGAAAGAGATCGTGTTTTGGGGATGCAAGAGAGAGAGAGAGAGAGAGAGAGAGAGAGAGAGAGAGAGAAAGGGAAGAAATAGAGAAAAAGTCAAAAAGGGGGAAAAACTCGGTGGGATATTCGAACTGCCACTCGCCCCCACCCAGCTGCCGCTTGCGATGTTGGGCACAAAACATAGAAGCGCACGCAAGTAAATTCTTTCGGATACACACGGACAGACACCGCGCACACACACAAGTTGCTTTTTCCCACTTTAACCGGCTGGTTAGTTTGCGCAAGGTGATGAAGGGATGGACAGAGAGCCGCGGAGAGGTGTAAATTGCCGCCAAGGTTGCCAGGCCGCGAGGTCCGGGAGGTCGGAGCGAAGTGCGTAGAAGC